>OZ018317.1:236639633-236692133 GCA_963969495.1 Ceratothoa steindachneri
TTAAAGCCGGCCTTATCGTCTCGTCCTGTGAGCGTTCGTCAGACAGCAGACTTCTTCAGCCATGATTCTACCCCAGTCAATTGGTTGCTTCTGTGAACGGCAAGCCTTTGAATTTGCGCAACAGTATCCCTTCGTTTAATCGAACCGAAGAAAATCTCCATTGATTTCCTTTGAGGAAAAAGAAGTTTCCTCTTCCAGTGGAATTACGGTTAATCCCACATCCCCGTCGAACGTCATCTTTGAAGTTTAGCTATCTTCATCGGAAGTAGATTCGCATCGTACCCAACCTGCCTCATTTAGATCGTGCCCCACTTGCCTCATCGGATCGTTCCTCACTCGCCTCATCGTAAGTCGAAGTCATCGACCCGTAAGACTAAACCCCTCCCCCATTATTAGTATTGTTAATTTCCCCCTCTTTGATCAGAGCCTAGTAACATTAATCAATTAATTCCATTTGAGAATCCCTTCTCATAATAATTATCAAGAGACACTTTCAATTTGAATAATTCCTCTTTGCCTATTAGTATTCTTATTTTGATTTGTGTAATTAAAATTATATTTTTGTTGATTCATCTTGAACTAACCTTGAACGATACTCTCGGCCTATTCAAGTAAATCTCGCCAACCAGTTATGTACTTTGTTTAATTATTAATGATTTGAAACCCAACGCCTGAAGTGTGACCTCCTAGTGGGTCGTTAGTCTCTGCTAACAGTACTTCAACGGTTCGCATTTCAGTAGGTGATTAAGTTATCCCCACACATGATATAGGAGTAGTGTATGGTATAGAGTGGTTGTACCATGACAAAATGACTAGTTATTGAATCAGCCGGTTTCCGTTAAATCTCCGTCTTCAACAATATCCTTTTACTTGCTATTATTACACTATTTAATATAAAAACGTAGTGGAATAATTACACTGGTCACACACATTTTTCATCAGAGACATTACCATACTTTTCTAAATGCATCTTTCATGCTGAATCCGAATCTGCCTTCGGTTTTTCTCTAGCACGTACCGTTTTTAAGATATGCCAAATATTCAAAATGGCCGCCTGCGATTATATAGTGTAGTATATTACTGGTACTACTCTATTGTATGCTAAGATGAGCAAACTAGATGCTTTGTGAGTTCTTGCTGGTTAAAGGGGTATAGAGAATAATTCATTTACATTTGTAACCTGCATGCATATTTTTCTCAATTATTTATAATTCTATTTTATGCTTTAAGGTTCCTCATGTGATATGCAGCTTCTAAGCTACTCTTTCTGCGTTGGTCATAAGACACTTCCAAATATTTCCACAAAGCAGTAACAATGCCTCGAGAGTGCAAAAATCATTCAGATAAATTCTGTTCTGTATGTGAAGATTTTACAAAAAAATCTCAGAAGCGTACTATCACAAATGATATAAAGAAAGTGTACTACAAACTCTACCTCGGTTGCCCTCTTAATGACCAAAATAAAGGATGGGCACCACATGAAATTTGTACTTCCTGTTCTAATGGATTACCTGAATGGATTAACATAAAGAAAGCTTCAATCCCCTTCGCTGTTCCTATGATATGGAGATAGCCCAAAGATTATCTCGAAGATTGCTATTTCTGCAGTGTGACCACAAATGGGTTTTCTGCAAAGAACAAGCACTAAATTGTTTATCTATCCATGGATTCGGCGTACAAATCAGTTCTACATGATGTATCTTTGCCAATTCCAGTTCCACCTAATGATGGCTTCGTACCTGATGATATCAGTGATGATAGCAGTACTGAAGGTGCATGCACATTAGATACGGATGTTGTATATGAGGATGCTAACTCTGAGCCAAAGTTATTTACTCAGGCAGATTTGAATGATCTTGTGAGACATATGATGCGTCTGACTGGCGTCTCTTTATTGATGCTTCTAAGACAAGTCTGAAAGCTGTCCTCTTGCACAATGGCAATGTAAAGCCTTCCATTCTTATTTGCCATTCTGTCCACCTTAAGGAGACATATGACAATATGGATATTCTTATTAAAGCCATAAACTACCAAGCCCATCAGTGGTACATGTGTGGTGATCTAAATGTCATAGGCATGCTAATGGGTATAACAGGGGGATTCACGAAGTACTGTTGCTTCCTCAGCCTGCGGGGTAGCCGTGCCACTGCAAAAAATTATGACAAGCGTGACTGGCCACTTCGATCTGTATATGAGTCTGGAATAAGCAGTGTTCAGTCTGTCCCCCTGGTAGAGCCTCATCAAATATATATGTCACCTTTTCATTTCAAACTAGGTCTAATGAAAAACTTAGTGAAAGAAATGGCTAAGGACAATTCTCAAGGATTCCAATACCTGGGCAAAAAATGTCCACAACTGAGCGCGGCAAAAAGAAAAGAAGGCATATTTGTGGGACCACAAATCAGGGAGGTTTTAGCAGACCTTGACTTCGAGAAGACCCTCATTCCTCTTTAAGTAAATGCATGGCTAGCCTTCAAGTGGTTATGTGCAAACATTCTGGGAATCAACAAGTCACCTGCATACAGAGATGGCGTGGAAAACCTTCTTCAATCTTATAAAGAAACGGGATGCCGTATGTCACTTAAAATCCATTTTCTGCATTCGCACCTACACTTTTTCCCATAAAATCTTGGAGCGGTAAGTGACGAGCGAGATGAACGCTTCCTCCAGGATATCAAGACCATGGAAACTCGCTATCAAGGATTTGGGAATGAGAGCATGATGGGAGATCATTGTTGGATGTTGTATCGTGATAATCCTAAGAAAAACTTCAAACGCAAATCCCATGCACAACGTTTATGTATTCGAGTTTTGACTTATTAGGCCTTCAATCATTGTTTACCATTCTTATACATGCAATATAAGTACCATTAGCTTTATGATACTTGTGGAATAAACAAAACATGGCTACTTATCTTTATCATATGTTTACGCCTAGAGAGAATGATAAATTTTAGAGTTTCTATATGTTAGATGCATCATTTTGTGTCTGTTCAACTTATCAATGCAGATGGAGATATACAGGTGGCAATTCTTTTCTAGCAACGGCGCTATGCAACCATATATCACCAGTTTTGGCAAAGAAATCAGAGTAAAACGCTACATTCTATCAGCGACGGCGGTCATATTGCATTTTCAAATATCTCGAAAACCTGATGTGCTAAGGAAAATCTAAAGTCAGATTTGAAATCAGCGCGTAATATGCCATGAAGAAGGTTTGCTCAGGTCTCTGATGATTAAAAATGTTCAAATTTGTTGACCAGTGTTTTTTATATATTTACTTTAAACTTTATACCAAACAATTTGATTTAAAAAAAAGCAATTATTAGTGTGAACTTGAATAAAGTTGCTTATATTATTTGTGTATGCTCGTAATTTAAAGGGTTAGGCATTTTTCTTATCCAAGTAAAATGGTTAACTAGTGTAATTAGAATTAAATATAGGGATTAGTAAGTCCATATGGTGTTCATTAAATCTATTTTTTCCTGATGGAAATTAGGCCATGGAGAAGTGCATGCAGGGGATCTCTCTCTTCTTACTCAGATTATCCCTCAATAAAGGGACGTGTTTGTCACTTCATTTTGATTATATTAGTCGGAACATGTGAAATATTCTTGCTGATGCAAATACCATTGTACTCCATGCTCTATTGCACCATGGCTTAAAAACCTTATTAATCTACCTGTTAAGTTCTTAAATAAATTCTTTTTTAAATAACTGAAAAATGTCCGTACATTATTTCGTTTGTGCAGCCAATATCGGTGAATGGCTGATCCTTTTGGTTAATATGAAACTATACTTCATGGAGTAACAAAGAGTAACAAGGGAAATAAGTACCCTAGATGACCTTACGATCAATTCAATGAGGGTATCTTTCGACTAGCTGTCGAGCGGGCACATTCCTGCTCAAGTACCTTACGTCATCCCTAAACGGCCACTTTTCAAGACTTTGTCTAGTCTTATCTTGAACTGGTCAACAGAATTGCTGTTGACAACCTCCATCGGAAGTGCGTTCCAGCTACCGCAGATACTGTACGTGAAATGTTTTCCACATAGATTGCTGTTGTAACGCTTCAGCTTAAGTTTGAAGCCGTGATTTCTTGTTCTTCTCCCATTAAGGGTGAAAATATCCCCGTAGTCAACATTGTCAACCCTCGAAGTATTTTGAAAACTTTGATGAGCTAACCACGCAGTCTACGGGTTTCCAACGAGAACAGATCTAATTCCCTTAATCTATCTTCATAACTTTTATGTCTGATAGAGGGAATTAGTTTGGTTGCCCTGGCTTGCACGCGTTCCAATCTCGCGATGTTCTTTCGAAATGAAGGACTCCAAAATTGTACGGCATACTCCAGGTGCGGTCGGACAATTGAATTGTACAAACACAGTACTATTTCCTTGTTCCGATATCCAAACTCTCGCTTTATATAACCTAGCATCCTTTGGGCTTTCTTCTCCGCCTCAATACACTGCCTCGAGAACCTGAGATCACTAGTTATAGTTATACCCAAGTCCTTCTCAGTGTCGGTAGATTCAAGAGCAGTGCCCTTAAGAATATAATGAGATTGGGGGTTTCGGAGGCCGATATGCATCACTTTGCATTTGTTCACGTTAAAAGGCATTTGCCACGTGTCCGACCACTCCCAAATCTTCCGAAGATCTTCCTGCAGGCGAGCAGTATTTCCATTCTTTGAAACGTTCATACACAGCTTGGTATCGTCAACAAATTTAGAAATCTTGGCAACCATGTCACCGTCAAAGTCGTTGAAGTAGATGATGAATAGTAGTGGTCCCAGGACAGAACCTTGAGGCACCTTGCTACTAACGGGCACCCACTCAGAAACCTGTCCATTTAGCACCAACCGTTGCCGTCTGCCACTTAGCCAGTTCTCTATCCAGCCTGCTACTTTTCCATCTATGTCCAGAGCTCGCATTTTCCGGAGAAGGCGGCGGTGTGGTACCAAGGAGGATTACATTCATAGATGTTCTACGTTGTAGTAAAACGGTCTGAGGCCGCTTTAATTCAGCCTCTATCACATGTTACACTACATGCTTACCGACGTGTATCCTGTGAGAGGAAGCAGAAGCGCATTATCGCCCATCATAGCCAATGTTTAATTAAGGAGGTTCACTTCTCCGTTTTGCCTCCACACGTCGATCTCGCCAGATTAAATTAGGCTTATGGGCAGATAAGGTTTTTTCCCAGGCGCCACCGGGACATTCCGCCGAAGTCCCCCACTCAATTATCCCCTACGCCATGGGGCTTGCTCCGGCTATTTATACCATGGCTTTTTCTAATTGAAGCAGATCCAAATTATCTTCGCAAGGCATTAAGCCGATCCGGTCTCCCTTGTGCACCTAGGAACTCTGCCGAGAAAACCCTTATTGTCCAGAAGAAGACAAAACCTCTTGAGTGCCAAGGTTCGTGCCCTTCGAGACGCCAAGTCAACAAGGCCCCCCCCCCTGTTGTTCAGAAAGAGAATAACGTTAGGAGAGCCATTGTTCTTTGAGCCCGTTTGTCAAGAAATAGTTCTCATCCCCCCCCTGTTGTTCAGAAAGAGAACAACGTTAGAACAGCCATTGTTCTTCAAGCTGTTCGTCAAGAAACGGTTCTTGTTCCCAAGACATCACGTCCGGATAACTTAATTCCCCCCTTTTTAATGTTCTTCAACAGAACGCTTGGTTTTAATAATAACCTCCATTGTTCATCTAGAACATCTCCGATTTGCTGTCACAAAGATTGCTCGTACTTCCGAGCCCCACTTCGCTCTCACTCCTGGAAGAGTGTCCTCCCCCCTCGTTAAGGACAACCCCCCGAAGAACCCATCTGCTGGAAATCGCCAGTTGGACCGAAGATTCCTTCGCATCGTCTTCATCTGCACAACAAATTTGTAATTACGTAAGCTAAGCATTACCTTTAATCATTTAACCTTTTTTCAACGCAACCCTGTGCTTTAAATGGTTTAGCAAACCATTGCCCCCTTTTTTAGTTTGTTTACCGTTTTAAATCTCTCCAAATATTAATTCTCAGATTAGTCAGATATTCCCACGACCCTTTTCATTCCCGTGTTTCTCCCATTTTTAATCCCCGTTTATGTAAACATTTTTTTGTGTGTTGTTGATAGTTTAATTAATAAAACTCTATTTTATTAATGGTAGCCATATTATTTATCCTTGTGCTCCGTTTCACTTCTTAAGCATATTATAGATAAATAAGCCTCTCCAGGCCCCCCCTTCTTTTTGAACTAACCTCGGTCAATCAGATTACCACGCACTCGAAATATTAGAATAATTCTCTCAACAAATAGTTATATATGGTATATCGTCGGGAGCCTATTCTACGACATACGTGATAAAATCATAATTTTATCTTTACATCCTTATCTAGTTAACAAGTTCTATAACGTTTAACAATTGTTCTAGTTTAACTTTTAAAAATGAGTGTCTCTCTTTTTGTGGGTCTTGTCTTTAAGGAGACATACAGACCTATACCACCTTGCTTCCTGCGGAAAACCTACTATTCTCCAGAAGGGTGAGGAAGGTCGTAAGCCTCGACTGTCAGTCCACTCAATATTCTTGTGATATATGGAAGCGAAATAGTATCGAATTATTGATATTAGCTGCCATTATCAACGGTAATAAAGGTTACTAATCTATAATTAGCAGATAGTAGGTATATGTTATTAAGTTGCCTTGTGTCTCCTAATTGAAGACATTGAGTTGTCTTGTCAGGGAAATTAGAGCAAGGAAGGGGCTGAGAATGATGGTCACGATTCAAAGAAAAGCCCCACTGTAGCAAGGGTGTATGGCGCATTTCCCATTTTCTCACATCCAAAAAGACCTGTTAGCTCTTAGACTCATTCCCCTCAAATTTTCTACTATCAATTCCATCATGTTCTTCTAAAGTAGTAATTCTTTTAATACCACCTTCACTTATGGGAAGGATCATGTAAATTACATTACTTCTCGCATTAGCCTAAAGAAACCTAAAAGGATCCAAACTACCCCAACAGGTACTCCTAATCTTTCATATCACATTACAATCAGAAGTTGTTGAAAGGTAACGCTGAACAAATCATTTACATTGGGTTTGAGTTGAGGTAGGACACAACACTGAATCAAGTCTTCAACATGTGATGAACTACCTTTATTTTGTGACCGACGGTGATCTACCTTCCATTCTCTTAATTCAGCAGCTCGGTAGCATTTGTTTGTGTTGATCTTTCTGTTAATCTTCACCGCCTGCGTAAATTACTGTGAGTCTAGACCTACTATATATTGGCTCCGCTTGTAATCAATCTTCCTTATTGGAATCGATTTACCTCGGTAGTTGGATCAGTATTTTGGATTCCGCAAGGTTCTTTTCCTGCTCTGCTTCTCTTTTGCATCTAATTTTTTCTTTTGTTATTCTTATTAACGGTATTGATCTAAAATTTAATTTCCTTGCAGATGACGCTGAAAGCAATCCCTCTAAAGAGTCTACTTCAAACACTATCCCTGATAGCTCTCATTATCCCTGATACACCCGCTTGGCCATCCTGCGGATATGAGTCGCTGCGACACTATTGAACTCTATCTTAAACTTTGAGCCTTTCAAGGCCACTTTTCTGATACAGTTAAACATCCAGTCGTCACGTTTGATAGTCAGTTAACTCTCAAAATTCATGTTGCCCTCGTCTGTAAATCGTCGGTCTGCGTTTAGAAAATGTTAATGACATCCGTTCTCACAGAAAACACAACAGTTTTGAGATTGCAATAAAGGCCTTACTCAAAACAATATTCCACTACAGCAAATCATATCTCACTTGACCACAAGCATTCAAGGGTTGATCTCTCTAAATGGTTGAACACTTTACAGCCTTTGTTGTTCACCGCCAAGAAGGTTTTTTTCGCGCAACTCCTCTGCTTAGCAAACCTCTCTGTTTGCCCATTAGAGAAAACAATTAACAATTATTTTCATATTTAGTTTCATAGGCCCTCCCCTATTTTATTAATAAGACAACAAAATTAGTCGGAACTGTTTGTTCGCATATACTAAATACTTATTGGTCTAAAGAAATTTATGTAATTTCACGCCATAAATCAACTGCCAACGAGCACATTTTCATGGGTGCACAGTACGTTCATTTCTTGTTTACGATGCAAAAATACTCTCATAGGGTGTGTATGTTCTTTCAGCTCTATTTAAAACATAAAGGCTCGTGTGGTGTCAGTTCTCCTAATTACTTCCCCTCCCATTTATAAAGGTACAAATCATCTCTAGGGTTATCAGATGTTTTCTATTTGTGCCACAAATTCATTAATTCCCACACAGATTCAGAAATTTACATCCCACGAAACACGCGAATTTATTCTTATTTGCACCCAATGCAGCCAAATGGAACAACTTCAATTTTGTTCCTTTATTATTAGGGAACCGAAAACAACCGTTAAAAATACAAATTTACGGCAAAATTGGCGATTAAAACTTTTGTGCCAGATATTTTTATTGTTATTTTGAAGCTAATGTGATACAGAGGAGGAAATTGGATCGCTTCGCTCACTTGTTTTCTCTAAGTCTCATTCCTTCCCCGCCTCTATTTCTATCTCAGTCCGTCACCCATTTCCTAAATTTTTATTTTAACATATCGACTTTTGTTTTCATTCTTTAGGTTCTAAACCTATCTCTGAGAAATTTCTATGGGACAAAACCTCGTTTGTGTTTACTTTCATTTTCAGTACAATGCTGCAAATCTCTATGTGTTTTCTTCCCCTTATTTATTCTATTCTTTAGCTTGTCTTTATTTGATTTTCTTCTCTATAGTTATAAATTATACAGAGAATTACAGCCTCTACCATTTTTCCTTTGTCCTTTCCCTCAGGTTTTTTATGCGAACGCAATCTCCTTGCTGGTTCAGCGGGTGGGTGGGTGGCCTTTATGGCTTGGACCAGCATGTTGCTGCTGACATCTGAACGATTGCGCACCCATCCACTTAAATGCCCACAGACGATCCTCGGATATATCTTCCACACATTCTCACTTTCTCTATCTTCACCGATTTCCGTCCAGATCTCTTCTAATAAACTTTGTAGCAGAGGCGCCATCGAGGGATTTCGCTTTAAATTAGAAGAAAAATCCCCCTTCTTGGTGGGGCTCAGGATGTCCTCAGTGAGTTTAAGACTCAATGGAAACCATAACCCAGTTGAAGAGGCTTCAAAGCCCTTATAAAATTGGAGCTTCTCTCCACTTGGGCATGCAGTGCGAGAATCACGAATATAAGCAACCACAAAACTCTGACGACGACCAACGAACCAACGGGTTTTCGCTGTGACGTCTGAGAACTTTATCCCCATCCTGCCCGATTTTCGCCTCTTACTTTATAGCGCGAAATGGTCGTAATTTCTAGCCATCAGCCCCCTCGTCAGCCCCGTTGGGGAGAAAGGGTGGTGGTTCTGGCCCCAAATGAGGAAAAAGGAGAGAGGGGAGATTACGAACGTCACTAAGCTGAGGTATATTTCCCTCAAATTGATTCATTTTATGGCCATGGGCAATCACGCTTCGGGAAGCCGAATTGTCATTTATGGTTTGTATACACACTTAGGTGTGTACACCCCTCCGTCTACACACGCAAGATTGAGCGGGTTAGTGCCACTCGCCAGTAATTTATTCGTTTTGTATAAAAATGGGAGGAATTCATAGCCTAGGATCGCATCATTTGGCTCACCGAAATAACCTCAGTTGAAGTCGTCCTCCCTAAAATGACGCCACTTGAAGTGGTTCGCCCATAATTTCCTCACTTGAAATTGTTCTCCCATAAATGACCTCGAGTGAAGTGGTTCTCCAAAAATGTCTTAAAAAGAAATGGAATGTAAAAAAGAATTGGTATGTGAGTCTTTAATCTGATTAAAATAATTAATTGCATTCACAGGATTATTATAATCCCCGTTTCCAATTATTTACGCACATATTGTGTAACATTTAGTCTCCTATAAGGCAAGTAATAATTTATGTTTATTTGTTACTCTCAATAAAAATATTTCAATGAATATTTTGAATTGGGGAAAATTTTTGAATAAAATAATCTTTCGAGTAAAATTACCAAACTAGGATTATAAGCTTCGAGGCTTATTTGAGTGGTGATTCCAAAATGAAAGAATAATCCTCTTCTGTGTTCCCTTAGGTGCTATATAAATAAGTGAATAGGAGAAAAATACTCAAGTTACTTTCTTAGACAGATATCTCTATAATTATTTATACCTCCCCATATTTATAAATTAGTGTTTTAAATTTAATAAAAATAAACACCTATAAATAATAAAAATATTAAATTTTCCTCGAGAGAAAGTTTCCCCTAAACTTCAAAAATATTTATAACTTTTATTTTAGTAAAATTATAAAAAAAAAATAAGGACTATTAGAAAATAAATCTAGTCGCCCTATAAATTTTTAGAAAAAAAATATATTAAAATTTAATTCTCCCCCAATATTATGTTTTAGATTTTTCTTTCGGCTACTAAATCTTGCAATACTTCCTAGTATTGTTGTAATATTGCCCAAGAGTCATATTTCGATGGCCCATAGGGTTATAACCTTTTATCAAGTCATAAAAAGACAATATTTCAAATCTATTTTACAACACAAGAAGTTTCCCACGAGGCCATCTTGAAATGACATGGGGAGGCTTTAAATTACGCTAGCGCGTTTGTTTTTGATTTTAATATTGTGATTTTCATTTTCTGAGCCACACTTTACAATAAGGTGGAAAGTCCCTACAATGCCTTGCGGTGTTTTTAGATAAATGGTTATTGTATTGATGGTTTCCCATGATTAAAATCACCTACAAGTGCTTTTTAATGGCTATATGATGCTTCTGCCACTTGATGGCGCCACCCAGCGCCAAATCCGAGGGTAGATTTGAAATCTCTAAGGTTAATAACCATATAGACCATGGTCATATGGTTCACTTTATGGCTCCAAATTGGTACAATTGAACTTTACTCCTTTTGAAAAAAGCGACGTCTTAACCTGGCGTGTCGCCGCAGGTAAAATCGGGGTAGTGGGATATTTAATCATGCTTAGTATCACGACCTGTGGCCGGTTTTTTTCGTTAATCTGTAGAATTATCAAAACTAAAATGTTTACATGACCTGACCTTCTCTAGCTAATATATCGTCACTCAGAACTTTCACTTCCAAAACGTAGACTCTTTTATTTCCACCATTTTATCTGGGTCCCCGATTTTCCTCGAGCAATTTTTAAAAGTTGAGTGCTTCTTAAATGAGATAATTAATTTTTAGGTATTTTCATGTACTGATTCCAAATATCACCTCGAAAATGCTTATTGGCTATAGGTTTAAAGATACACGACATATATGTAATATTTGATCATTTTATTATAACATACTGTATGTACATAGGAGTCACTGTTTTAAACTCTAATCCATATCCACTCTGCCTTTTTGCTTGACGCTTATAGTGGGCTAAAGAACCATCTCTTGCCAATGTCCAGCAATAGTCTGCAAGCATCTTTGCTCTCTATTTACCCTGATACCGCTTTTCTATGGTTAAAATATCTTGGTGAAACCTTTTACTATTTTCGTCACTAACTGACCTACAGTAGCTGAAAAAAAAGTCTAAATGTGAAGTTCAAAAGTATATTTTAAGTGAGATGTTACATCTAATGTTCTTGCAAGTGTTGATGAGTTTTTCCACCATTTCTTCATAGTTTCCTTCTCTTCTGTTTCCGAAAGATTCCTTCGCCAATAACTTTCATGCTTCCCAAGCAGCTTTCTCCCTCCCATGAATGGCTGCTTCAAAGTCATTATCTTTAAGAAGCTCTTGAATCTAAGGACCAATGTAAAGTCCCTCTTTTATCTTAACCTCGCTCAGTGAGGGGAATTCTGATGTTAAATACTTGAATCTTTAACCAGATTTGTCCACAGCTTTTCCCAAGATTTTCAGAATCCCAAGTTTTTTGTATAGTGGTCGTAGCAAAATTTTGTTTGGTTTAATGAGAGGTTGATGTTGAACATTTTTCATTCCAGGATCCAATGATTAACGAGGTCGCCAGTCTCTCCTAATATAGTGTTAACCTTTTGCACGGCTGTGCCATTCACACATAAAGCACCAACACTTGGTGTATCTTCCCTGCAAGTTCATCACAAGAGCAACAACATTTAAGCCACCACAGAGCTGCCATTGATGTTTATCATATTTTATGCATTGCAACATATGCTTTTTATTCTCATAAGTTTCTTTCATATGTTGTGCATAGCCCACATAAACTGATGGTTCATTATTGCCATTGGCAGCAAGACACCTTTCAGACTCGTTTTGATGAATCAATGAAGGCTTCCAGTGTTTGGGTTCGTATTCGATGCCAAGTGCTTCCATCAGACCATTAATATTGTTGCAGGCTACTAAATCACCTTCCATTACGAAGAATCGTTTAATTGCTGCTGACAATCATGAAATTTTGAAATTTTCACATTAGCTAGTAGGAGATTCCACTGTTGGAAAAATACTGCTGGAGCAATACTGAAGGGCAGTGAGAGTGTGAGTGTAGTAAGAATCACACTGCCGAAACCTGTTGGAACCTGTTGTGACAGGTGGGTGTAAGTTGAAAAGTAGAGCCAACTAACAATTTTAACCATCATATTCCTTATAAGCGACCTAAAATTAGTTAGAAATTGCTACTCTGGTCTAAGAAGCATTTGAATGTTGACCAGTTTTATCACTTCACAAGAAAAAAACAAACTAGTCCACCAAGATTTAGCTCAAGGGAGAAGTGGCGCTTGAAATAAACGTCCAAACAAAACCGATTTTTTAAACCTTCACTTCGAGTTAAAACTTTTCATTAACTCTAAATTCAACATTTCTGTCACAACAACGATGAAGTGGGTCATTACTACTAAATTCACTCCCGTAAGTCACACATGCCACCTCCTTCTGTATAATTTTATGTTCGCGATCTACCCCCTTTGGTGTGAGGATAAATCGAAGTTTATTAACTTACTACAGTTAACTTTCAACATGATGGCTCTGAAAAAAGTTAACTAATATTAACATTAAAAACAAACGCACGAAAGTCATGACATTATAAAATGACGTCGTGCTAGAATTTTTGCGTTGCACAATCAGAGTGAAATATTGTCTTTTTCTGACTTAATGAAGGGTGATAGACATTCTCCTCCTATCGAACTTTGATTAATGACACTATTATTACGATACACAGAAGTAATACAGGATTTTTTAGCTTAAATCGCGTGCTCGCAAGCGTAAAACAACAAGCATGACACAAAGTTTCCATCATCAAAATGATATTGTTTAAGGATAAAAAAGAGGCAAAGAATCTCAAATACATCGAAAAATGCACAAGCGAAGCGAGCCTTAGTCCGACTAATAGCATTTAAAGATGGCGTCATGGACAAATTATTGTGCTCCAGAATTTTTTTATAAACTCAAATTGTAATTGTTTTTGTTTATTGGAAAAATTAATGAGTGTAAATCCAACAGAAAGTTTGAAAGCAGAGATTTATGAAGAAAATAGTGAAGAGGAGGAAATGGAGATGCATCGAAGTTATTTAAATGCAGTTTCTCCTGATGGCATTGGAGTCGGGAGGTTAAACTTGAAGTGTTAGAGCAGGAAGAGCACAAAATCTTTTCGCAAATAGCGACAGCCACGTTTGGAGGATTAGTGGTGGGAGTTTTAAAACGTACATGTACGTTGATGTTCAAGCGCGTTCGCACACCGTAATCCAAACATAAGTTTTTAGAATAATGTACATAGAGCGCTCAAAACTGTAGTGACCATTATCAGGGATTAAACCCTATCATGTTTAATTGAGGATCAGAAAAACTTAAGCGCTGACGTGCGCAGATGTCCATTGTACACTCCAATTATATCCTATATATACACGGCATGGCTTTGCCCCCATCCTACGGGGGAGCTTGAGCTTCGCTTTAGCCTATTTGACCCTACAAATCGATTGTGATCATCTGTACCCCTCTCTCTCCGCCATGTTCCCCTACCCTCTTATCTCCATCTTCCTCTACCCCTATCACATCAACTACCTCTCTCCTAACCCCATTCCTCCTCTAATCTCTTTACCTCCTCCCCCCCTACCATTTTCTCTCCTATATCTCCCCCTTCACAACAGTGGGAGATAAAAAACACGTTTTAAAAATATACACTTTGCCGTCTCTTTCCCCGTCCCCAATAATTCCCCTCTCAACCACTCTCTTCTCTCCCCCTCCCACACTATTTCCCCCTCGCCCGCTTCCCTATCTCCCCTCTATTCCCCTACCTTTTCACTCTCCCCTCTCTTTCTTTTAAACCCCTTCTTCCCCTCTCCAGCCTGCTACCCATAGAAGGGAAGAGGGTGATGGGGATAGATAGTTATATAGAGATGGAGGGGCAGATATAGGTAGAAAGAATGGTTAGAGGGGGAAGGGGAAAAAGGAAGAGCGGTAGACGAGGGAGAGATGGAGGAGAGGTGGATGAGGTAGAGGGGACTGGAAGAGATAGAGGAGTGGGAGAGAGGTAGAGTGCGAAAGAGAGGATGGGAGAGAGATAATTTGAGGAAAAGAGGAGAGAGAGAAGTGGGATAGATAGTGGCAGATAAAGAGGGGGAGCTAAAGGGGAGAGAGAGAGGGGGTTAGAGATAGAGAGGGAAAAGGTGGAGAGTGAGAAGGGGTTAGAGATAGAGGGGGAGAAGGTTGAGAGTGAGAAGGGGGGATGGAAAAGGGGAGAGAGGATAGAGGGTTATATGGTGGGGTATAGAGATTCGGGTGAGGGGGATAGGGATAAGGAAGAGGGATAGAGAGTGGTAGGGGAATGAGGCAGGGGGAAGAGGTATGGAAAGTAAGGGATGGGCAGGTAGATTGGGAGAGATATAGGGGGAATGGGGCATAGAAGAGGGGGAAACGGGAGAGGGAGATAGAGGTGAAATGAAGGGGGTGAAAGAGAGAGAGATGTGGGAGATAGAGGGGTGGGAGTGAAGGGGGGGATGGGAGATAGAGGATGGTGGGATAAGGGGGACAGGGAGATAGAAGGAGAGAGGGGGGGAATGATGGGAGAAAGAGAGAAATCAAGGGGTAGAGGGAGTAAAGAATGCACTGGAAATTCCTAGCATTTTACTCGTCCTCTTAAAAGAAATATCACGTTCTAAAAATATAAGGTTTTATATTTTTCTCTCTATATATATATATATATATATGGTACGGTCAAGGTAGTAGCATTATTAGACAGCTGATCTACTTCATGTGACATCTTTCATCCTCGAACTGGGAGCCAAAATTCTCGGATATCCCATCCACCAGTCCAAAAAAACTGCCTTCAAAGTTAACCCGTCGAAACCAGTTGATCAAATAGGTTAAAAGATTAAAAAAAATCCGAGACATCTTCCTAATCTATTTGGCCAAGATAACGATGTCATTATACAAATAATAACGCTTTTCTCTGAAGGTAAACGAGTCTAACATAAATGGATAACGGTTTTCTCTGAAGGTAAACGAGTCTAACATAAATGGATAACGGTTTTCTCTGAAGGTAAACGAGTCTAACCTACATGGATAACGGTTTTCTCTGAAGGTAAACGAGTCTAACCTAAATGGATAACGGTTTTCTCTGAAGGTAAACGAGTCTAACATAAATGGATAACGGTTTTCTCTGAAGGTAAACGAGTCTAACATAAATGGATAACGGTTTTCTCTGAAGGTAAACGAGTCTAACATAAATGGATAACGGTTTTCTCTGAAGGTAAACGAGTCTAACATAAATGGATAACGGTTTCCTCTGAAGGTAAACGAGTCTAACCTACATGGATAACGGTTTTCTCTGAAGGTAAACGAGTCTAACCTAAATGGATAACGGTTTTCTCTGAAGGTAAACGAGTCTAACATAAATGGATAACGGTTTTCTCTGAAGGTAAACGAGTCTAACATAAATGGATAACGGTTTTCTCTGAAGGTAAACGAGTCTAACATAAATGGATAACGGTTTTCTCTGAAGGTAAACGAGTCTAACATAAATGGATAACGGTTTTCTCTGAAGGTAAACGAGTCTAACATAAATGGATAACGGTTTTCTCTGAAGGTAAACGAGTCTAACATAAATGGATAACGGTTTTCTCTGAAGGTAAACGAGTCTAACCTACATGGATAACGGTTTTCTCTGAAGGTAAACGAGTCTAACATAAATGGATAATGGTTTCCTCTGAAGGTAAACGAGTCTAACCTACATGGATAACGGTTTTCTCTGAAGGTAAACGAGTCTAACCTAAATGGATAACGGTTTTCTTTGAAGGTAAACGAGTCTAACATAAATGGATAACGGTTTTCTCTGAAGGTAAACGAGTCTAACATAAATGGATAACGGTTTTCTCTGAAGGTAAACAAGTCTAACATAAATGGATAACGGTTTTCTCTGAAGGTAAACGAGTCTAACCTACATGGATAACGGTTTTCTCTGAAGGTAAACGAGTCTAACATAAATGGATAACGGTTTTCTCTGAAAGTAAACGAGTCTAACATAAATGGATGACGGTTTTCTCTGAAGGTAAGCGAGTCTAACATAAATGGATAACGGTTTCCTCTGAAGGTAAACGAGTCTAACATAAATGGATAACGGTTTTCTCTGAAGGTAAACGAGTCTAACCTACATGGATAACGGTTTTCTCTGAAGGTAAACGAGTCTAACCTAAATGGATAACGGTTTTCTCTGAAGGTAAGCGAGTCTAACATAAATGGATAACGGTTTTCTCTGAAGGTAAACGAGTCTAACATAAATGGATAACTTTGAAACCTTTTTTCTTTTGACTGATAGTGGATAGGATATCTGAGAATGTTGGCTCCCAGTTCGTGGACCTGAAGTAGATCAGTTGTCTAATAATACCACTACATTAACCGTACCAAATTGTCTAGAATTTTATTCCACATATATATATATATATATATATATATATATATATATATATATATATATATATATATATAGGCGCACGTCATAGAACTAAAGTCCCAATTATCAATCCAGAAAATTCCCTCATGAGATTACATGACTGAAAGAAACACTAAGGCCATAAACCCTCATTCGATAAATTTTCTATGGGGAAAAAAGCCAACAAAGAAATTCAAATAAGAACACTTGAATCCATCTCCATTAAATTAAAAACCTGACTATAAACTCTGACACTCCATCCGGTGCTTTAATATTATTGCATATGTAAACAAATTCTTTCGAAACTCCCCCCACCCCCCACCCCAAACCAATCATAAAGCTCACATTTTATACAAAGAAGAAACACCTAAAAGTTTAGTCCCCTAAATAGTAATAATCATTATAAATCTTGCATTTATTTACAGTTAATTCACTTCAAATTACGGATAGTTTTCATTCACCTTTCATTTGTCCCTAGACAATCTATAGATGTTTATATAGAAAATAGATAAAAATCCTACTCAACTTCATTCATTTAAATATTATCCATCTAATGCCTCATAATTTGAATTTGTATCAGTAATAATTACCTGTTATGATCAAATCAAAAATCTTTTTCACATTTTGTATCTAATTTTAGGTACTTGAAAATGGGTTAAAACCCTAAACTTATGCAACGAATAAATAAATAACCATAATGGAAATCATAAATTATGATTAATACGGACAGATAATTGCTTTCCTGTCTGTCAAAAATATTTACTTGGACAAACACAACATTCGACCGAATAGACTCCCCCAATATTATTACAATTATTGTGAACTAGAATTTTTTATATATTTGTTTAAGATTTGGAAGCAACTGAAATGTTAAAGCTTTTTAAAAGACGGGGAAGGTCAATGAAACAAACAGAGAAGGGTAAAACCAAAATGATTAAATATTAAAAGAGATAGGAGGAGCTGTAATATGGAACGTCTGTTTTGCAGAGGGAAGGCAGTTTAGAAGAAAGGAATAAGGGCAACATAATTTATAGCCCATTTCAAAGATATTGGAGGATTCAGAATCCATATGATCAGGACTAACAACTCGTACAGCCCGTAAAAACATAGAGGAAAAAACGGAACGTCTGAATTTCTGACTATGTGCAGAGTTAAAATGAATATGAGTTTGGATTAGTAGGTTTGCGATAGATGGAGTATTTAAAAGCAGTCTGTGTTTTATGAATAAGAAGATCGAGAAAGGGAAGGGTTCTATTATTTTCAATCTCATGGGTAAATTTAATGGAAGGGACGAGTGAATTAAGTTTAAGAAGAAACCTATTAGAATTAGGCCACAGGCAAATGACATCATCAATATACCTGTACCAAACAATAGGGAAGTCAAGGATAGTAAAGAGGAGTCTCGTTTCAAAAAACTTCATATATAAGTTAGAGAGAAGAGGTGAAAGACAATTACCCATGGCTAATCCAAACTTTTAGATTAGCCATTTTGGTTTTACCCTTCTATCTTTGTTTCATTGACCTTCCCCGTTTTTAAAAACTTTAACATTTCAGTTGAGTTGCTTTCAAAAACTAGTCAACTATAAAAACATTCTAGTTCACAATAATTGTAATAATATTGGGGGAGTCTATTTGGTCGAATGTTTTCTTTGTCCAATGAAATATTTTTGACAGGCAGGAAAGCAATTATTTGTCCGTGATAATCAGCATAAATACATTGTTTGGAGTTATATAAAGAATAGTGCGTTTTTTATGCATATGTCCGAAAATAACCACTTAATTAAATGGAATTCCACAAAATTTATTTTTCGCTCAAATGACTCAATTAAAAGAAACCTTTTTGAATGTTCATGTATAAGCCAATTTAAAACTGATGCTGTTATAAAAAAACTCATTCGTAAAAAAATTAGTCTTGACTTGTGTCCTAATTATTTTGCAATTTTCCTTCTTATGGGGCACCCAATTTAACAATGTCATTATTGCATTGATTTTCTATTAACATTATTATATTTCTCTTCCTCTCCCCTCTCCCCTCCGTTTCGTATCTGCTTACTTCTCGTGTCTCTCCTAATCTCCCTCTTTGGACTATCGCTTTATCCGTTAATCGTTCTGACCCTTTTGGCTATGTTCTTGACTCTTTCTCCCTCTCCTACTACCTCATTGGTGATTTCTTGTCTTAGAGGCGGACGTTTATCTTTTACTCACTTATATATATATACTTATTATATTATTTTCTCTTAAGGTTATCCTTGAGAATTAACTGAAAAAAGCTCTTAAGTACTTGGAAGCACCTTTTACTTTTTCTGCGGGACATTGCTTTTATTACGAACCTCACGTGCTACTTTTGTGAGTTGTTCATTTCATATATATATATATATATATATATATATATATATATATATATATATATATATATATATATATATATATATATATATATATATATATATATATTCAAGATGAAGCTAATGAAGAAAAATAATCCAATCATTTTTCTAAATCCATTTATTCAAATTAACAACGTTTCGAGCTTGTGTGCTCATCTTGTGGTGCCTAGGAATATGTGACAATTTATTAGCAATTTAACAATAATGAGAAATATAGCTTTAGATTACTTACATGAATTGGTTGTAATAACTGTGGGAATTAAGGTGAATGCTTAATTCACACTATGCAATTTGAATAAATAATACTGCAAAGTTATGATATACAAAAGGTTTTTGGTAAGTATAGTGAAGAACACACCTTCACACTAAGCGGTGAAATATTTCAACTGTCGAACATTTGAACAATATTATTGAGTATGGTTTGGTAGGTTGTCGTTTTTACAGAACATGAAAAGGAACTAAAGAATTATCTGAATTAAGAGTAGGTTTAAAAGATTTAATATATATTGATTCTGCGATCCTAAGTGTGGTCGGACATTTATTGCTGGCTATGATTCTAAATTTATTTATTGTTATTGACGTTTTTACAATTTATTATGTGGTCTCTTATAGGCGAATGTTCTTTTGTCGTCATTGGCTTTAACTTGAAAATTAAGGTGCGCCTCTCCGGCAAATCGCCCCATCGCTTAATATATATATATATATATATATATATATATATATATATATATATATATATATATATATATATATATATATATGTGTGTGTGTGTGTGTGTGTGTGTGTTTAACATCCATCGTAAATAAATTAATTCAATCCTCATTCGTGATTGGGTCATCGATCATTTTGAAGTGCATAATCTCATAAATGATCATCAACACTCCTTTGACAGAAACGTTCATGTTTAGTAATCTTTTAGAATTTTACGACAGCATGATTAAAAGCTATGAGAAAAGTAGATCTTTGGATATACTTTACTTAGATTTTGCTAAGGCAGACTTATTGTTAATCATTTAATTTATATATATATATATATATATTTATATATGAATATGTACCACGGAAGGAAACTGAATAAAAAGCGGATTGGAGTTAGTACTTTCGTCTATTCGACATTTTCAAACTATGGTTTGAAAATGTCGAATCCGCTTTTTATTCAGTTTCCTTCCGTGGTACATATTCATATATAAATATATATATATATATATATAAATTAAATGATTAACAATAAGTCTGCCTTAGCAGACTTATTCATATTTATAGTTATCACGCGCTAACTATATATATATATATATATATATATATATATATATATATATATATATATATATATATATATATGAATCCAGCAAAACGCAAGAAACATAAAAACAGGATGATTTTTTTTCGGAAATGTTATTTCCTAATTCGAAAAATTCCGTAGGTGGGTAGGATTCAAACCGTGCACACTGAGGCAACGAGCAACCGCTTTGATCTCAATTAAACCGTCCTTTAGACCATTTGGCTACACGGAAGACATTGTATATTCGCCGTGTGTTTATTTCACTCGCCTTTGTCCTTTGAACTCCCTATTAATTTCACTCTCTCTTTCATAGTCACGATCGACCTCGCGAAGCGTACGTTAAAAGCTTGTTTATTCAGAAGATTTTTTTGTTTTATTCGTAGCCGAGTGATCTAAGGGACGGTTTAATTGAGATCAAAGCGGTTGCTTGCTGCTTCAGTGTGCACGGTTCGAATCACACCCTTCTACGGAATGTTTGCGAATTAGGTAATAACATTTCCGAAGAAATATAATCCTGTTTTTCTGTTTGATTTCTGTTGGGTTTATTGTGAGAAGTTTTCACTACAAACACCAAGATAGAATATGACCTCTATATGAAAGTTTAGAAAGGCCACACCTAGAATACGCGATACAATTGTGGTCACCTGAAACACATCTAAACATCAATAAAATGGAAAGAATTCAACAACGGGCAAATAAACTAATTCCCTCGATTAGAAATGAGTCGTACATCGATAGATTAAATATACTACAACTACCGACTGTCGGAACCTGGCGATTGTGATGTGAGCTTATCGAATTATTGAAAATTACAAATAAATTTGAAAACGTAAAGGAAGAATTTTTTACTTAAGTAAGGCAATGGTATCACAGGTGATAACGAATTTAAACTTGAAGGACGAAGGTTTCAAACGAAGAGAGCTAAAAAGATTTCACCTTTAAAATCATCGATAAATGGAACGCCAATCCGCGGAGGTAGTAAATGTGAGTAGTGGGAATAGATTTCAAAACAAAATTGACAGTTATTTTTAGAATAATAATATTGTTTAAATACTAAGCCCTGTTTTGGATTGTGGTTTAGTATTATCTTCTCAATATATATATATATATATATATATATATATATATGCGTTGGAAGGCTTACGTGGAGTATGGCGTCACGGTAAGCAACGGATCAATACTGAAAAGAGAAAAAACAAAAGTTGTATTTATCAAAACAAGGAAAATCGAGGAATAATATAGTATGATAGTATGAAGAGTGAGTAGGGGGTAGAATAGGGACCCTGAAGTTGGAATAAGGCGCAACGAATAAGGTAGAAACCAAGTGAATATCTAAATAACGAATACGGATTAGTATAAGACTGGATAAAAAAGGTGTAAGAAATGCTAAAAATGGTAAGAATACTCATAATAATAATAATAATGAAAAATGATTGCAGAGAATACCGATGAGAAAGTTTCTGGATAAGATTGATAGATAATTTTGACATAAGCAACCGTCACCTGAACTTTTCGCTGGCTCATCCTTTTATCACAACTAATCCTTAAGTAAACTACCTTTTTACACTTCTCTCCTTACATACTTTCTGCGTGACAAAGCTCTTGGGTTTTCATTTTAAATTTTGACAAAAATATCAATGGTCTCATAAAAAAAATCGGGCAAATTTTTTTTATTGCCCGATCCATATCAGTACTCCTTTATAACTCCCTTCTCGTTCTATGTAGTGTATCTTATCATATGCTCTTTTAATATACAAATATATTCCTGTATCGTTTTATACCCGACCGTCATAGAGGTGTGTCGGTTTTTCCAAATCTCATCCTAAAAGCATTCATTTGTTGTCCCCTAACATCACTTGTCGTATCTGTAATCAAAAATCGTAACATAAAAGACTTTTTCTTCCTGACATTTTAGATAAGACTCCAGTTTTTTGCAATTTTGCAATTTTTGTAATCATCATTTTCTCCTTGCAATCATTTTCCATTTCTCGCTAAACCCTTCTCTAATAGAGCATAAAAATGTTTCCGCGATTCTTTTTGTCCTAATAATGACGGAAGCTTCAAGTAGTAACACATTTGTACCTTAATTTACTTGTCTTCTTATTTCCTTTCTTTCTCTACTAAGTAAAATGCCTAGTGTGTAAGCATCCTAATTTTCGCCTAGCTACGCTTAAAATAAAAGTCCTAGAGTAGAAATGGCTTTGGAAAGTAAATTTCCTCTATGGGTCATCTCTTGAGTATTAAGGCAAACATTGGTGTGGCCATATTAAAACTGGATTCAGCTTTAAATCGGTATTTAACAATCTAAATGCTAGATATAATCCAGATGTCGGGATAAACTCCATATAATCGTTCCTTGCCCGCTGGAATGGCTAGACAAAATGTTATTCAGTGCCAGTTGGATATTTAATAGAAACTTAAGTGCTTAGCAATCCCGGACAAATTATAGAAGATGAAGTATTCGTAACTAATTGTGTGATTGGAATACTTATATTTAAGAGAATGTAAATACATTAAAAGGAGCAAAATAAACAGAAAATTTTCTCTGAGAAAGTATGCTTAAACTATCATAATTAATGGCTTCCTAAATTTCATTGATCCCTTGCTACAGATTTGCTAAATTTTCATTTACTTGCATATTTCAAATTGCGATCAAGCTTGGCACTGGAAGCAACATTATACTCTGGCTGGGTTTTCACCAGTACGTGATTCTCGCGTTAATATGAAGCAATTAGGCGTCTAGAAGACTTCCTCAGGGGAGTTTAGCCAGTATTTTTAAAGCCCATAATGATACGAAAGATTGTGCTTAGCAACTATCTCCTTGCATTTCAGACCATTTTGTTACGGAGAAACAATAGTTGCACGCGTTTCTTTGGAAAGAACCATTCCTGGAATTGAAAAAGATCTGAATCTTCACTTTTACAAAAAATATCACGAAATTGATTATAATTACACATCATTCATTTTTTGTCATTTTACTCTTTTGATCAAATAATAAAACTCCGGGGACTAAAACTCACCTCATAAAAAAACAGTACCAGAGCACAATTTGGGGTTCACAGAAGGAATGCATTGATTTTTTTACTTCTGTGAAATGCTGAATTTTTAATGAACCTCCAATAATTTAAATATTAAAATAATTATTTACCTCATATAAATTTGAAAAACGAATGTAAAAAATAAAAATATATATTAGTCACAAAATCTATGGCCCTGTTTTTACATAGGGCAATAGAGATATAATAGTTATTCATATGTATGTAAAATATTTGTGTGTAATTAATATATAAAAATCCATTCAAAAATGTAAAGTCATTTTGTATTTCATTGAAAAGTGTCATTTTTGACGGTTCCGTTTGATCCGGGGCGTTGTTGTGCTCATTACTTAAGAACCTCAGAGGACCTACAAGTTCTTATTCTAATGTTGCATGCAAAAAATGTGTATGTGTTGCGAGGGTTAGCTCAGGATATTCCTACTACTACCTTCCAGTTTCTCATGCCTCAACTTATCTTCACCTTTGGCTGCTTCAACCTGGTCTTTGCCACATTTTCCAACATCTCTTATCTTAGTCATATTCTAGATCAGGAGGGCCCGAAACATTTCCAGGGCAGGGGATCAAATTTATGAAAATTAAGAGCAGCGGGCGACACAAATACAATATTATAAAAATTATTTGCATGACTAATATATATATATATATATATATATATATATATATATATATATATACATATATATATATATATATATATATATATATATATATATACATATATATACAAGGTGTTTGGACTAAATATTACAATTTTTAATATTTCCTTTTTTTCAAGAACTTGTTGATGTATCAGTGAAAAATCAGGGGATTTGGGGAGCATGCAGAGTGAAGTTTTAGATTTGGTTAAAGAAAGTTAGCCAACATGGAGTACTTGATGTGATTTTAATATTGGAAAAGTGTTACATGCATTATGATGATTCGAGACGGGTCTCAAAATTACGACCCCGTAACTCATTGTAAGGGAAAGGGGACGCTAAGAAGAATACCACCTTCTTTTGTTTCTTGAATTCCTTCCCCGAATGCCTGGCCTGGATTCTTCTCGTCTCATTTGAACCCCCCCTTCAAGGATCTCCAGTTTCCCGTGTGATATTTCGCGCCGAGCCACGTCAAAGTCTCGATTTTTGGAGGTTGCACTTTTCTGGAGCAGAGGTGCCTTTGTCCGTCTTCAAAGAGGATCGCAAACTCGTCTTGTTTCCCCTCCCCTTCATCCTCGTCACCATGAGGATATTTGGCCGAGAATCATGACCATTTTCCGGCTCCATTTCCCCGCGCCCACTCGCTAAAGGAGTCCCCTTCCTCGAGGACTCCCTTTAAGGTAAAACGATTGCATCTCCCGTTAATCGACACGCTTTCCGACTTTTAAATATTCCTTCTGTATAACTGGCTTATAGTATCCCATTTAAAAGCTAATTAACAAGTAATTAACTTTACGCGATTGCCAATTTTCTATATTCTGTCAGTATTATCCTTATTTACATTTCCTATATTACACGTATGTATATATGTTAACTAGTGACTTATTAAAAATTATATTTTGGGGTTTTCACTCTTTAAATATATCCTTGAACTGAAACTTGATAAATTCATTAAACGGTATCGGCTCCTGTATTAAAATCGCACTCTTATACCTCGTAATCAACAGATTACTTCTATGAAGTGAACGTCTTGTACGTAGCGAAGGACGCGTACGTACATTTGAGGATATATGTGTATGTAACTGTATATATACATATTCTCGTGGCTTTTATCTCTTTCCTACCAACCAATAGATTCATATATGTATGTATATATAGACGTATTGTCTGGGTAGGTGACCTATTCCTCGACACTTGTGCTTAATGTTCTGTTAACACTGTAAAAGATGCAATACCTGACATGGACAACTGAGACAGAGATTACGAAGCAGCGAATAGCAGAAAGGAACAGAGCAGGCCTTCTGACTGTGTCTGCACGAGAGAATTCATTCAAGTACTGCGGGACAAAGTGATGGAAGACTCGAGCAAGGAAATCCGGGCTTTCGAAAGAGAGATGAGTGTCGAAGTCGCCACTATGAAGCTAGCTCTAAATGAGGACCCTCGCCATCTCTGTTACAAAAGTGTTAAGGAGCAAATTCTGAGAGTCACGGCCAAGGAAAACAGCTTGACAAGGACAAAGAAGTTCCTGAACAAGCTGAAACCTCCTATTGAACCAGAAATGATTTGGTTTTCTCGTGAAAACCAAGCTTCCCCAAACTTTGATCGCCTGTATGTGTGTCTCCAATGAGGGGTACGCTATACCAGCCCCACATGTTTGAGCAGAGTCTTAGGTTCTTTTCAATGGCGATGTGGGTCTGCTGGATATTGTGGTCAAACCCTTCCTAGAGAGGTTTACTGCTGGAAGACCCTAACTCCGGTGAGAGTCAGATGTGAATGGGGGCAAATTTCTACGGCTTCACCAGCTTCAGTTTCTGGCCTCATAGATCTTTCGATTTTAATCACATAGAATATTATTGTGGGGCACGGTTGATAAAGACTCCAAGCGTTCTGTCTGTATCCCCAAGACCAAACTGGTGGGCAAGATCAAGGTGGTGTTCGAATATCTTCATAGAGATACAGTAAGAAACGCTTGCGCATAGTTCCAGAGCCGTCTGGATGCAGTGGTTGAAACAAAGGGCAGTCACTTTATGTAAACTGTTACCTCCCAGACATTATCTACCCAGTTATTTTTTTAACTTTTAAAATGCATTTATTTTGGGCTGAGATATTGCGAGTTTTTTTAGGCAAACCATCAAATTTATATATATATATATATATATATATATATATATATATATATATATATATATATATATATACATAACACCAAAAGTGAGTGCCCCGAGAACTATAAAAAATTGGGAATGAGCTCATATATAAGAAGAGCGATCAAGAACTGCTCAACGTGAAACGCACTTGATGAAGAATTTTGAAGATCAAAACAGATCCTGATCAATAATGGCTACTCAAACAGAGAATTCAACAAATTACAAAAGAAAATTATCAACTCCAATTTTGAATTGAAGGAGAGAAGAAAAAAAGGAAAACTAATACCACTCTACTACAAGAACCAAATGGCGGATGATTACAAAACATACGAAAGGATATACAAGATATCATAAAAAGTAACACTATCAAAGAAAATAACAAGTTATCTTTACGAATCTATTATGAAAACACCAAAGTAAGCAACTTATTAACGAAAAACAACCTCAGCGAAAAGTAATCGATCTTAAAGGCAACAAATTTGGTATACAAATTCCAATGCCTCCATGAGAACTGTAAACCTCATCCAAATAATCAATATATACTCTTGGGTATTATGACCATTAGTACCCTCAGCCGGCGCCTAACGATACATTTGCAAGAAGGAGAAAAAAAAAACACATTACAAACAAAGAATAACACACAAATTACAAGAGCAACTCTGGTCGAAAACACTACCATGCTCAAAAGAAACCCTGACCTTTG
Source organism: Ceratothoa steindachneri (assembly GCA_963969495.1). NCBI lineage: Eukaryota > Metazoa > Arthropoda > Malacostraca > Isopoda > Cymothoidae > Ceratothoa > Ceratothoa steindachneri. The sequence goes on from OZ018317.1 coordinate 236,666,764, forward strand.
CCGCATAACGACTCTGGAGGCTCTTCTCACTAAAGAGATGGTCCCCAAACTTAACAGCCAACGCACCAGTTCCGAGCGAGTACTTCACCTTTTGTACTAAAGGAACAAGGTACTTCGGCTTTGGCCTATAAAAGTACCAAAGAACGAAAGTCAGTTCCATTCTTCGCTGCTCACCACCAGCAATGAGCTACCTCACCGGTAAAGGAGGCAAAACCAAAGGTAAAACACCAAATCAACGCAGCCTCAACAATAACGAAGATTTCCGTCTGAAGATGCCTTAAGAAAGGCGAAAGCTCACGGCCAAAACTCAAATTAGTTGTAATAAAGAAAATCGATCTTCCTCAACTGATTTTTAATATCCAACCAGATACAAAAAACTGCATTCGCAGGTTGGAACGTTCCAAAATAAAATTAATAAAATCAAAATACAACCTGGTGTTTAACAAAACTATATATATATATATATATATATATATATATATATATATATATATATATATATATATATATATATATACATACATATATATATATATATATATATATATATATATATATATATATATATATATATATATATATATATATATATATTTCAAAATTAAATAATATTTGATGTTTTTTATGAGATGCTTGTATAACTTTTGTAAGGGATAGAATATCTGCTTGTAATTTAGTCAATGATTATCGCATATATGCAATTATTAAAAAGATAAAAAACAAACTAGTCTTGCGAGACGGTGACGGGTGCATACACAGGTTTGAGCTCCATTGTTCAAAAGAAACGTCTTCCCTAATGAGTTCAGGCAGATAAGTCTCCTTTGTAGTCTTCTTAAAATTAAGTTTATAATATTAATTCCCATCTTTAAAACACCATCTCTGCTTTATTTACTAATGCAAAATCACTAATCTAACCAACCTCAACCTAACCTATATCAATGTTAGCTAAATCTAGCAGGGCACATAAAAGCCATTTTCTGTAAACGAGAAAATGAGGTACTTTTTAAAGTCGCTTTATTTTTGGTTTTCCCTGACACCTTCTGTGCACGATTTGGGAAAGATCTTTTGTACTTTCTCTATTTACTCTCTTTTCGTTTGTTTCTCCCCTTTCCTTTCCAACTATTCTTCTTTCTCTCAATTCGCTTCAAACCTGCTTTACTACATCAAGTTCCTCTCCTTTTTTATATTTATTCTTACTTTCCTGATATCTTTCATATTCCATTTTACTCGAATATCGAAAATTTTTCACATTTTATTTACTCTCCTTTTTAGTTCTCATTTGAATTATAAGTTATATTGCTTATTATTTTTAAATATAAATTATTCTATTCATTCTTCCCAAATTTTCTATTATATATTTCCTTTTAAATTGAATTTCCTGCATTTTCAAGATGTAGAGTCACCCGCGACTAAAAATTTAAATCCATGTTTCCTGCCTAATTTTTAGTCGCGAGCGACTCTACATCTCCTTATGTCGGCGGGTCAATGGGTCGGTCCCGTTTCGCTTGTGCCCATTTTCCTTTTTCTTTGTTTTTGTATTAACGTAACTAACGAAATTTGAGACCCTTATATTGTTTTAAATTTTATTTCGAATGATATAATTGCCAAAGTCGTCCCAAGGTTAGCCTAGGAATTAGTTGTTTTGGCAATAAGATCATAACTATTCGGTCGATTCTAACAAAATTTGAAACCCTTATGTTGTTTTATATTCCCTTTCAAACGATATAATTAGCAAAACTTAGCAAGTTTTGCCTGGGAATTAAATTTGTTTGGCAATAACATGATAACTATTCGGCCGATTCTAACGATATTTGAAACCTTTATGTTGTTTTATATTCTCTTTTTGAATGATAGAATTACCAAGATCATTTCAAGGTTTGTCCGAGAATTATTTGAAAATTTGAAGGTCGGAAGTTCATAAATCAGAATAATTCAGAGCACGCGACGTTTTAGGCAGTAGACTTTGTCTTCCATCGACTTCATTCAATATATATTTCTGCCAAGTCTCTTTATCCTATCCTATTGATCCGAAGAAAGAGTTTGGTTCCAATAACCTACAATATAGTCTGCAAAAAGTGGTACAATTAACGTAGTTATTTTAGAAGTCTTAAATTACAAATACAGAGGGAAGGAAAATCTTCTTAAAATTTAAACTTGCAATTGAGGACAAATGTTATTGTTTTGCCAGAACAAATGGTATAAGACAATTTGTAAAAACTAACTTCAATTTATTGCTTCGTTTGTTTAGTTTAACACACACCGTGAATATTGTGTATAATATAGTATTTTAGGTTAGAGTCTATCATGGATCCTGTGATCAGGTTAAGAACTAGTTGACCAATCTTTTTCAATAATATTTAGACATCAAAATTTTACCTTATTTTCGAAAACCACTGAAAATTGCTTTTAGGTTTTAAATTAATAGTGACTTTGTTTTTGTGTTGAATACATTCCAAGGATCTGATTTTACTTTATAAACTACGAGGCATATCTATTTTATGTTAGTATTCAACAAAAATGTATTTTTATGTCCGAACCTATGAATAATCTGTTCTTTTTTTATGTTATAATTCACTAAGGTTATAATTTTAGGTTAAAAATTACCAGATATTAATTTTCGGGTTAGAAGTTATTTAATGTATTTGAATAGACCCCAAAATAATAGCGTTTCCCTATAAAGTAAAAATTATTTGTTTTTTAGATAAATAAATACAGAAATTTATTTCTTCACTCAATAAATATATGAAGCTAAACACGAAACGAAAGATCACCCCAACAAAAGTCGATAATCTTTTTTTGTGAAAAAAGGTTACTTCTTTAATCTGAATAGAGAAAATCTTTAATCTTCATTTCAGAATAAATATGATGATCCATTGTTCTTCATGGTTAATAAAACCAATGATCTTTTGTCTATATAAAAAAAAACTTGTTTCCATAAAAATTTATTGGATGATTAAAGAAACCCCTTCTCAGTGTCGAAAACAAAGAAATCCAGTTCTTAGAGACGAAAACAAAGAAGAAACTCATTGGAATCAAATATATTTTAATTATGTTTTTATTGTTTAAGCAAATATTAAGTTTTATTGACAGAGGTTCAGCGAACAACATTCCCTTTTACGTTCACAATTGGTCAGAAAATATCATTACAAGAAGAAGACTAAGAATTAAAGGTTGGAGACCATCCTAGTTGTTAGGATTCGCTCGAGCTTAACTCGACAAGTACCATCTCCCCCTTACCCTGATCATTAGGTGAACATCATCATCTAATACGAGGACATCATCCACGGATGAGAATAAAAATGCAGGGAGAATAAGGAAGAATAACGATAATCGATTCTTTAGAGTAGAGTTAAATCACACCTCGCTTGGGTCGGCTGATGAAGACACTTCTAATAGGTGAAGTGATTGGCAGTATAGAAGAGGAAAGGGCGTAGATGTGAATAATCGGAGGCTGTGTATGAAGTATGACAACCCTCGTACAGTTGCAGGTCAAAGTTCTAAAGTTCAAGGATTGGATAAACAGGGTCAATATTAGACCTCGGTTCGACGAATCTCCAGGGCCATCGGTCTCTTTTCTCAATTCCTCTGGATTACATCATTGTTCCTCCTTTCATAGTACTTTGGGGGGATGTACCTTTCAAATAATTTTCTCCGCTTAATTCCATTACCTACATGATGGACCTTTTTGGTTTCACATCTGATGAAAATGTTCTCGCTATTCATCGCTTCTAAAGGAAATATAGAATGTCAAAAGTAAAAGGTGTCTCTATTTCAAGCGTCATTAATCTTAAAACTCAGAATAATGAAATAAAGATTATCCGAGGGAGGTAATTATTGATGAAAAGTTCAAGGTTTTGCAAATGTCTGCCTCGACGGGAGAATATGATGCGATTCAGAATATTTATTCTTTGATAAAACCTCACAGGTAGAACTCAGGTGAAGGTCAAGTCTGGTGACATGGTTGGTTGAAAAGACGCTCATGAATGTTTAAACACCATCGAGAGCATAATAATTTTAGCGATCTGATCGTTCAGCAAAAGATTAAATATATATGTATAATATCAAATCGTATTTTGAAGCATCATTTCTAAAAAGGTCAAAGAGCTGAGTTTGATTTTAAATCTTTTCATTCAGTTATATAACAGAGACTTGATTTTGACTAATAAGTAAAATAAAGATGTTCACTTCAAGATGTTTTAACTTGAGTTAACTTTCACAGCACATTCTTCGAATCCTTCGACTGTAATTGAAACTTTGGCTACGATCGACTGTCGAAAGATACTGGAAGCATTGAAGTTTGATGACTTGATCTTCATTTCGAATTTTAGAGTTTTTCCTATATTTCCACTCTTTAAATCTGTCTCTTGTTATTGTTACTAATTAGTCCCCTCATTAATTCGATGATTGAGTCAGGAGGTTTTGTTCCCCTATATCTAGTTTCCTTTATTTACATTCTTACCCTTTCATTTTGTTGGCATTACCAAAGTATTTATTGGAGTGTTGTTTCGCTTAATTTCTCTCCATATCTACCTTGAAAATAACGCATTGTCTTGATAAGGGAATGATGTTTAATTGTTTCACTGAAAGGATTCTGTAAGGATATTACAGTGGGTCTGACGCATGACTAATTATGAAATTCACTGTAAAACATTCCTAAACTAAGCTTTTTCTAATCTTGCATTTAATCAGAATAAACCAAGTTTAGGCTGCGTTATAAAACTTCAAATTTCATCTAGAGAACTTTTCTTTTTAAATCATTCTAAGTTTAGAAACAAATGATAGATTCCTATTCAACACAAGATGCAATTTGGCTGGTTTTCTTGTATGTATATGAAGCAATAATCTTAATCAATTGCCATAGTAAGAGGTGAAGTGAATAATTTTGCCAAAATCATTAGAGCTAGCCTTTGTACATTGCGATTTCCTTAAGCTCACCTTTATACATATACTCACCTACACATCAACACAATAACAAAATCCTTTGGATTTTTTCTAAAAAAAAATATTTTGTTTTATTTCTACAAGTCAGCAAATAGTAAAGTTAAGGTTTGGTAACGTCAGCACATTAAAAATTGGTCCATGATTGCGGATTCAAGGAGGTGTAAGCATTTTTCCTGGTTCCAAGGCGCTTCATCCTCTACTCTTTGACACGCATGAGCACCTTTTATGAAACCCGGGTCAGAATTTGTGTGAAATGTTGAAAGAGATCATGGAGAAGAAGGATAGCAGAAATGGAATAGGAATTCATAGGAGAAAACCATAAGGGAAATGAGAAAGAGTGCGTGAGAATTGAAGATGAATGGGATAGTAGTGACTGAATGAAAACTTAAGATAGAACGGCTCTGTTATCGTCATTGTCGTGGAAGGTGGCTTGTGCTCTTCAACACAACAAGTAGTTACATAGTTAAGGCAGGGCAGGTTTAAGGAGCTGCGGGGCCCGTAGCACAAGGAACAGCGGGACCCCCACCCGTATATATATATATATATATATATATATATATATATATATATATATATATATATTGTATCCCCCCACCCCCACCCCATTTTCCTTTGCAGAGAGGGAAAAAATTGTCTGAAGAATTTAAAAGAACTGCTAGAATGGCTGGCAGGACTCAACGGAAAAAGGACGGTACTATTTTGTACACTTTTTATTCCTTTTTAAAGAACATGACCCTGTACTACTATAACATAATGCCAGACTTATTATACTATGCAGTATGCTCTAGTGAAGTTTTATATATTTTTTTATATATAGTAATATCATAGGTCATAATAATATAGAAAATCAGGAAAATGAATAATTATTTTGTCTCTGCCTTCTGTGCCTAAGGGCAAAAACTTAATTATTATTCATTTTTTACATCCCCGCGGGGCCCCCTGAAGCGCGGGGCCCGTAGCACGTGCTACATGTGCTACTAGGTTGAACCGGTACTGGTTACAGGAAGCCACCAAGGACTTCTTAGTCTATAGAGGGACCCTTTATAAGTGAAACGAACGCCGGTTAACTGTTTGTTGGTATAGATGTAGTGGTTGCCAGTTAATGTTGAGGAAGGAAGGGCACGTTATCGTTACCTTTATAGCGTGATGTAGGGACGATCACTTGTTACCAGTTTATGGTAGCAGTAGAAAGGCCATTTAAGTATACTGCTTTATGGTACAGACAGGTGCATGTAACAGTTCCATTTATGGTTAAAATGATGCGGATATTTCGGAGGTTCCTACTGTCCCCGGAGTGAAGTGATGAGTGGCGTTAAGTTTGTATCTGTCTCCAAAAGATACTTGAATAATATATCGGCTTGGCTGGGGTTACCGAAGGCTTGTAATCTAGAAAGGACTGAGAGGAATCACGTAAAAAATTAAGGTTTATTTCTAAACGAACAAAATGAAAAAGCAAGATAAAAATGAGACTCGCGTTTACAGAGTACGGTCAGGTAAATTTCTTACTACGGGTCAGGAAAGCAAGAGTAACGAGAAAAAGACTTAGGCGGTTAAAAAGGGAGTTTAACTACGCTAAACAAAACGTAATTAATAACGAAGCGAACCTGAGATCGAGAGTTAGAATCAGGAATGATGGTGTGTTTTCCATTTTTCTTCCATAAGTAGGGCAGGAGAAAGGTGTGGCCTCTTCCTGCTTCCAGGGCATGTTTTCTTTACCTCTGCCCGCAGGGCGGGATTTCCTTGACCGACGTTAACCCCTTGTCCTGTAGTCATGGATCCATAGCATCTAAAAATTAACGATTTCTTGATATAAATTTTATAACACCTTACGCGACGACAGCTGTCTCGTCTTAATCCCTTTTCCAGTCATTGTCGCCAAATTTTCATTGATATCTGAATTCACGGCTTTCTGTTTAATTCATGACCAGTTTACAAATACATATATATATATATATATATATATATATATATATATATATATATATATACGCGTGAACATTGCGGGTGCAATTTTAATCCCTGGGCCATGCTCTCCACAAGTCCACGCAAAGGCCAGTCTCATTCTATACTAATATGCTAGTAGTCCTCTTTTGGACATTGTCATCACGATGCCCACTCACGCAACATTCAATCCACAACAGGGCTCCGTATTTAAATAATCGTAAAATAATGGTCAATTTTGTTTTCAAAACTATTCCCACTACTAGCATTTACTACCTCCACGGGCAGTGCGTTGCATTTATGGATGATTTTAAAGGTGAAAAGCTTCTTAGCTATGTTCGTTTATACCTCCGTTCTGTCAGTTTAAAACCGTTGTTACATGTCACAATGTGATACGATGGTCGTAATTAAAAGAAAAATCATAATTTACGTTTTCAAAATTATTTAAAATTCTGAATACTTTGGATAAGCTCACCTCACAATCGCTTGTTTTCGAGAGTCGGTAGTTTTAGTATATTTAATCTTTTGACATAAGACTTATTTCTAATCGTGGGAATTAATACAGTTTAGTTTAGTAGGCAATAAATAAGTGTAAAAACCAACCGACACTTGTTATAACGGCAAAAAGCGAAATTCATTGGATAAATAACCAATAATGAATAGCGATGTATGGCGGAAGACTTTCGACAGCCGATATTCAATGAACGATATTCGGTTAACTTACCATTAATTAAGCCTTTGTTTGCCTTCATCCTATCAGTGGGGGGTGATTAATGTTAGAATTATAAAGGAGGCTTATAATATGGGTAAACAGAACAATTATACTCAATGCGTACATGGCTTTATTACAGGCACGTTAGTATTGTGAAATAATTTCACTAATCGTATTAACTACTATATTCAAGGGGTGCTAATTTTGCACCTGGGTGCATGCAAATTTAGTCTCTTTCTAAAAAATGCAAATGACACTACGTTGGTGTTATTTTTAGTTATGGACCAGAGTAATCGTATTATATAGTTAAATTGTTATTAGATTTAAATTAAAACATAGACTATCAATTATGATAGGTTGTAAGTTGATAGATTAATTGCAATCAAGGATAATACTAGAAATCTAAGCAGAAATTGAGTATTTCTTTCGTTACTGTGCTCGATGTGTATCTGAACAACATGAACACCCGGAGCACTGGAAGTAGCAAATAAACCTATGTTAATTTCGAACTCGCATACCCTTTTGTCTTCACTTGTACAGATATCTCCTCTACAGCGAATAAAAAAAGACCCTCTCTGAATACCAGCACATCTTTCCTGCTTTTCACTTCATGCTTTTCACTAAAATGAGTGAAATTCCAGGCCTTTGAAGAATCGCCTTTCTTGGACAAAACTGAATAACCATAGTTCTATGTCCACAAGTCTTGCGAGCATAGGCCGCTCCATCAGCTTGCACTCGGAAGTCGAAGTTATTTAAACTACGCAGAATACCATATCTTCGAATTTACCAGTCGGTTATCAACCACAAAATTAACTCACGTAAACCTTCTCGTAACTCAACGCCTAACCTTCCTCGTCGTCTCCCATAATTGCTGATCACGACTAAACAATCTTGCAACGCTTGCCAATTTTTCGTACCATTGAAAGGCATTTTAAAAGTAGCCCATTGAAGGTGAGGAAGTTTAGAATTATTAACTAGAGGGACATGATCTAGTGTAGGGTTGTCCAACCTTTTTTCCCAACGGGCCAACTTAGAAATTTAAGTATATTCACCAGGCCACAGAGGTACTTAAAAATAAATTTAAAAAAGTTCGAAGATAAATATAATTACAAACAAAATACTATATATTAAGAGGATAAAATTAAATTAGACTAATACAAAATAAAATGAAATCAATTTGATTTGGGGGATTGTCTTCCTTTTATGATATTCTCAATATCTGATTTTCAAATTAAATGAAAATATACTTAAAAAATACCCCGTAAAAATAAAATCTGAGTAAGCAGTGGGCCTCATGAAAATATTAAGTGGGCCGTAATGCGGCCCGCGGGCCGTGTGTTCGACGTCCCTGCTTTAGTGGATCTGCAGCAAAAATTAATCAATTAACCCTTGTGACATTGGTTTGACCTTGACTTCTGTAAAAATAGCCAATTTAGCACCACTAGTCACTAAGTGCCGCAACTTGGTGGTGAACTTATATCATATTTGAACTCAGTGACCTCAATTCCTTTGGTAGCATTGGTTTTAGCTGGCTACATTAAGCCAGCGACTCATTCCGGACAGAAGATGAGCGCAACATGAGATTTGCATGACCCATAGACCTGCTTGCGTTGCCGCAATTAATAATGATGGACGGGAAAAGCCCTCTCGCACGTTTATTGTAATTGTTTTCTTCAACTCTAAATCAGCTGTTATAATTTTAAATATAAATAGTCCTTCAATTTATACCTATTTTCATGGAAGTTGTATTAATAATAATTTTATAAAGCATTATTTTATTATATTTTATTCAGTAATCATTTTTAAAGAATATGCTGCACCTTAGTGAGGTATAAGAGTCCTCGTTCGTATTTTCATTTATTTTTAATAATGCGTTTGATCGCTCTAACATGCGAGGATATTAAATCACTAATCATTGGAGTAAGCGAAGTTTACTCATGCATAGGTTAAATCCTGTGACGGAGGTTTAACTGCTAATATTTTCTCATTTTGTTTTAATGACACAAAGATTATAATTCCTTTCGATTTCATTATTTGTTTAGTAGTTCTCACAAGTTGAAATGTTGCATTAGATTGAGTAGCAAACTGTACACCACGTTTATGGTGTTTTAATTACAAACAAAGAACATGATGCTCCAGAACTAGTCAACTGAAATCAAAACTAAAAGTTCACTATACAGTTCTTCTCATGTAGCATATAATTGTAGAACAATTGAGATAGTAGTACCCCTAGATTCATCCGACGAGTGGCCATAAAGGCGACAAAACAAGGATATTGTTCACTGGTTTGGAAAGCCATGGCTCCAAAATTGTATCAACGGATTTCGTGTCGTGGGCCCGGTTGCTGTCAAAACTATCCCAGTTTGTCTGGTTAATCGGCTTCAAGTTGGGAATCGAGTGGATAGAGGGAATACATATATTGGGTATGTGTATGTGACGAGTGAACGAAGGCATGGTGATTGGTGTGTTTAAGAGAAGGACTTGGCAAATGGTACTATTATTTTAGCCGAAAATTATGGTTACTAAAGAACTTGGGTTAGATGAAATCACTAAGACGCAAGAAGATGGTACCAGTGGTGATACGGCCAAAGTAGTGACTTTGAGGTTTGAGGTAAAATATTTTTAGGTGACTTTGGGATTTGATAAAATCAAGGCGAAGAAGGAGAGGTTTGGGAATGATTCTGGCATGAGATGGTGAAATAATGAACACATACCACGCATTGGATTTATGATATATAAATAAATATAGGAATAACAATGTCAGAAATAAAATACCAAGGGCTTTGTTACACTTGGTGTTTATATTGAGATTATTCTGCATGAGTATATATAAAGAATCACGATTTTTTTTAGTGTGAGGGAATGATACGATGAGAGTTTGATTTGTAAGGTGAGAGAGGAATGTGCGTAAGTTGGAAATTAATGTCGCAATTTAAAGTTAAAAGTTCGGTCATGCTATCATACATAAGGATATTAAAGATTAAAAGTTAAAGTGTATGTTAAGATATGAGTTAAACTGTTTTATTCTTTGGTCTTATTTTTATTTGTGTTATTCGATATTATATTGAGGACAAGGATTCAAAATGAGTGTCAGATTTGGCCCTGCATGTTTTATAAACTAAGTAAGTCACATCTAATGGAGAACCAAGTCAGTATATAACCTGATGGAACTAGTGATCGCAAATGTCAGAAGTGATTTATTAAGAATAAGAGAAGTATTTTTTTATATCCTCGATGACCATTTATCAGGTAAGAATCACGATGTAAAACGTGGGGATAAGATAGAGAGTGGCCTCCGGGAATTAATAGTCACCAGTATACATATATGGTGTGTCCTCGGGGCTTAATAGCTACCAGTACACATGGTATGGCCTTAGGGAGTTAATAGAGTCACTAGATTATGGAGGGGTTTTATTCGTGAGGCAAGGTTACCAGTAAAGGGGTGTCGGACGAAGGCGTTTGAGGTCTCACCGTGAGTTTGCTCTGACTCCCAAAGTTTGTACAGGGAATCCGTTTATAGGCTGGGATCAAAAGGTAACTTGGTTATCACTGAGTTAAAGGAAGGACTACTCGAAAAGAAAATGGGCATTGTAAGCTATATTCTTGGCTAAGGTCGACCTTAGTTGGAGCAAACTAGGGTGTATAATCTTACGCGGTTTTGTTGTAACTTTCTCTCTACGGTAGATAATTGTGGATAAGGATGACTAGATTTAAGGACGATGAACGGACTCGTGACGTCCATAAGATTAATGTGAATCAGGAAAAGAGTGGGATGAATATATCCTACTTAAAATAGTGATGTTCTTCTCTCTCCTTTTTTTCAAATTCTTCGCCTGTCATATTTATATGAATCTCCATTAAAGGGGCGTGACTTAGCTATCCTGAAATCCAAGCTTGATGCGGAGACTCACAGGGTAAAAAATGTCCGAAAATTCCTCTGTTGAGACTGCTGGGCGAAGTCATAGGATGTATATGTTTCAATGTAGTCACGTTTGGCCGCATCAATGATGGCATCGATACCAAGGTGATGGCAATTTTTTTTTTGTTTCGCAGGTCCACGTCAACTTTAACTTATCAAATCCGACTCTTTTCCGGCTGCCTCGTTATCTTGTATCGAGACCTTTCGATTTGCAGTTAGTTCCTTGCGTGTGTATGTAGGTGTGTTTACGTGGGAACGTCCAACTATTCGCTAGCTTTGTTACACTCATGTTTTGCTTAATACATGTACAATTGTGATATAAGTTTTTAACTCTATTTTACATTGGTTCTTTGCTACTACATGGCATGCTATTTCAGTTTTTAATACGTGTGCTCAATTTCAAGATTTCATATCTCCAACTGGGTGCTCATTTGTGAAGTTCCTCGCTGAGCCAACTTCACCTTCCAATACGGGTGTCGCATCAGACATATGACCTGTGACAGGTGCCATTCCTAAATTGAAAGGTCCTTATGGGATATACTCCCCCTAATATATATATATTGTAGAAAGTCATTAAAATTTTAAATGTATGTACAGAATAATTCTCTGTTCAATTTTGTACCTGCTACTTCTCGTAATTCATGCTACTATTGTAGCAACCTTTTACACTATTTAATAAAATATTGGTTCCTTCCTCTTTTCTAGTTACATTTATACCTTACTTTAATTAAATTAAGTTTATATATATTTATTACTTCATTGCTTCTTGTTCACTATGCATTTATCAGGTTGTCAAGAAATTAATATAGTTTTTTTAAAAGAAAGTAAAATCATTTTATAAACCCCCCAAAATAATGCATTTATTCAGATATGTAGTTTTAATCTATAGTGACAAAGATTTTTCACCCTATAACTAAGCAGTGGATTCCATTCTTGAAGAACTCATTCGATTTTGATGGAATAGAAATTTGATATATTTTATTACCTTCTTTATAACAGAGCAATTTTTTCCATTTAGATCAAATATTTCCTCAAGTGGTATTGACATGGTTTACGTTCTAATGAATATGGAAGATGGGTAAAACTTCTCAAGCTTACGCAGTAAATTCTAGTTGAGTAGATCGTGCCACCAGTGGACGTATATTGACATTAAGGGAGAAAACACCTTTTTGGTTGACGAGAAAATAAGGTTTTATTAAAAAATTCATTTAAAATCTCAACCTATAAAGAATTCCTACATTTACAGTCGATTAAACTTTAATAATAGTCTATGAATATGAATAGATTTTCGTTTGCGATCAAACCATCGTGCTATTTTGGTTCATATCGCAAGAAAGAACACTTACTTTATTTGCCGTAACAATCTTCTTTTCAGAAGAAGTTTAGGTAATTTTAAATGACAGAACTGTTCCTGATTTGTGATCCAACAAAGACATCAGCTTTCATCATTATCTCAGATAGTTTTTAAAATAAACTTGAAGACTGCAGAATTTTTTTAAGAGCTCTAACAACCTACTTCATGAGAGATAGTTTTAAATTCAATGGAGAGAACAACAACTTATGTGAGTATATCAATTGCTCATGCTTCACATTATGCCCTGAACAGAGAAAGTCCTTTATGGTTAGTGATTTCTGAAGTATCTTTACTGTATAAAAGACAGAATTGACATATAAACTTAGTAAAACCTCCGTGCAGATCCATCAAGGGTGCTACTATTTGAAGGCTCCAATCAATTCCAAGCCATTAATCTTATAGATCCAAACTTGTACAAGAGAGTGACACTGTTTTAGTCGTCTAAAGGATATACAAAATAAGCTAAGGGAAGAGATGGATAATTATTAAAATTATAGAGAAGTCAAGCTTCAATGCTTCTTGCATGGCTACCAATGAAGGTCCATCACTTATCTGAATTACATGTAATTCTAATTGCATTCAACAAATTAGATACATAATTGCAATAGCATAGTCCAATTTTACAATTTGATTAGTGAACAATATTAAGAAATGTTTTATGATATTTCATTTGGCTTGTCACTTGTGCAATTTTATCAATCAAATCCCAATATTTCAGCCTGAAAATCAAAGTCTTATCATTTGACTTTGACAAGGCAAGATCTCTGAAAAGCTCATTGAATTCTCTTTGGTTTGGATAGTATAGATTTCTCTCCACAGCCATATCTCTAACACTGTATTCTTCGTCTTCAGTGATCTTTTCAGCTTGTGAATTGTTGTTTTGTTCTGAGGGTGGAGTATTATTGCTTTCTTGAATGGTAGGTAAAGTAAGATCAGCACTGTAGGTACTGGTGCAATAAAGATGGAAGATCGGGATAGGAGATAGCAAGTGCATTTTTGCAACGTTTACGTTCGGAAGGGTCCGGCATGCAGAAGTATCAGTTGCTTGATTAGTCGGTGCGTTCACGCCAAAGCATGGAAATGGCAAAGTTCCTGACTATACATTCCCTTCTATTATATCCTGTAAAAGTAAAGAATATACCTTATTTCTCTTTTGCCTTAAAACAAACCTAATAGCTTAAATACTTGTGATATATAGTATTTTAATCCTTACAACAAAGAATTTTCTTACCTTCTAAAGTTTGTTTGTAGGGTTCACAAGCAAGATGAAATGCCCAAGGTTTATCTTGCTCCTAAACTTGAATAAGAAAGTAGGTTTGTTAGACCACACATAATCTCATAGATGGTATCACACCGTACATTTGCGCTCTTGATTTGACGAACTGTCCATATATATAACAGAATCCATCTGAAGAATATAAATAGCCATTTGATGCAATTGCTATTCTAATGTGTTCACTATGTTAGCTAAAGGTAAAATGATAGCAGATCTGTGAATCCCTGTCTAAATATTTTTTGAAGTACGATTCCAGAATATTCCCAGTTCTGCAAAATTATTTTAAGCTTTCAGCACATTCTACTAAATTCTAAGAATTCCTCATTTAATCTAGAATGTTTTGGATGGTTTCCTATAAGATAAATATTACTGTACAACATTTCAATGTTTTTTTTTAAATTGGATTAACAAATTTCTACCAAAAATTAAAAAAAATTAAAGCATTCAACTTTTTATATATTCTTAAGTTTTTGCGAAATTAATAATATCCGAGCACTTTTTCCAAATGGGCAAATATAGAAATTCAGTGCCCTATCTACAAATCCGAAAATCTTGTGATCAAAATAGACTTTTTTTCATTACTTTAGTTACGAAAAATTGCAAAATAAGAATATTGACCGAGCAACAAGAAAAAGGTTAAATTTGTTACATAGTATTATTACTTGTTTAGGAGATTACACAAACATTTGGATGGTATGTACTAGGTTGTCATCAATAAAAGATGTTGAAAACAAGTTGGATTCATATTTTGTATCAAAACCTAAACAATTTTAGAAGCGTGGCATTTATAAGTTTGTTGACAGATACATTTACAATGAGGTTAAAAAAGCAATATATGTCATTATGATCAAATATTTCATAGTCATAAGTTTTTCATTTTTAATATTTATCCTAAAATCAGACATTACTTTTGATCTAACCTGATATTTGTGGATGCTGGAGAATTACTCGTGGATTGTGCTGGGATGGAAATTTTTTATTTAGCCAAGAGGTTTTTTATCAGATCCCTCAATTTTTCTAGCCAATTATGTAACCTCGTGTTCGTTAAGAAATATGGAATTAAGCTAGATCTTTGCACTTTTTTCTAACATTTGGCCTCAGCCTGCGAGATGTCCTAACGTTTTCTTTAGTGGTAAAGATCGTATTGTGGTTCTTCCGTCAACCTACTAGGGAATTTGGTGGGCACCTAACTCGATGGCACAATTACTTCGTGCAGAGCTAATATGATGGAGCAGGAAGTTTTAAGAGGCATTCGAAAGCTTGACGCTGTTTTTCATCATCTTTAGATCTCAAATATACAAGTCTCAATTTACCCTAAGGAAATATATTTAGTTGTTCATATATTACAAAAATATTGGCACGATTAACCTAAATGACTCATGATTTGCTTCAAAAATACTTAGATAGATTCAAATCGTAAAGTGTCACTCGTGACTTTATGGTAGGATGATGGCTACTGTGGAAAAACAGAGAAGTAAAATGATATTTGTTCATCAGTTGGTCATTCTCATCTCTGCCCTCACGATGTGAAAACGCATGAAAAGGACTTTTATTTACTTCCGAAAGATTGAAAGCAACACATCTAAGCCTCGTTGTGTCATATTATCTCAATTGTTCCCTGAGCTACAAGATGTATATCAAAGTAAGCTCGTCTGTTTGTTTATTTGGTTGCCTTATGAAAACTAAGCACTGAACTTAAAAACGGTAAATAACTTCTCAATAGTCCGCTTTTATATGGATTATAATGATACTATTTTTTTATTTTATTTAATGCAGTATTTAATAACGAAATAAACAATCAACTACAAATTAAGGTCATAAACATGTCTCTAAACCCAGAGGGTTTGATCTCTACTGCCATGCATCAGAAAAAAGGTATAAGGGAACAATTCGTTATTGTCAATTCAGCAACAGACCCATATTTAAATGCCCAATTGTAATTATTTTAAATTCATACAAGCGTTCGATTTTGTTCTTAGTGTCTTGACGTGTATAAAACCTATTTGAGCTATAGACAAACTTGCGATCATTATGAGATACTGATACAGTTTTAAAATATTATAGTATTCAAAACTAAATTAAATTTCTTGGTCACATTATAACAGGAGAGGGATTTGAGAAAAAACTAAAAGCCTCAAAAATATCTAACATCCTGTTCGAATTAAGTCATAGACGTATTATATATGGTAAAAGGATATGATTTGATCATTTGATCAATATTAGGGTCACCCGCTGCTAGAAAACTGATTGATGTCCGGCCTTGCGTAAGTGCTTCAACCTGGCACTTTGAATTTGATGTTCATTGTCCTCAAAGCTCTAGAAGCATTAGAATTGAGATGAGCAATAGAAAATCACTTACAGTTCTTCAATGGCTCCGTTAGAGTTAAAGTAGAGTTTATTTCTTTATGGAACATCACAGAAATAAACAAGCAACAAATGAAATCTGAACGCGTAAGATCATTCCTATGAATTTGTATTATCTTTATAATAAATGGATATATAAATGTTATATAATTGACTAAGTTTATCTCAATAAGAGAAAATGATAAGAAAAAGAAGTAACTGAAGCATAAATAGGACATAGGTAGCTTTGTGTGAATGACTCTAATTTATGTTATCCTAACTTAATGTGTGTTTAGAAGTAGATTTTCACCCTTAGTATTATTTGAAGAGGTAAGATTTATCATTTATCTAATCTCATTTAGATTTCTTAAATTTTCAATCAGAAATTTCGTTTTGGAGTCTTCATACAGACATCTTATTTCATGATTTTTTAAATAGTTAAAAGAGGGATAAATCGGTCTCAGTTCAAGTCCATCTGTTTTCCTCGGTCAGCTTCAAATTTTAATTTGAAATCTTCTAAATTTGTTCCAACTCTACAAAATGGTTCCTCAAGCTCTTTTTTATAGCACTTCTTG
Organism: Ceratothoa steindachneri; assembly: GCA_963969495.1. NCBI lineage: Eukaryota > Metazoa > Arthropoda > Malacostraca > Isopoda > Cymothoidae > Ceratothoa > Ceratothoa steindachneri. The sequence goes on from OZ018317.1 coordinate 236,683,825, forward strand.
TAAACTTAATTTTGTTCTTAATTTTATTTTTAAATATATTTACTCTGCACTTAATCTTTCCCCTCTCTCCCATTCTTACATGCCTCTTATATATTAAAGGCGTTTGCATTTTTCTTTGCACACATTCTGTTCTCTAAATTTCAAAGCTTTAAAGAACCTCTTCTCATAACACTATAAAACAAATTTCAGTGTCAAGAAAAACACATAGATCTCATGTGCCTTTCATTATGAAGTTGAGTGTGCTTAATTTTATAACATAGATTTACCATCACGTAAAATCTTCTTGTAAATTGTTGATTTAATAATTATGCAATTAATACCGATTTACACGATACCATAAATGTATCTCGCTACCTAAGTCAGATTAAATGTGTTCATTGTAATTAATTCATGAATATATAATGAATCAGCATGTTTATAAGCATTATATAATGCTAATTTTAGTCTTTACTTCTGCGTTTGTAAGACGTTTCAGGTGTATCACGCTTCAGGTTCCAGTAGAAGTCAGCCAGCCTAACAGGGCTCCATATTCCTGTATACCTGTTTTCAATTGACGCTATCTATATTTTTATCACACCTCTTTCTATATTCATCACTCAAATATCCTGTATTCTCTGTCAAGAAGGACAGATGGGAGTGAAAAAAGTGTATCTTCCCTGACATATTGCATCCGAGATCTTGGTAGCACTTGATTAAGCTCCCTACTATACGCCCTCTCTGGGCACCTTGGTGCTTTCCCATAAGTCCTTTGCATATATCTTTGAATGCATACCAGGCCGCTAGCCCAGTTTCATCCATTGTCGCCTTGAAGTAATTATTAAGTATAAGTCGACGAATCTGAGGGCCTACGAATATGCCTTGTTTAATCTTGGCTTCACTTACTTTAGTAAATATCGCTTTGAAGTAGTGGATATATAGCTTTTTTTGTAGCAGTGCTTTGGTAAATTGCTTCGTTAGGCCTGGTTTTATATTCAGTGGTGGCCAAATGAGTTTCTCCTTCTTAACTAGTGGCTTATGAATTACATTATGCTATCCAGGTGTCATAGTTTCCCGAGGTGGCCATTCTGAGCCTACATAATCTTCTGATCTGGCCGTACTGTCCCACTTACAAATGGAGCACATAAACTTGGTGTATCCAGTTTGTAGCTCATTAAGTATGGCTACTACTTTCAAGTTTGCAGAAATTAGTCACTCATGCTCCTTGTAACTTATGTGGTCAAGAAAAAAAAGCAGAGTTCTCATACGTCTCTCTTAAAATGAGTGAGGGAACAACTGGAACTGAAGGCATGGTGTTCCAATGTGCAAGAGAACCACTTATATGCTATAAATGGATGGATCTATGAATAACCTCCACTTATTTGGTTTAAAGGTCAGCTCAAGGGCATTAAATAGGCCCCTGATATCATTATGATATGTCTAGTTGTTTTCAAAAGTGAAGAATTGTTGTAGGGCTGCAGAATGCTTCCTAGATATGGTAATTCGACCATGTTCATCCAAACGGTTCCATTGTTACAAACGCGAGGCCAGGAGTTCATTATGTTGCTTAGTAAGGGTTAGATCGCAAACTAGATCATTTAGTTCCTGTTGGGTGATGAGGTGTGGCTTCTTGTCACATTCAAGATATGCCACGTATGGTGTATCTTGAGATTTTGAATCGTTTGAGTTGCTCGTGTCTTCGCTTTGTAGTTCAGAGGGCGGCTGTGGTACTGGAATAGCACTTGAATGTCGAACTGGGTGAATAGCACACTGAAGATCTGGGTACATGATAGATTTCTTGCCTTTTCTGTTGCAACCTGCAGTGAAATAAAATAATATCAGACTAAAAATGGATTTTACTGGCTATGAACACTTGCAGAAATATTGGAAGTACAACATAGTATGTATTTTGATCTTTTTACTAGATACATCTCTTAAAAATATATTAAGGATCAGGAAATATAACACTTTGAATACCTGCATTTATTATCTATTAAGCAGAAGTGGAAATCTGTTGAATGGTCCTTTGGCTCCCTCCAGACCATTATTATGACAAACATGAGACCAGGCAGAAAGTGAACTTGTACACCTGACACAACATTGTGAGTTGCCAAGCGTTTGTCCTGTTCACTCACTTTGCATCCAAATTACAGCTTCGAATGTTTCTTCACAAGTTTACTCAACTGTCTCTTGTATTCTCTTAATATAACTGATCACTTATATAAGAGAAACTGTCTGGGGAACTTTTGCATTCTCTAGGCATTTTAGCTGTGTCTCGTGTAATGAAAAAAACACTTTTGTATTTAAAAAAATAACAAATAGTAACAGAAACAAATATTAAATAACAAAAATAAAAAGGAAGCATTTATAGTAAGTTACAAAATTATCAAGCGTTACGTAAGAGTTACCACGGATTTAGTAGACACATGTATGTATAAATAAAAGAATATTAAGTACACTTTTAAGAAGTTCATAGGTTAGGTTGACAAATGCCTTAGGAACAACCCATTAAACTTATATCAAAATCCGCTTATAACTTTAAGAGTTGTCAGTTTCGGTCCAGGCCTATTTGCATTCAATCCCCACAGAACCATCAGTGTTTTTAATTATAAATAAGATGGTAATTTACGAGAAACTGCAGGGTCCCTTAAAGTGACAGATGTTATATTCGTAATTTGCGCAAAAAGAAATAGAAAATGTTATTATCATTTCCGTTTCTTTCATTGTTTTACAATGTAATCTTTCAAGCAAACATTTCTTCTCTTGTTTGTAGTATATTTCATCAAAAGTTATTGATTCCTTAGTAATAAAACAATTATATCCTACTAATTTACATTTATAAATCTAACATGACAAATGTCTACATAAACTTGGTCGCTTGTCAAAAACCCTTAACCTATTATTCGTCACACTTTTAATTATAATAATTAATACCATTGCATTCACTTTTTCTTTTTATGTGTGTTCCCTCCACGTTTGAGAAAAAGCTTTTACGCTTCTATAAATCACCAAATATTTTGCTTCCATAAAATATTCTTCAAACAAAAGTAAAATAGAATGACATAAATTTACGATGATTTAAGCTTTGCCATTGGAGAAAGGAATTAGATGCAATAAAAGCCAACACAGAGCGACATCAATTTTTATGCCTAATTGCAACCTTATTCTAACAAATTACAATTTATAATTATGCACAATGTTATTATATGAGGATAAATCATTTTTGTAAGGTAATTGCTAGAGTACTAAAATCTTAAAAACACTACATGTCAATTTCCAAATCAATTTTACGGTTATAAACGGTTATAACGAACGATTTTTAAACAATAATAATAAAAAGGCAGAATGATTTAATAGGAGTGATTTCAATGATTAATTTGAAATGAAATCATTTTTATACAATGTTAGTTTGGCAACCTCTTATTTGTAACTTGAACTTATTGTTTCCTTTCCTAATTAAGTTTTTAAGCATATGGGATACACCAGATTTATCATTGTCAAATCTGTCTATATTTTATGAATTGCATCAGTTCATCCCTGAATGAAAGTATCTTCAATGAATGAAAGTCGAGTACCTTCAATCTGTACTCATATGATCTCTGTCGTAATCCGGACGCGATCTTAGTTGCGAGACAATGACTTTAAGCTTTTCTAGATCCTTCTCCACATTAGAAAAAAAAGAGCTGTATCACATATTCCAAGTGCTACCCAAAGATGAACTTGTATAGTGGAAGAACGATCTCTTAAGACTGGTAACAAGATTTTGATTGAGAAAACCTAAGAATTTTTGGCCTTACTGCACGCCTCTACGCCCGCCTAATTAATAGGCGCTCCGAACATTTTTCATTTCTTAACTTACAAAATGATATTACGGAGAAAATATAGCCTAATTTTTCGTTTCCTAGTCTAGAGTGCCAAAATAGTGGGCTGAGGAATTCACACCCTCTTCCTACTTTAAGCATCTTTTGTACAAGTTTCTCTCTATGCCAAACTTATTCTTTTTAAGGGCATAAAGTGATGTCATCGCCGAAATCGACGGACAACTAACTAATTTGCCTCTATTGAGCTCTATCGTTTATCTAATTGACCATTCAAAGATTTTGTTAAATGCTGCTTGTTTTTTAGGACTGAACCGATAACCATTTAATTTCTCTCAATTTTCTATCCTCAGCGCATTCCGAAATTGTACACAAATATTCATATTCTATATTAGTAACATATTAGGTGCCTTAGTTATCTGAGAACACAATGGTACAAGGTACAAAGCCATAAGTGGCGCAACCTCCTAAATATTTTCTCTCTATTTTAGCTAAAATATGGAAACATCGAATACAATGAAGAAAATAAAAAGGGCTGCCGATCTCGTCGAGCTAGGCGCCATCAACCCATTTTCGGTAATTTGTGGCTACTTGAATGTCGCCACATCTTTGGTTAGCAGATCAGGGAAGAGCTCCTCCCTAGAATCAGACGTGAACGTATAGTCAGTGTCTAAATTTAAAAAAAAAACAACATTCTGAACAGTCAGACGTCATGAGGAAAACCAAATTGTCCAGCAAGTCCAGCGCATGATCAATTAGTTCCTTAGCAAGTTTATGAGTGCCATTGCCATTCAGCTCTATGTGGATGAGTATATAATGGATGAATGATATACAAACCATACAAACCATATACAAACCATATTAGACTAAGGCAGTTGATGTTTTTATAAAGCCCGGTACAACCGTATGATCCCGTTGAGCTATTGCTTAATTTTATGTGCACCTATACGACTCCAAGTGGAACAAGAACATGTAGCCTGGCCTTAAGTCAACCACAACTTTTCTATTTTCACAATATGAACTTAAACAGTGCTAATATATATATATATATATATATATATATATATATATATATATATATATATATATATATATGTGTGTGTGTGTGTGTTGTGTGTGTGAAAAATAATGGTAAACCACAATATTTAAATCAAGATTTTATTTATAACTATCGGACTAATTTCAGCAAGATGCCATTTTCAACTAATAATGAAAAAGCTAGGCAAGGAGTACAGTATATATAAGGTAAGACACATCCTAAATAATATGAAACAGCAGGAAATAATCTGGAAAAAAATATACTCTAGTAAATCTGGCGTGAATGACAAGCTAAACAAAATAAAATGGAACCGGAAACAATCTGGAGAGTTGCTAATCCCTGAGACGCATTGCGTCCGGAGGCTTATAAATGCGATTGGCGACTCTATTCGATATATATTTGTTAAATTTGTATTGCTTTCAGATAAATTTAAATTATCAACTTTGTTGATGATGATGGATTTCGCACTTCTCCTCTCAATATAATTGTTTGATTTATAAATTATTTTTGCATGATTAAAATAAATTCTATGGTCGTGCTTTTGCATGTGCGCCAAGAGACTTGAATAGTTCATACACCTTCTTATATCAGCTAAATATTCTTTCATCCTCTTATTAAAGTGGCCTGACTCTCTGATGTGTTAATTTTCAATTATAGCATGGTATATTGTAAACTCCAGCATCGAGATTGATTGAGCGTAGTCTTATCAAGGATTTTCAAATGGTATTAGAATATTTAAATTTAATATTTATGTTATTTTCGTACGCACATCATTTTAGAGGAGCTAAGGATGGAGCATATGGGAAACTAATACATTATTTAAAATCGACCCTTCGTTTTCGTGCTTTCGATTGTAATCTATTTATGAGGTGAATTTGATATTTTAGTTCAATGAAATTGCAGATAAGGTGGTTAATTTCATCCTAAAGGAAGATTGGGTCGCATGTTCTATAGGCTCGAAAAAAAAGGAAGAAATAAGCATTTATATTTGTAGGCTTTCGATAGAATGAGCACTAAATATAATTATTTAAACGGTGGATATTTACGTCTAAAAACGGTAGAGAATTATTCTGTTCCCATTCTACTTTGAATTTTATCGATGGGTGTAACGAATTCATGTTGTTGAAAAATTCATTCAAGATGTCGTCTACATATCGAAACCAGATCAGAGGTTGGAAATGGATCCAAAGTTGGGAAGAAATTTCGATAACATGTCAAGCGCTTCATCGACCGGGACTTTTGTAAACAAACTATTTACGTCAAAGCTTAACAGTTTTTACCACTGAGTTCAAGATTTTTAATTTTGGAAAGAAGGTCCGATAAGTGGATAATATGTGAGTAAGAGATTTTACCCACTGCATTTGATAGGATTCCAGCCAGCCATTTGGATAGCATATAACTATGGGAGCCAATGCAAGAGATAATTGGGCGTAATGGGATACCTTCTTTATGGGTTTACGGTAAGCCGTACATGTAGGGAAGGGAGGGTTGATTGTTTTATGTTTTAAATCTTTTGGTTGATTCAGATTTGAAATATAAGATTTTTCGGATAGCCTCATTAAAGGATTTCGTCTTGTTGTTCAAAGGATTATAATTCAAACTTTCATAGGTAGTTTTCGCATTATTAGCCAAAATGGCATCTTGCCGAAACTAGTCCGATAGTTAAAAAATAAAATCTTGATTCAAATATTGTGGATTACCATTATCTTTCATTGATATACATCATATATGTGTGTTTCTGGTTAGAAGCTATACACATAGCAAAAAGATTATAATTTACATTTCCAATAAATATATAAATTTGGTATTTGGACATATTAATTCTAATTGCACAACTAGGGAATAGATATACACGAAATTTTTAAATTACCTAATGCATTAGCTATTTCAAAATTATCGAATCACCAAAAAAGCAAAATATACAAAACTAAGAGCTTATCACAAATTAATACCTCATAGTATGATAGTTATTAGAAATGACCGCTTCTAAACGCCATTGATCTTTGACAATTAGCCTCTTACAAATTTTCACTGAGATTTTCTCCATTATTGAATGCACATTACTCTAAATCATTAAAGTTACACAGCTCTCTGCTTTGCATCTTAAACTCGAGCTCCTTCGAAAGATTATCTATCGAATATACATCGGTAAGAGACTTGGCTACTCAGTAACGTTTTGTTTTTCGGGAACTAAACCTCTGTTTCTTTAGCTGTGTGCTTACCATCATTAATTACCGTGTAAAAATAAACAACTTCGATTTATCTCAGAGCTGTGGCTAAGATATTCATTGTTTCCTCAAATATTCGCCTATGCATCGCCAAATCAATCTTTTCTATAATAATATGGAGTCTACCAATGCCTGATGAATTATGTAAAACAGCCCCACACCATTTTACATCGTCCAGAATTCTTCACCCTGGGTATTGTGTTATATGTAATATAGGTCTAAATTTTCTTTGTTGATACCCGACTAATCTTGTTCATTAATAAAATTTTAATTTTGGTATCAATAGTCGAAAGAAGATTGTCGACCAATTTAGGTTGATGATATCTTAAAATGTTTCTTTGCAAAATTTGGGTTTGAATATTCATGGGCCTTCAAATGAGGAATTATTCTATTCGTCTGCGGACGGATTTTTGCACGCGAGTGTTCTGCTGAAAGTGTCTTTCCTATTCTTAGTCCTTTATTAACTTCCTAATGTGTAGTTTGAGATATCTGAGTCCACCTTTTTATCATCGTTCTGGCAGCAGGTCCAGACACTTTTTGTGGACGTCCTGTAAGTGAGTAATTATAAGTGTTGAGGCAGAATAAATACTTACAAAGTATAGTGCGGACGGTGTATCTGGATTAGCTGCACAGTTTGGAGATGGAGTTTAACGACTCGCTTACGGGTATCATGGTTAATTCCTTACTCCTGGCCAGCATGCAACTACTTTCAAGCAATGCTGCATTGTTTGATCTTCCGCGTAGCCGAGTAGTTACAGGCTCACTTTAATTGAGATTAAATCGTTGGCTCGCTGCTTCAGTTTACTTGGTTCGAATCCCACCCCAGTACGATTTATTTTGAATGAGGGAATAACTATCTCCGAAGAAAAAATTATTCCGTTTCTCTTTCTTGTGGTTTGTTGGATTTATTTTCATCATTCGCTCGCGCTCATGAGATATATAGATTGTATATTCGCTGCATGTTTAACTCAATTTTTCCTCTGTCCTTAGAATTCCCAATTAATTTCACTCTCCTTAGCAGTCCAGATCAACCTTGTGAAGCGTGCCATAAAAGCTTTTCCATTCGGAAGATGTTTTGGTCTTCCGTATAGCCAAGTGGTTAAAGGCTCACATTGAGATCCAATTGGTTGTTCACTACCCTGGTGTGCTTGGTTCGAATCCCACCCAACTATGGATAATTTCGAAGTAAGAAATAACTATTTCGGAAGAACAAATTATTCTGTTTTCTCTTTCTTGCGGTGTGTTGAT
>OZ018317.1:236694633-237083714 GCA_963969495.1 Ceratothoa steindachneri
ACAAGAGACGAGAGGTTGTTTCTAGGCAAAGAAAAATTAGGAAAATATTATTGAGGACCGCCAAGCCCTGACATATTGTCATTGGTTTGAAGCCATTGAGGATCGATGATAGTAAAAATTTTGAGAAATAAAGACGGAAAGAGAGAATGAGTGTGTATGTTTAGTTAAATTCACTTACACCTCATTCATTTTAGATAAAGACCTTAACTTCTGGAGATCCTTTTGTACATAATTCCCCAAATTAGTAAAAATTTAAGTGATAATTCTTTTGTAATCTTTTGTCAAATTCTAGTGTTCAGCAAAACTGTGAGAACTATATTCCTTGTATTTTGCTTTTAAACTGATAAATCTTTTCAGATATTCATCTCACCAATTATATTATTAGATATTTTTAATATTTTTGCTGATTTAATGAATTAATATTTTTTTACAATCTCATTACTCTAGCTGGAATTTTGATGTTATAAAGATGTTAAGGTTATGGAAATCAACAGGTCATTTAGCGTTTGCCTATATAAATCGAGCGCACCGAAACAAAGAAAAACGGAATATTTTTTCTTTCGGAAAAATGTTATTTCCTTCCTTAGTTTTGGGAAATGATAACGCTAACATAAACGCGGCAAGAATGCATCTCTTCACGCCTGACTAAACGTGAGGTATGTTCCAGACCTATTTAAATGCGTTTAACTAATCTTTCCTTTAACTCTTAAACCGGCACGCCAATAAAATGGAGGACCCCGTCTGCACCAGAAAAAAATCTATCGTTATAAATTAAATGGAATTTTCCATAGACCTAATAAGATAAGAGGACTAAATGGTTCGATTAGTCGTTATACTCTCGATACATTTTCGGCCGCGCGACGCTTAAAGGGTTAAAACCTTAAAACCAAAGAAAGAAATTAATATTACCAACAGGACAGTTGAAGAGATCGTCAAATTAATAACTATGAGAGTAGGAACAAAATCCACACTAAGGGTAATAAATTCAAAGTCATAGACATATGATGCAAAATAACAGCAGCATCCAAGCGAAAAGGGATTATTAGCCCTATTCTTAAGATAGCCGATTTATTTGCCTTAAACTTAACTCAGGTGGGTATTCTTGTTATATGAACGAGAAGATGGCTCAAGTCAATAGTAGTCTACATTCCCTATACCTTATTTGGAGCTCTTTCCTCAGCAAATAAGTAAAAACTCTATTACTCTAGTTCGACCGATACTCTTATACCCCGTGATCCGTCGACAAATCGATAGTAAGCAACATACTACAGGTATATTTCAAAACAACCGCCAAAAGAGCGCTCTGTAAAGGATCCCGCATGATGTTATAGATCTCAGCCCGGTAAACAGAACGACTTGAATAAGCCAAAGGGTGTCCTATCACATTATTTTCACAGACGCATTATAATTTACTTTCTCTTTGTTCTAATGACATCTGGTATTTTCATATAACGCTCTGATATGACAGCTTTCCAATGCATTCTTAAGTCAATATTGTAGTGCCGTAAGTTGTGTATGGGCGTGCGTCAAATTTGTCTGATTTCATGTTTTTTTCCCATTTCGTGATTATTTTGTGATTTTTTACACAAAGTTGTCACAAATAAAATTTATTTCCAATGTGTGCTACGAAACAACTCGAGAGTGATTGTCGAGGTAGGATTGTTGCTCTTCATAAATGTGGGAATTGTCAGAGACAGAGAGCTAATGAATTATACATAGTCCAAAGTACTGTTAATCGTTGGGTTCCCGTGCTAAAAGTAACGTTAGCCTTTCTACGCCAGTACCTAAAACCGATCTGGCAGACCCAGAAAAACAAATTTGCACACAGCCATGCCTATGAAACGTTCAGTAGTGAATAATGCAACAATAATTGTGAAAGAGCTAAAACTTAATATGAATAATTTATTATCTGATGTTTCTGAACGAACTATCCAGGGGCGGCGCAAAAAAGTATTCGGATTACCATCTCACCATGCTGCAAGAAACCATTCATTAATGGAAAAATGCGTAAAAAACGTTTCGAATTTTGTTAAGAATACATTCATTGAACTGTTTAGGGGTGGGAAAATTTTTTAATTCATCGATAAGTCAACAATTTTAACATCAAGAAGCTATCCTAAAAAGGTTTGTTGGCTCATTGGCTAAAAGAGAATGCGCCCTAAATACACCCAAACGACAATGAAACACTGCAGTGTAATGATTTAGGGTTGTTTCAGTTTCCAAGGAAGAGGAAGCATATATTTCCTTCCTAAGAACATCACTATGAATGGCACACGGTATTTTTTAATGTTACAGGAGAAAATTTAAGTGGTAATGACAATTCATGAGACAGAAATATTCATGCATGATTTGGCACCTTGTCATAAGGCTAAAATTGTGACAAAATGGCTTACTGACAATAACTTTTAACCTATTGGATTGGCGTGGTAATAGCCCAGATCTCAATCCCATAGAAAATTTATGGCTAATCAAAAAGAAAAATTGAAGGCCCATTCACTGGATCCCTCTAAAAATTAAAAGAGAACATCATAAAGGTATGGTGCAACGAAATATCAGTGGAAGTTGGTCAAAATGTGATCAAATGTATGTCAAAGCGTCTACAACAAGTTATCAAATCGAAAGGAAGGATGACAAAATACTAATATAAGGTTAGTCAATATTAAACATAGTTTTTATGTTAAAAATACAAATTTCGAGGGTGATCAGATAATTTTCGCGGGCAATATATATATATATATATATATATATATATATATATATATATATGTAGGAAAGAAACCACAGTGTTAGGATCAATTTATTCGCGAACCCAGAACCCAGGTTTCGCCAGAGACCTTCGTCATCTTAAATCGCTAGTAAACGAATGAATAGCCAGATGCTTAACCTAGGAGCACACAAATTTACAACTCGAAATGTAATTAGGGTAGACGAAATGAGGGAGCAGCGGCATTTTTTAGTAGAGCAGGGACAAATCTCCTGCTTATCAAGGGAGTAGTGTTGAATTGCACATCGTAAGTATTAAAGTTTGAAATTTCCTTTATAAGTGCTGATTCTATTAGACGCCTATGTATATAATTGTGATAAGCATAAATTATTTTTTGCATTATCAATGTCAATTGAATAATTTTCATTTGAGATGTGGAGAAACAAACTAGATGAAAAGCTTCTACGGTGCATGTCGCATTTGTACACTTGATTCCAAATTTTCCATGGAATATAATAAACTCTGTTTTCTTTATCGCTGGCTCTATTTTTAGACAGATTATTTTGAATCGTTTTTTGTATTGAAAGGCGGCTCGTGAACGGTTTTGAAGATTAATTTATTTGAGTGAGTACGGGAATGTAATATAATTAATATTACATATTTTCCTTGGGATTAGCTGGTGCGTAAAAGTTGCTTCTAGATTATAATGAGATTTTTTCTATGAACCAAAAGCGATACTGCAGCTCAATGAATGTTTAGACGATCGTTTTTATTTCATCCGGCAAGAAACAAGGATCAAAAAGCAATGTGCTATCAGAAACACTAATCCGTTAATAGTCAGAAGATTTGTCCTTCCTCTACTACAGAATGCCTCTTCTCCTCCATAAAGCCTTCTCTAATTGCAATTAGACTTAGAAATTTGTCTGCTACCGGGTTAAGCATCTCTGTATTCATTAGTTTACCACCCAATGAAGATGATTGAAGTCTCCATCGAAACCTGGTTTCGCAAATAGATTGATCCTAACACTGTGGTTTCTTTCCTGCATTTACATGTTCGTTACTGTACTTCTTTGGACATATATATATATATATATATATATATATATATAAATATATATATATATATATATATATATATATATATATATATTTATAAATATATATATTAGGGTTGTTCAACTCGTAGACATCATCACGCTCTCTACGAGCTCCATCAGCCGCCATAGGAGAAAGATCGAACTCATTGCGAGATGCCTTGTGTTAGTTCAGTGGGATGCCAGGCAGCTGCCTAACATCCATGAAGGACTTGAGCGCATTGTGAGCCTCGCCATTCACGTCACACGTAGTGACAGGGAGTACTTCTTGGAAGCAGCCAATACAAGATCCCCCAAGGCACTTGGTATCACATGGCGGAGGCTGTCCTCAGGTTGGTATCCGACGATGGACTGGAGGCGCGCATTCAAGGAATCGTGATTGAGACTACTGTCTTGATCACTGGTCCCAATTTAGGAACCTGCATCAAGATTCAGGAGGATCTGGGAATGACTCTACTCTGGTTTGTGTGCAGGCATCCCTCCAGTAAGTGATCCTTGGGGACGTTTTCAAATACCATTATGGACCATCTGGCTGGCCTAATGTCCCACTCTTCGTCCGGTTCCGTGACTAGTAGGACTTCCTCGATCAGAAATGTTGGACGTCCTCCCTGGATGAGAAAAGCATCATTCCTCTCCTGACAGGCGCGAGCTGTCTGATGCAAGGGAGACAGCTTTGAGCGAGCTCAAGAGTGCCATCAAACAAGAAAGCCATCCAGGCGATGACTACAAGGAGCTTTTGCTTTTGTCCTAAATCTTTTTGTTAGGCGAAACTGGGAGGACTTTCAAGATGAGAGCAGTAGGAGCGTTTCATCAAGCGAGATGGATGACGAAGGGAATCTACGCTCTCAAGAGTTTCCTCTTCAGGTCTAAGTTGACCTCTCACGAACTTTGAGGCATGTAACAGGTGTCCCTCTCCATTGCCCACCTTTACGCCATTTCGTGGAACGAGGCCATGGTTTCTTCAACGACCTCTTCTTCATGAAGAAACTTTGCAGAGGAAAACTCAATGCTTAAATGGCCCTGAATAATTCAAGCGCAATCTCTGCTACGTGTCAGAAGACTTGGTGCAACGCTCTCCCTGCGACCAAAGGATTACAAAGGAAGAGAAGGCCTCCTTGGTCCAGAACATGAAGAGAGAGGGGAGAGGACTGAAACGTCCTGACGGAAAGGCCTTCAATCCCAATAAGCCTCTTTCAGTTCCTGGTGGAGAAAGGCGCTGGATCTCCTGCTCCCAAGAGAAGGAAAGAAACTGGTCACACTCTTGGCTAAGAGCACCGCCATTTGTGAGGGGGATCCTCTCTTCTGCAAGATGAAGCTGGCGATTGACCAGGTGATAGTGGTCAACGACCTTGCCGAACGGAGAGTGGCCCTGAATGACCACCTTAAACGCAGCCATTGCCCTAGAAGAAGTTCAGAAGCAGTTCCTTCTGAAGGGGATGACCAAGGACAGGCGAGAGTTCACCACGACCTCCAATGCACCCCTACTGAAGCCGGAGCGATTGCAATCCGAATAAATCAAGGAGGTTCTTTCGGAACTGTTTTTTGTCTTGTTTAAGTTCTCAATGATGTCATTCTATTTGTACTTCTCTGCGTTGCGAAATGAAATATATTAGAACTTCTTTTTTCATATTAGCTAACTTTTTGTTTTCTTTTTGTTTGTTTTTTAAAAATTCTTGCTTCGTGGGAGACCCCTAAGCAATGTCCAATTACATTAAATTTTGGACCCCACCTTTTTTTTTTTAGGTATTAGATTATGTTACAAATACAAAATAGTTGTAAATAAGGGATTTTAATCTGCTTTGAGGCACAATAATTAGGCATGGGGTCACTTCTTAAGGTAAGTCATAGACGGTACATCGTAAACTTAAAGCCTTCGGCCTTACAATACACCATGATAGCCCAAAAAGGTAGTTTATGTCATTCTTCCAATTCGTGATGGAATTAAATTGAAGGTATTAAATTATTAAAGCAAAAAGAATTGTCTGCATTACATTAAATAGACCAAATACAAAACTACCATATACATAGAGCTAACAGATAATATTGCTAGAAAGGATTGAGTAAAAGAATTAGTTTCAAAAATTCCATAGGACGACAGCTCAATAAGGGCGTTAGAGGGATTCCCATGGCTATAACAAAAGACCAAATATAGCATTCACCAATGAAATTGAAATAGCTATTTTTGATACAAATTTCACTACTTTTATGCGCATATAATTAATAATTGGTAAATGAATATTTTAACTGATTTTGGTAACCACACAACACAATTATTAAATCGAAGCTGCTCATTTGATTCTACGGAAAGATTATCAAAGAAGTAACACTGAATTCTATTATAAGCAAATACTTCTTAAAAGATAGCTCAAAAGAGACACAAACATTTAGATAATTATTGTAAGAAATTAATTCACCAAATCTTCTAAAAAGGCGCATTGGAAAATTATGTTTGCAAGTATTTATCAACCCATAAAAAATAGTAATGATGTGGAGATTCTTACGCAACAAATCATTTTCCTTAAAATACCTTTTAGGTCTTTAATTACACACGGCAATAGTAAAAGCTCTATGGAGTTATTTAATTTATATTAGATAAATTCATTTTTACAATACTACACCTCTAATCTACATTCTATTTTTTCTAAAACTACTACATATTTAGAGTTATCGGACTAAGTGAAGAAGAGGACAAGATAAAATGGCGTGGTACAGGAATATAGAATATATGGTTGCATATTATGGCTTGACGAGAAAAAAAACAATTGCTTTACAAAAATGAAGAATTACTTTGATGCTTTTCTAATTAAAACATTTGTAGAGGAGTTGATTATTTCATCTTAAGCCATCTTACACACCCCCAAAATTCTTCTAGGTGTTTTATTTTGTTCGATTTGAATTTTGACATAGACGCCCCTTTTTTTAAGCTTAAGCTCTTAAATCTAATTCTGGACTAATTTGTGGGTAGGATAAATTATTGTAAATAATAGACTTGATAAATTGAAAGATGAATTAACTTATTGGAAATTAAATACGGCTCTTGCATTATTAAGGTGTTTAGTAAAGAGATGAAATTTTTTATTAGGCAATAAAGATTTATCGCTTAAGTCATGTGTATTTCCACTTTATTTGCGTAATTACTGTAAAAGGGTTAGTCACTACTTACAAAGCCAATTTTCTCATGCGTCCTATTATCCTTTTTTGATTTAGTCTTTTCTAAGCATTAAGTCCACTTGTATCAAAAATATTTTGTGATTTCCTTGATAACGTCTAATCTCCTTGACAACCTTTGTCTCCATAATTTCTCTTTTAGTTTTAATGTTGAATGGTCTCTCCAGGCTTTGATATGACCAAGGAAAAACCTCTCTTTCCTCTTTTCTTCAGCAGTTCACGTAAGGAATTTTATTAAACTAACTCTCCCTAATATTCCATATATGATTTTTACGCTCGGTTCAAAATTCTTTGTATAGGAAAAAAAAGGATGGTGTTTACACGAAGCAATATTTTGACCCTTCTTTATAATACAACCTCTCTAATGTACGAAAATGATTTTTTTTAATGTGAGTTGTTTTTCCAATTAGTCATTTACAAAAAAAAAACATTAGAATTTTCCTCCCCGATGAAGCAATTTGTACGAGTATACATATATATGATCTCCTGTAAATGATATTGTATTTTTGACATATGGAAAACAGCCAAAGTACTAACGAATAGAATTAGCCAGCATCAACATCATTGCATGACTGAGCAAACTTCAAAAGATCTTTTCATCCATCAGTAATTGACTGAACTAACGCAAAATTATTATCTTTCTTGCATAATGTCATAGGAATAATATTAGTTGGTTCGACTTTAATGAAATTTTCGCAAATATCCAATTTTAATTTTACCCTTTAAGGTTCACTGGCACGCCTGTGTGCCATGACTTTAAATCGCTGTATGAAATATTCTTATTTTTAAAATTAGTACGATTTTATATATAAGTTCAGGTTTATATTATACCTATTTAATGACTAACTAGCAACTCAATTATTTTTTTACCTTATTCAGAAGAACGATCAGTTGGTTCTCAGACCTAATTGATAGTCGTTTTTTTTTTATATCTTTCGGTAAGTGTTAGAAAATATTTTGGGGTCTAAAATTTCATAGTAAATAGTATAACATCTATACTTTGATTGAAAATGAGTTCCAAAAAAGTCAGGTGAATTGTTACTCTAAACTTTATAATAATATGTATGCGACATGCATACATGCCATTGTCCCTTAGGGGTAATTTTCTATGTCGGATTTTTTAGTTTTGTAGATTATGTTCCCCATAACCTAAAAATACAATATTTACCATTTCAATTACTCTTTTTGTTTGTCACCTACTTACTACTACAATATAAACTTTATTAATTATTTTAAAATAATATACAAAAATAAATATTTGAAAGATATTACGGTAAATTCCTAGATTATGGTCACCTTGGTAATAGGCTACGCACAACCAACACATATAAATATATATATATATGTCAATGGATAGCGAATTTTTCACTTATTATACTGTTTTCTCGGTTTATATATATATATATATATATGTTGGGCACGCGACCATAATCTAGGAGTTTACCGATATTACAAATTTACATTATTTTATGAGACAATCCTCATTAAATTACAGATACTGGATGTCACACTTTGTTCTTCAGTAAATGAAGTCCAGCAATTATCATCATGTGATCACAGTGATACTGAAGATGTAGCCGTATTTGATGAGGAAGATATAAATTTTATAGAACAAGATTTAGAAGATACTCAAAATGACTGAAGGTATAAATGTAATAATAAAACCTAACAATCCGCCCATGATTATACAACAAAGCTCTGAGTCCAGTGATAGCCTACTTGATGCTACTTTACATCAAACTTGAAGTGAGATTGCAACTTTTAGATGAAAGAGAGTATCAAAAGAAGAAGCAATAACATCTCTTGAGAACCCTGAACATTTGGAAGCCTAAGATTACGGAAAGTGCTTATCAATCTGAGTGATGATCTAAATCCTTATGAAGTATTTAACAGCGTAGATAGTTTTAATGTTTTCTAAATGAAATTGTAATTCCTCAAACTACATTGTACAGTCAGCAAAAAGTTCATATCTTTACAACTAACCTGGAAGGATTGAGAGCGTTTTTTTAATGAACTTAGTAATGGGATATCATGTTATGTCATCAATTAGAGATTATATTGGTCAAGTGAACCAGAGCTTGCTGTAACATTTATATCTAACCTGATGACTTTGAAGATGTTGGAAGAAATTAGATCTTTATTACACTTTAACAACAATGATCAAATAAAAGCACGAGCTGATCCATTACATTATAGAACTTATAAAGTCAGAACTGTATTAGATCATTTTAACCACACATTTTTATCAGCCATGAATCCTAGTAAATGGCAATCAATTGACAAGCACATAGTTAAATTTAGGGGGTGATAATATCTTAAGACAGTATGTAAAAGACGAACCAATTAACTGGGGTTTCAATTGTGGTGCAGATGTGATTCTAAATCAGGATATTTGTTCGAATTTGACTTCTATACTTGTGAAAAAAAAGAAAAAAACAGAATAAAAATTGGGCAAAGGAGATGTTCAAAAACTTAGAGAAATAATTCAAAATATTGGTTGTAACATTCTTATTGATAACGTATGCAATCGCTTTCTCTCCAATCCATGTTATCCAAGAAAAAATATAAATAGTGCAGGAACATTACGAATGAACCGAAAATATATTCCAAGATCACAGGTACCTTAAAGACATGCAAAAAGGGGATATCTTTTTTTTTAATCAAATGGCATTTTTTATGTAGAGGATAGATAATAAAGCAGTGCACATGTTGTCGAATTTTATATCGGCATTTCCTGTTTCGAAAGTGTACCGTAGAAAAAGGGAACTAGCGATAATTAGGAGAGTGAATGCCCTGCTTGCTGTTGTTAAGCACTGCAGTGCCCATATGGGTGGGTGGATACAATGGACCAAAGAAAAAGTAACTTATCTGTTTTTCCATAGGTCAAAAGTTATATATTACCTCAGAGTAGGTTTTGATCTTGTTGACATTGCTATAAATAAAGCCTTCATCCTGTTGTGGAAATTGGAAAGAACGTCAAATATTGAAAAAGTTGATGCAAAAACATTCAGAAGAATTGTGGCCCGTAGGTTGATTGAAAACTACTCCAACAGAAAAAATTCCCACCATCAAACTTCTGTTGCTGTCAACCCCCCAAAAACAAGAAACAATCTACAATCGACCAGACCAACACATTCAATGCGAAAATCTGATTGCAGAAAGTGTGCATTAAAAGTGAAATTTATAACAGAACCAATAATATGCGTGTTGAATGTAATATCTACGTTTGTTACGTAAATGGTAGAAATTGTTTGAAAAATATCATGATTAATTGTAAAGTGATATCTACGTGTTTATTGTTGTATACTATTATTTTTAGTTTGAAATATATGCATTCAATAATGATTTCTTTGCATTATTCATATTTTTAATATAAAAAATTGAAAATGGAAATAAGTAACACATATTTAGGAAAATCATATAAATAAATATTTTAACAATTTTTAAAATGTTTAATAAATCCAATTACATTATAATATTGTTTTTCATCTAAATAATATTAATAGAAAATGTTATTACAAGCGGCAAAGGTGTGAATTCTTGCCCCTGAGGCTCAATGGCACACATATGTGCCATGCAATATTTTCATAATGTACGAAATATTTTATATTTTTTAAATAAAAACATTAACTACCACTCATATGCAGCGTCTATAATATTTTTCTTAAATAAATAATGCTGGTTTTCTTATGTCCTTTAAAGGGTTAAGTGGAGCTTTGTTAATATGTATAACTTAATTAAAAATCACATCTGATATCAGCATAAATTGATATTTATTGGTCTAATTTAATATTATTGTTTCTGCCTATGAATTTTTATTTTTAGGTCAATGATTCGATCGTGCGAAGAAATCCAACGTAAGTTTTGTGGCGATGTCTGGCAATGAGGAGGCATTACCTCCATCCAGGTGGTAAAGTCGAATACATAACTAATTCCTCTGCATTGCTGACAAAATCACGAAAAATACTACAGATAGTTCATGTAGATGCTACTAAAATTGTGTCTACTAGTTCGGTGCAGCTACTTATGCGTTATTGAACTTCATGAGAGAAGTAGAGGGTGTAAAATTATTATTGTAGATACACTACCGTGTGTAGATTCCAGCAGCAAATTCCAAGGCAAAGAGTGCTATGGAGTATCGAGAATGACGGGAGAGAAGAAACAAAAGAACATGAATGAAAAACGAGAATCACTCCAACCAATAATATGCTAACGAAGATCATCATCCTTATAATGAGGACCTAATGAATGACCCTCTTCAAAACCTACCGAGATTGGCAAGTAAAAGGAGATCAGGAACTTACCATAAGAATCTAAAAAGATTTATATCCAAGGATGAAAAGAATAATTAGAAAGCGAATACTTGGCGCCTCCTTAATCTTCCTAAATGGTTATATTCACATTTTATCCCAGGTTTTTGATGTGGGTAGCTAACATTACTACTGCCAAATCCCCAATAGATAAAGAGTAAAATAATGGATAAAAACGAGCATTTTTTGACATATTAATGAAAAGCATAAAAGAGGATTGGCCTTACACAAGTACTTAAACCAACCCTTGTTCCTTGCAATACCAAAGATTTTGTATTCGAGACCCAATGCAATAAACACGGAAAAAAGGTCGCCTGGAATCCAATTTAAAATCTTTCAATCCTATCCTTCCCATTTCGACTAGAACTCAACTTCCTTTCTGTAGGAGTTGCAAATCCACCTTCATAAAAATGCTATAACGAACATATGTACAGCTACGTAACATGCCGAGGTGTCTATTAGTCATTAAAAATCACACTTATTGATAGGAGCATGAATTTTAGGGGACAAAAAAATCCTATATTACATTTTGAGGGTAAAGAAAGGCACTATTCCAATATATATTATCGATATGAAATTTAAGAAAATAATTGAATCTTTGGCAAATTGCTCTTGATGATATCATTGTTACACACAATGAACCCAAGTAAAACGATTCTCAGAAGACTAGGAGGGAAATTTCATAGAAAGGTTGGCGGTGAAGTCTCAAGCTGAACTCATTTGCAAAATGTGTTCAGAATGACAAAAATAACCAAGAAAATGACGTCATAATCCAGTTTTAAATAAATCCTTATTTATATTCTGCATTTCCATGAAGATTTCATTTCATTATTTGTGACACGCGGGAGTGTATAATGCAAAGAGCGCGAAGACAAAGGACTAAAATTATGACCCAGAGTTCTCTTTCAAAGAAGATAAATTTCTAGTTCCGACCTAAGAAGGAGACCTTTCATGTTTATGTATATTTTGCATACCCTAAGAAGTCCTCGCTTTCTTATATTTTACATATGCGTAGCTTTTTATATTTGAGCACATACATGTATGCAATTATGTGTATAAAGTACATAGAATTTTGAGAAGCATTACATTGCAGAAGGTGAAAAAGGTTGTGCGAAGCTCTTAGATCAGGAAATTGAGAAAAGTAAGCATAATCTTCAACGAAATTGTTGGGTAGTCATGAAAGGGTATTGTAATAGAGTAGTCGAGTATGCTAGAAGCTATACATATATGTGCTGAAACCAGAAATTTCCGTTAATTGAATTAAATATAAATACAGAGGACACATAAAAAAAACTATGAAAAGAATTCCAGTTTAACAGTTGGGAAGCGTAACTCAAAAATTGTTGAATCGAGCTATGGTTAAATGAAATTGGAATAATTTTACCACCCGTATTTTTATTTAAAATAATGAGTTACCTATGCGAGGTAACAGCCAATGAATTGTGTTATCCGTGGCTCTCGATTAAATGTTTCACCCGCCAGGTTAAAATCGAGTGATGGAAACCATAGAAACGAATGATCTCTGTAATCCAATTGGTGTCATCTTCACTTATTAAGGAAATAAGGAGCAGAATTATTGGACTAAAGTGGTATGGGAGAAATGAAATTCTATAAAGCAAAGAGAGTCAAGTGAAGATATTAAAAACTTTCTAACTTAAGCAATTTATTAATAAGATAGGTATTTATTGGAGTAATTTACTAAATAAAAATAAATAACTGACTAAAAAACTATAGAATAAATGGTGAAAATAATGATTTTAGAGAGGATATTCTGGTGTCATAATTTCATAAAACTCTTCAATAGAATAATTTTGGAAGCGTTCCCTCTAAATAAATACCTGAAGGTATTCACCTACTTAGGTATATCAGTCAACCCCAAGCTCAATTACTGAATATATTCTACTACAGTTTGAGGTAGATGAAAGTATTCTACCATAAAAACCCTCACAGTAGAATTTCTTCAGTAGATCCGTTGATGAATTTTAAAGAAAGTGGTAAAAATAATCCCATTCCTTCAAACAATCGACTGTTAGAGAAATTTGGCTCAAAATAATGTCAATCCTTATTCGACTTTAATAATTGATTTTTTGATGTTCCATCCAGTGGGAGGAAAAAATCAGGATTCAGAACCAAGTCCGCTAACTTGAACCATTCTAAAACAACAAAGGCCGTCTGATAATTAATCAACAACCATATTTCAGACCAGTTCATCCTTCTACTTCCCAAGGAGGATATGGGGTATCTTTAAACGAGGTAAAGATAATAACCGTACAGCGCCTCTAGATAATTCAAGTTGCCCTTAAGCTGACTGTGTTCTGAGCCATAGAAGACCAAAAGAACACTACATGAAGTTGCTGAAGTAAAGCTCCAGTTTTACTGAGCAAGAACACTATCTCTTCGCGTCTTCGCCTTTCAAAATCTATAAGAATTAAGACCCGAGGGAGTACTAAAAAACAAAGGGGAGGCTATCATATTCTTTTAGTTATTTTCCAAACTCTCTCCCGTGAATCTCGATATGATGATCTCTAGCAGAAGGGGACAGGGAAGAAGCCAGTTTCCTCCCCTCGAAATAAGTCTTTTTTGATCACGATCGAGTTTTGAAGCGATTATATGTGCCTGTCTTTCTTCTTCCTTGATCATCTCCTTCTTGTTTAACAACGTTGGTTTGGCACTTCCTAAAATGTCTGAAAATCCTTCAAAGACGAATTTTCCAACTACATAATGTTTAGCACTCTGTCCCCGGCTCTCTTCAACATCCCAAATTTAAATGCACTCCTCAATGCCCTTCGCCTAGCTAGTACAACCCAATATTCCAACTAATTAAGAGTGCCGTTTCGTTTCCACTCAAAATACATACACCTTAGGGAAGGCACCGTTTACATTATTGCCACCGAAGCCGTTTATATCATTTATTTCTGTCTATTGCGGTTCTCTCTAATCAACTATATTTATTTATTTTGCTCTTGCTTGAGCGATCTGTACTCAACTGAGGGATTAACTATGTGTTTCAGCGTTCTGCTTGTTATCTATTCTCGTTTATTTGTTTCTTATTATTCACACTAAATCAATGAAATGCTCTTCTATCTCCTACTTCTTCCAAACACAAAATCAAGGTTCCATCTTTACAAAAGACTGATTTTAATAAATTTTATTTTGTAAGATATAAAAACATTATCAACATTATTTACATCTTCATCTTTGGACAATTACAATGAGGTGACCGTTGAGGGATCGAACTTCTTGAACATTGTCTATACAAGACCTAATACTCTTCAACAATGAGTTGAACCCCGTGTCATACAAGTGAATTAATTGGGATAAATTAATTCTTCTCAATAAAAATTACATATTTTGTCCGATCTTTTTAAATACAAACTTTGTCTTTTCTTGTGCAAACTTTTTTTATATACTAAAGGTTTAAAAAGAATAGTAAAAAATAAAAAATCAAGCCTCATATATAAATTCTTCTCAGGGCAAATAATTTCTTACGCATATGTTGTAATATTTATAAACTGGAAGTAATATAATTGAATAGGTTGTAATGAAATGGGTTGTTGACCAATTGATGAGAAATGGCCTCCCATTTCTGCTTACAGAAATCCTTCAGGTGTTCCGAACTCCGCCGGTTACTCGCGTTGATTCATATCTTTAGCTCTTCCTACAGCTGTTCAAGGGAATTAAGAGCAGGATATTTTCTCGGTCATTCTAAAACTGTAGTAGTAGTAGTAGTCGATGCCAATCCTTCCTTGATCCAAGGGAAGATCCCCGACCGGAAAATGAAATCTACATAAAGGTCAGTATGACAATCGCTGGTTGGCCCGAGGGCACCAGGAGACGGTCCTATTTAGGGAGAGGTGCCAGGAAGTATTATGTTTTGACACCAAACAGCGCGTGATCTTCCTCATAAGAAATACTTCTTCATTGTCTCTTTAAGTATACTTCCGGTTGTTGTCCTGTTCAAAACGCCCAACCGCCTCATAGTTTTTGTAATCCTGCCGAGGGTATTAAATGTACATCCGGCAAATCACGATAGATTTAGTAATTCATATTTTAATCAACATCATGAACTACGCCGTGTCTGCTAATGAAAAACTTGCCTAGATAATTAAAATTTTACCACCGAATTTTACTGTTTGGATGGTTTGCAACGATTTAATGCCTGCAATTTTATATTTTACTTTCTTCTGACCAAAGGAGGCTATTCACTAACCCCTCAAACTTCTATGAGAATCCGGTAGCAAAAGTTAGGTGACCCTCGAAATGTTTCTTATGCATTTTATGCATTAAGTGGGCCTTTCTTGGAGTTCTAGAATGAAGGCCTACACAGAGAAGCGTCCTGTTTGTAGTATCCTTGCTTGCCGCTGTTTTTGCTTACTGCAGATCGTTCAGTATCTCAAGTAGGCTACTGAATGGGTTTATCGTAATTTTATGGGCTACAAATTTTGCAGTACTTTCCGATATTTTGCGAGGATGTCCATTTGGACGCTGTTAATGGCCCTATGATATTCACTCTATTTTAGGATGATTATTATGACAGAGATAACAGGTACATTCACATTACTTGTTATTGCGTGTCCAATACTTTTAATTTGGGTGTTTGAATGTTTCTATTAATAATTTTTTTAATATCTATTTGTTTCAATTGCCCTTAAATTGCTTTATTTACAAGTATTTTTCAGTTATATTCAATTTTCATCCCACTCAGTGAAATAGAAGGGCTGAAGTCTCAATTGATTATTTTAGCCAATATTTTGCGAGCCTGTGTTTTTTCGAATATAAACAACAGTTATATTTTATATTACAAAGCGCTCTTTTGGGTATTTGAATATGCAAAATCTCTTTGCCTCTTGATTCATAGTGAAAAAGCGACTTGGCAAAATGTGTTGCTTGTTTACTAAGGCTCAATCACTCTTTAACTTAAGCAACTCTAACTTAGAGGTCGTTGAAATGATTCGTAACCTGCTCTTTGTTTGATATTTTAGAGCCCATTTAAACAGTAAACAATTGCTTGAAGAACCTAATCAAAGTTTTGCCATTATATGTATAATGCTGTGAATAATATAGTGGGTTATAATAAAGAACTGGTATGTTCAAATAAATAAATACATTTAGAATTAATGAACAATCTTTATTTCAAAGAATGCTCCAGGAAATATGATTAAGGCGTCTTATATTCCCCCCCCCCCATCCGTGATATTAGGTCATGCCTAAAGTTCGGAGCGTTTCTAAATGATGGAAATAGAAGAAATTTATTCGGATTACAATCAATTATATTCATCAAATTACGCTTCATTTTTGACGTCAGTCCATCTTTTCGCTACCTATATAATTCCATTCACCTAGATTGGGCTCTCTTGGAGGAAAAGAAGTGATGCAGATAGTTTTTGACAGTATCTATCTCAATAAATAATTTTCACACAATATTTTTTCAGGGATCTAAACAAATAAGAGTCAGTTGTTGCAATGTCAGAAGAATACAATGGATTCAGTAAGAGATCCCACCCAAGCTCATGCAAGTTTGTAGAAAAAGGATGTTTGGCGAGGAGAGCCCAGTTGAGATTATTGATGGCCTTAGGGCCGGACAATACGAGTCCGAGATACCAGAAGATCTGGTCAAACGAGCTCTCTTCCGTGAACTTGTGAAATTCTCCCTGACCGACAGTTTTGTTGTTCTCACCGACGCAGAGTACCGTAAGAAAAGATCCGGCAAGGGTAAGAGTACTCAGTCCTCCCCCCAAAGAGCAAAAGTGAGAGAGAATAAACACGTCTGGGCATTAACACCTCCACTACATTGTGAACGTAGTATCTAAAAGTTAGCCGTAATATTAAAGACGACTGTACCTGAACGGAAACATCAACCTAAATATGTAACACGTGTACACTGATTTTGACAACCCCTAATTACAACAATATACTACCGAAACCTGACACCGTGGTAACGAGTCTTACTAGTTGCTACAGATGCTTGAAGGCCATCTAATTTAGACCAAAACAACAAACCATAACACGAAATTAACACTGCCAGAGCTATCCTTTTACGAGGGATCTTCAAATCCCTACTGGTACTTTGCTATCTGTACTATACTATTAACATTTGCTGGAGATACCCTTTCACCAGGGAACAACCTTTCAAACTAATACTAAACTTATCTTTACTGTCTTTTCAAACCCTTTCACCACTATACCCTCTCACTTTTCTCCTACTAATCTATATTTTCTGTCTTATTCATGGCCATTGTCCAATAAATACCTCATAGATGAGTATTTTATAGTCTTATGAAATTTTAAAATCCTTGAATGGTATTGATCAATTTTGTAGCGCCTGTGTTTAAAGAAAAACAGGTAACGTTAGTTTTCCCTTAAAACTTTCCTTAACGCTGATTAGTAAATTTTGTGTCGCTTATTTTTAAGTATAAAAACTATATATAGTGTAGCATTTTTTAAATCAATAAAATAGATATATTTTCTGTTTATTCCCTGAAAACTAGTCCACGGTCCCGCCGAAGATAGACGTTTAAATCCAGCTCTAAAAATCCTTTTACCTTTTGAGGAAGTTTCGATCACCAATTTACTCAGCCTACTAAGCAAGAAGAGAGCTTTGATTTGGGAGTCGTAGCCTTATGAGTACAAGGCATTCACTGGGGGAGCTACTAGGTAGCCACCCAGCCAAATCAAGCAAACCATTTTTCTGCCCCAAGAGAGGTGCTAAAATATTCGGTGAAAAATCATCCCTTGTAATCACACCCCTCTCGAAGAGGCTTACCACAGTTACCTCTTCCTCAACCAACGTACACCCAATAAATTAAAAAACACATTTTAAATCGGACACTTTATAAATAAGATGATAGAATATGGGAAGGTGAGCTTTCCTCGTTTGCTTGCATAATGTGTTAAATCCCAGTGCTAGAGCTTGATGACTGTAAACTTTAGGGGAGGAATTTGCCTAGCAATAGAATGTGATAGACGGCTGAGGTCGGAGCGACGAGTTTTAGACGATATTAAGATATTTGGTATTGGATGGAACTTCATATTGTGGATGCTATATTCAAATTCACCTTCTAATATGCTGAAATTCGAAAATTAACCTTAGACTTCGATAAGTTCTTTTAGGGAAAAATCCTTTGTAACAGTAAATTACCTATGAGCATGGAATTCTATTACAAGGTTTGCATTGCTGATATAATTAACAATTCTTCCTTTGAAGTTAACTCGGTTGATATTAACTTGGTGTTTATATAGTTTTATTCTAAACAATTCCTGGTCTCATCTTCAAAAAAAATGAGAAATAAAAGGATTTGTATCTGACTAAATGAATATATGTCTGCTTAATCAATTTGCGTTAAGTATATTCAAAAGATAAGATTTAAAGGATAGTTTAAGAGTATTTTACCAAACTGGGGGATCAAAAAATTGGAAGGGATAAACCATTTATATTTCTTGGATTCGTTTCTAGGGCAAAGTAAATTATGCTCAAAAGATTAGGCAGGTGATATTTGGGGGGTCAATAAGGTTTATTCCA
Source organism: Ceratothoa steindachneri (assembly GCA_963969495.1). Taxonomy (NCBI): domain Eukaryota; kingdom Metazoa; phylum Arthropoda; class Malacostraca; order Isopoda; family Cymothoidae; genus Ceratothoa; species Ceratothoa steindachneri. The sequence continues at coordinate 236,713,429 of OZ018317.1, forward strand.
ACAAAGTTTTAAACTCCACCATTCACATATTTCTGATGCGTCTTAGACGTTTTATGACTTATCCGCATAATTCCCCAGAATTTCATTCTGGTCGGATAGCAATTTTTAGAAGAAATCATTTTCTTAAAACAATCAAGGGTTCTCTGCATATGCGATCGTCCACTGCCCAAACCCTCATTCAGAGGCCAAGCTATATTTTCTCGATCGGACTAAGATCTTGGGAGGCTTCAGCTCGCAGACCCATATATATATATATATATATATATATATATATATATATATATATATATATATATATATATATATATATATATATATATAGATATATATATATATATATATATATATATATATATATATATATATTGCCATGTCCAAGCCAATTCCTTACTAGTGGCTGTTGATGCTTTGCAATCTAACTGAAAAGCGCTCGGATCACCACGTAAATGCTTATGGAACGCGTCATAAGCGTCGCTCTTAGGGAACACTTTGCTCTAATTCTTTGTCTATCGGGGCGTTCTTGGGTCAACATTTCTGTCTGACGAGTCTTTCTTCCTTACTCTTAATTTCATATTAGAGGACCTTGATTCTAGTTGTTTCTTGGTAATTTAGACAAATGGCAAAGCAACAAATAATAGTATGATTTGCACTGTGCTTGATTTCTATGAATGGCAAATTTGGCTTGATTTTTACATCAATTAATTGCAGACGATTTTCATTTTTCCATTTGGACCTGAAATTTATAGAAAAGGTGAAGACGCGAATTCTGTTAAGAAAGTTCTCAAGGGAATCTATAGAGATAAGATAACAAATTGAAATTACCCAATCAGAGTAACTACCATACAGAATTTGAGGTTGGTGAAAGGAGGCTAGAAAAAAAAGTTCACAATATTCGACAAATTACTTACGAAGGAGAAAACATTAACATACGTAATAGAGATCTGAAAATGTGAAACAGGTTTCAATTGAAAGAGGCATAGAAACCCTACAATATCCTCTGCAAGATAATAGTTTTCAATTAAAACTTATCAAAGTGTCTCGGAGAACTTTTTATACATAATAGGAATGAATATCCCTCTTCGGCTACATAGACTCGGTAATACTTGCACAATTGGCAACATCTATCTTCTTTCAGCTGGTCTTTTGTGTGCTTAAAAAAATTCCTACGAACAAAATTAAAAGGTTTCTTTCGATCCAAGAATTAATGAGAGGATGACATGGCATTATTCCCCCATAAAATCGAAAATATTTGCATTCGTATCAGGATTAAATATAAAAAAAAGCTGTTTTTAACCATCTAAGTTTCTGTTTGCAATTAATTTGCAATCAAAATCCATGGTGGAAGACCCCGATCCTCCAAAATAATAAATAAGGGTTTCGCTTAGTAACCTTTTTGTATCGAGAGTACAGGACCGAAAAAGGGTTGGAAACCATTGCTTTAAATCCTGAATGTGCTGCGGGTTACGAAGCGGCCATAAATGGTCTGTTTGCCCATCTATTTCCCGGTTTGCATAAAATTAAGTGAGTGTTTGCGAGGTCTAAAGATGAGTTTGTTTAAGGGCAATCAGTGATTGCTGACCATGGCGAAGCATCCAGTTTGTATTTATTCCGCTCGTTGAATCCATGATTGTATGCCTGTTACTATGGTTACATGATATTTCAGTTTAAGGACCTATTTTTTCCTTTCTTAAAACCCGATGAATGGCAATGGGATTAAATAATACGCCATTTTGTTTCTCATTAAGATTCTTTTGTTTGTTTGGGGCTAAAACGAACAAAGGATGATGAAAAAAAGGGGATCCTTGCATATTTAAGGAAACCGAAGAGATTGACATTCATTTAATTAAATCCTTACGGAGAAATTCTTTATTCTAAAGTAAAGAAAAGGATCAGTTGACTTCGGTGCCTCCCTTGACCTCATTTGATTTTTAGGCGGTGGTTTTTACCTGTCTATTAGTTTAAACTATACCAAGACTTGGTTACTATGGTTTTACTCTAAATATTGGGGCTGGATATTGTATAATAAACACAGGAATTGTTCTCATTAAAACCGAAACTAACGAGGGCATATTCTGCAATATGTTAAAAGAATATTTTTTAAAAAGTGGCGGGGTTAGTGGAGTTGAAAAGTAAGGTGAGGAAATGAAAGTAGGCGAAAGAGAAGACAAGTAGAGGTAGTATAGACCATAGAGGGGCGGACCTCTCCTAAACCTGCCACAGTGCGCACGGAACGGTAGGTCCCTTTAAGGGGAACAAAGAGAACAAGTTCGTACAAAGAACAGAGACACTCATAAATACGAACATGAGAACGTTCTTATGGGAGGAGTAAGGAGACATAAAGGAAAAGTAGGGTGGGTGGAGGGAGGCAGGGAAGGGAGGGACCTATAGGCATATGTCTAGTCGGGGCTGATTTCAGTGGATAGTGAAGGCGGCTAAATGACAGCGACCGAGATTTGTGTCACTGTCGAGCTTGGTGTAGATTCGGGTTCGGGAGGCATCCCCACTACGGGTTAGGTCGAAACTGAGACACAAATTTTCATGCTCTTTTGATGTTTGCTTTTAATATATAATCACCGTATGTTTTTCACTTTTCCGTAGAGTTGAGCGAGTGGAACATTCATCTTTTCAAACCTTTTTCTAACACCAAATTTCCGATTAGATACCTCCTCAGTATGGTTTGAAAGATCTTTTAGGGTACCTTTTCTTGTGATATTCTCACCTCTTTCTTGGGTTCCCATTCCAAGTCCCATCGCCCGAGCTGGAAAGACTGGGAGCACGAGGTTGGAATTCAGGAGTCTCAGACTCGGCTCGGCCTTGAAGAGACTGGAGTCAAATGTGAAGACTGCACCAACCTGCTTATAAATGGACAGGCCAACTTCTTGCCAACGCTGTTGTCTAAACTGCCAAGTCACAATAGTAAAACAGTGAAAGCGTGAAAGGGCTAAGAGGTAGGAAAGTAAAGTAGAGGAAATGAAAGGCAAGTCGTATATCTAACGATCTGGATACCTACATTTGGCTCTGTCGGTGCACAGAAAGCGCAAGTTTGGAAGACAAAGCGTACAGAGGATGTCTTTATGGCGTCTTTTTGCATAGACACCAAAAATGTTTTTTATTAGACTACGTGAACTATATTACGCCAGAGTTTCAGCCCATTTAAATACGGTTATGGTACCAAAAAAGGCTCGAACTTGAAACTTACAATGAATTCAATTACTTTTTAACGGTACGAGTATTACAATGTTGTCAAGAGGCGTTGTTCGAGTAACATAAATTAATTTCTACCAAGGAGTAGTGCGTGCAGATTAATTTAAATCTAATGTCGAAGAAGGATCAATGTTGGGAAAGCTAAAATTGTCTGAGTGTTCTGGATGACTTTATGCCGCAGTAGCTAGGGGAGGTTAAAGATTAACTTTGCTCTCTCCTCATTGGTAGGCCTCAGACAGATGGTTATCGCTTATTATCGCAATTAACTGGGCTCAGTTGACGTTACTCTCTTATACATCAGTTTACATCAACGACCTTGATGAAGAATTGATTAGCTGAATCACCAAGTATGCGGACGACATCAAAATAGGTGAATGTATCAGTTAACTAATGAAAATGAAACAAGATTATTTTTTGTAAAGTAGATGTGTTGTCGAACGTGTGGCAGATGCCTTTCAACTCCGACAAGTGCGATCTATCAACCATACGATAAGCGAATTAGAAGTTAAATGGATAAAAACTCAAGGTTAAGAAGGAATTCTGTTTTTATTTTAGGTTATATAAGGGAAAACTCAAACTTCCGTAATAAACTGGATGTATTGAAAATTCATAACTTGTTGGTATGTGTCAGAATGTTTTTTCATATTAAATCATAATTACTAATTTCCAGCAGAAGTGTGCTATTCTTCCCTTTGCTTGTTTGAATACATCGAGAGGCGCTTGTTCATTTTATACATAAGGTTCATGACAGAAACATCTTACAACTTTTATTTTTCGTGTTAATGCTAGCAGTGGGAGTAAATCTTTGCTTAATTTCTGTCCATATACTGTACTGAGAAGACATCATTGTTACCGTTCCTATAATGAAGTTTTGCAACCGTTGACGGGCTTTTGTTAAAAGACTTCACCTCTTTTTTACTATTTTACTAAATTTAAAGGCTTTTTCTTGTAAATTGCATTCGGAATTAATTTAATTCTTACTTCATTTGGTATGGTAAGTTTGCATGATTGGTTTCAGAGGTAGGTACTCCCATTTTTATACGGTTCACAATCATGGCGAGTGTGTGAATGTTTTGAAAACATAATTAATACAAGTAGGTCCGAGACCTTGCGTCCAACTGGTAAAGGACCGTTCTCCTATGAATAGAGTTCATCGAACTAGTTTCTGTGAGTTGGCTCATTTTCATTTGGTAATCTAGACGAATTCAGGTAACTTCTGATGGGCATTGAGCCTAACTTGAGATACCTTAAATTTATCGCTTGACTAATTAACGTACTTAAATCATTATTGTACCTTATCTGAGTTTGCTGAAGATAGTGCTATCCTTTTGTTTTCTATATCTATCAAGATTCAGTCTGTTTGACGTGTTATTTAATCATGAAGTCCCTGAGCCTAACTTTGAACCAAGTATGTGTCTTGATTGCGTGTCTCATCAGGGATAGGATCTAAGAGATCACAGAGATTTACGCAATAGTATCACTGCATTTGGAATATCCGTCAAATCTCTGCTCTCCATCATTTCAAAAGGAATTGAATGTCTCTGACTCGACCTGAGTTTTTTCTGTTTAGTGACCCGGAGACTTCGCCCTCAACAGAAAGGTGTTCAAAATTATTTGATGCTTCGAGATAGTTAATCCCATAGCTTTTATTTATCCTTAATCGGAATAAGATTCGCAATTGCTGGTAGAAGCCTGAGTTCCCATAATTTCGAACGAGTTATACAGAGAAACTTCCTTACATCCAAAATAGTAGCATACTGATGGTGATTTTCTGCTTTACTACTAAACACAGAACTATTGTTCATTGAAAAAAGCATCTAGATAACCTGAAAGAGTTTTGCCAACATTATGTATCATCATCTTAACATTAATACAGGTTTTCTCTGAAAATTGTTGGAAATGTTTTTTATCGACATTCCTTTTTAGGTGAATTTTCAACTTTCTATAACAGTATATTGCGTGCGATCAAATTTGGGCGCGGAGGATCTTTTCTATACTTCTTCGTGAACATGTTCATTAGTCCATTAAAATGCACTACCTCCTCAATGGAGCTCGCTAAACGTTTTGATGACATTAATTGCCTTATGCAACCATATTTTTATCTCTTTAATTCACAGTCCTTTAAGGATAGCAGTCTTATCGGTTCTTGCCACTTGATCAAACCTCATATTCATTCTTTCTTTCCCTGGACGAGTATTTTGTAGAGAGCGACCACAACATGATTTTAGTTTGTACCACGTATGCTTTCTGAACCACAACAAACAGAAAGTACCAAGAAAGCTAAACTTTAAGGATCTAATAGCTTCACTCTGTGATTGGGATCATTGAATGGCGACGAGGACGAGACAATTGATGCAGCCTGAAATAGAAAATCATAGACCGCAAAGCCAAACTTGCGTCAATCAATTGTGTGAAAGTTACATTACGAAACTAGATGATTCAACTGCGCACATGATTTGGGGAGAAAACTACATTCTCAGAAAAGAAGAGGTTAGTGTCTTGAAGTGAATCGTAAAGATTCTTTGCTTACGTGAACATCAAGAAACCGTTGCGAGGGCACATGCTGAGAGTAACGGACATAGCACGGCAGCGAATAAGCGTAAAAAGGGCGGATAATTTTAGAAAGATAACTACGAGGGACAAAAATTGAGCAGTGAGTCATTAGATGGAAATCCACACCAATCGCTTGATTCGGGTGGTTCTTTAATCCACATGCTTCCTATTTCTTGAGGTAAAGTATCAGTTAGCTTCATATATTTTTTTTAATTTTCAATGCATCCCTACATACAGGTGAAGTGCCTTGGACTGGAGGATAACCTAAGGCATTTTCATAATTCACTCCAAACATGGGTTTTTCAGAATCTAGTCATGCCTGACAAATTTGATCGACTTGGTTTATAACATGATATGAGGGTGCAATTAAAGCCATACCTATGCCCTTCAATGTGTAGCATTAAAATTTAACTAAAACTAGTCGAACGGATTAAATGGTCGTTGCCAGGAAGCCGGTATAAGGATGTGAGTTCTTAAATAAGTGGTATCTGCCCTTCAAGTTGGATAAATAATTGGTAATGGCTTAAGTGTGCTAATTAAGAGTGACTTCTTTTTCGTCCTAAATAGAGTACGATTCATGGCATATAACTCACTTCTGTGTCTCCATTAAGAATACGTGGTCCAGTTTTTGTCTCCGTGCCATCTTTAAGACATAGAGTGGCTGGAAAAAGCAGAAGCCAGAGCAGGAAGTTAATCGCTTCAATTTGGCAGCAGAGCTATTATACTTGAAAGAATCTGTTTGTTATCTCTCGCGATTGACAGTTGCATGAGAATCCTCTATAAATATTGAAAATCCTTCAGGAATTAAAGAAAATGTTCTTTTTTTTATAATTCAACCAGGCAATGGCTTTGCCAATCTCCCCCTACATGGGAGAGCTTGCGCTTTGCTACTAAGATTAAAATTTAAAATCTAAAAAGCAGCCATGGTTAAATTTGCAGAAATTTTCTGAACTTCGCCAAGTATAATAAGTTTAAAAAGGAACTCTAAACTAAATTTTCTCCTTTTCAAAATATACGTTGCTAAAATATAGTTGTAGGAGAAGATATATTAAAATAAATTTTCTGAACTTCACCATTTGTAATTCTTTGTGTTTTAAAAATTAAAAAAATCTCGATACTTACATTAATTTCTGAACTTCACCATTTTGTTTTTTGATATTATAAAAGAATTATTAGAAATAACTTTGATAAAAAACATAAGTCATAACCAAACTTAGATGAAATTACTATTCAAATACTCAAAAATATCCCCTTCTTAAATTATAGAGTTAGTGATGATGATGATGATACCCAAAATATTGTTTGGAAGCTGAAATTGCTACGGTCCTGCACTACATTGGAGGGTATGTACCTATTTCACATTAGGAATGCGCAATACATTAAACGACTTTTTACAGAAGTTGTAAACAGTTGCAGTGTCTAAAATTATGCTTAACAAAATACTAGGAAGAGTCCAGGTATTTCAGATCGGTTTAAGCATTTAATTTACTGTAAAATTTCCTGTTTTTGTTTTTTCCCTCGACAGTTGCGTTATGTTAGTGTTTTCCATGAATCGTATCTCATTGTTATAGATAGCAATGTCTTTTAAGGTACTTCTATTCTTAAAGATTCTATTTGCTTATATAGTAATCTCTAGTGACCAAGAATCTCTCCCAATCTTTTTTTCTTTGGCGTTTTAAAAGCGTAAAATTCGCCAGGTTAATTTGCGCGGCCGCCAAGCCGATCACCGCAATAGTCGAGACCAGGAACGAGACTGGCGGGTCTCAGGGGTGATCTCGGGCACGGTGGAGCTGGACCTCCGGTTAAAGAGGTTTTAGGAAAAATTAAAATCAATTTCAGAGTGGAGAAAGACTTGAGCTTAGAGTGTTGAATGTTTGGTTCTGTGTGAGAGGGAGAGAAAATGTTAAATGAAGATTAATGTATGTAGGTGCTGGAATGTGCGACTGTTACTATAAGTCTAGAGTATGTGTATGGGTGAGTATCAAACAGGGTACTATCTACCTATGTGGGGAAGATAGTTTCCAGAAGATAAATATGTGCAGATATTTGAATGCCTGTAAGTGATGGAGTATTGAAGGTTGTTGATGTTTTTGCTTGGTGAATATAAGGGTGTTAGTATATGTGTGGCTTACGCAAAAATTGATGTAAGTGTGTATCATTCTAATGTGTTAAAGAGTGACAACAACTGTTTACATCGTTTGGCTACCACCAAAAATACCAACTCAGTCGCTAGTCTCCCTTTTCCCCTTAAATGGGAATGTGCCTTTCATTTTCCCTAGGTGGCCGAATCGGAACTGACTTTGATTGATCCACATAACCCCACATCAATACATTTGTTACCCGCACACTCCACTCCATTCATTCTCATCCAGCAGAATCCACTTTCATCTATCCTTATCCACTTTTTTCCACAGTAATTCGCTGCTCGCTCAATAATGAGATTGGTTCTCACCCACTCTCATCAAGCCTCGTTGAGAATCATCTAATATAATCTTGATTCAACTAAACAATACCATCCATATTTATCCACTCTCATCCAAACTTATCCGCCTTTAATATCGTCCTCTCTTTCATATATATACTAATTTGACTAATTGTCGAATTTATTGTTAGATCGCGAATCCGCTTCGGAGCTTTGTACGTAGATGTACAGACACATGCACGTATTTGTAAACGTATACAATTGTGTAAATAAATAGAAGATAAAACCTTGCATCTCCAGTCCCTCTGAATCTTTGTTTTCCTTTTCTCTTCTTTAAACTTTACTCTACCTATTTGTTCACATATTTTCCTCACTAGATAAGTTCTATCACCTATGTGCTGTTTTATGACTCTAAATAAACCGTAAAATCAGGTCTTCCTCGGAGTCTTATGGCTGCTCCTAATCGGTTAATCACGGAGGAATTCCAGCAAAGAGAAAGTCAAAAAAGATGGGAAGTTTATATCTCATTCCACCCTTTGAGCAGCTTCGCTATCGGCCGTAAAAGTAAATCTTTTGTTTTTTTAGCCAAAACTTTTGAATTAAATTTCAGAAAAGTTCGGAAATAGTTAAATACCAGTGGACCAGTGGATAATTACATTTATTATGCTAATTATACGGAGCTACAGAAAAAGCAAATGCTTTCTTTCATTTATCTCATTAAGATCGTATTCAATTTAAAACTTTATGATATACAGAAGTAACTCTAAACTTTCTACATCCACGAACTTAAAATTTATACATGGAGGATTAGTATTTACTCAAATAATGATTGGGTGTAATTAGAATAAATCTTAACTTCAAAGTCTAAAGCCGTAATTATATTTTGACCCTAGAAAATTATGATCACGATACTAAGGCCAAAATTACAGGTTTTTACCGCTCAATGAAGGAAATACTTAAAAAAATATGACGATTTATTTAGGTTGATATTATCAATGGCATACTTCGAAAAGAGGAAATAATTAATTAGTTTATGGCCCTCCAAACAGCTCGTCCTCTAACACATGTCGAGAAGTAGGACATGGATGGATAAAGAAAGGGTCACATGCAATCGCTTCATTAAGTAGGAATTCATCTGATAAAACGAAAGAAAATTAACAAATTAGGCAGAAATTCAAGTTTAAGATTACAACGAAAAATAATCGTGGTAAATTGAGACGACGATAGCGCCGCCTGCTTTAGGCTAATTATTTCCAGCCATAATTATCATTTTTTAAGATAAATTGTAAATGGTGCAGCCCCCATACCCCACCTTTAATCGTGGGGTAGCACCCCCTTACCCCTGCTATTTTTAAATAAACTGTTGTCTTCATAATTCAAACAAGCCTAGCATTAGATTCGAATTCCCAAACGATTGCCAGAAGTCGTTTAGCATCTAGTTTTTATACCGGCTTTCTTGACTACAGGCATATAAGCCTTATCTAACTTTCCTTTCGCCCACGAACCCCCAGATAGGCCGTGTTTCCTCGCCTTATAATTTACCAGATGAGATAACTAATAGTTTCACTTCCTTACCTTGCCCCAACAAACATGTTTGTCTCACCGAAATTTGTCTGAATTATTCAACTTTAGAATACCGTCACACTTAGGACAGTTATATGTGTATTTTATAACACACTGTAGACTCGCGATTGCACAAAACTATAGTAAATAAACATTCAAGATAGAAAACGCACTCTCCTTCACAGGCCATATTGAACAAATGAGGCCGAATCTAATTAAGTTTAACAGAATCGCCTGTATATTATTCATTGTGGGTCTAGGCCTATCTGCCTTGTGATTGGTGAAAAATGATGTCATGCCAGGTCGAGCGTACGTCGATGGATTGCTGGCAGTTGCTACAAATCGGATGAGGAAGGAAGACATATTGTGAAGACTGTCAAGAACTCTCTGAACTTAGTAAAACTAACAAAGTATCGATGAACTTAATTTTGTCAGAATTGGCCCCCAAAATCGATATTCCTGGGTAAATTAATGAGCTGATTAACATTTCTTCTATAGCTCTTGTTAATTAAAAGGCTTTAAAACTCTGGGAATGACGGCACTATCGTCGTCTCAAATTACCATAATCGCTCCTTTGTGAAGAAAAAGTAAGTAAATATTTTCAATTTTAATGGATGGCATTTAATCTGGAGGGATCAAAATAGACTAAGTGAATGCGATCTTTTACCGATTGAAATGGGATTGGAGGAAACTTCAAGAGTATTTGACAACGTGAGAAAACAGATCGCATAAAGTTAATAGAGAAAGACTTTGCCGTACCATTTCAAAATGAGGTGGGACCAAAGAATAAGAGGCAACTTGACGACCAGGAAGAGGTTAAACCTCCTGTCTTGATGGGGAGAAGATTGGTCTCGAGACGAGTAGATGTGTCCTTAAAATATGCTTTGTCAGTGTACAACTCTGATAACACTGGTCTGCACTTTTTTCAAGGTCTAACAAATAATACTTGATTTTATGTCAGTTCTTTGCACTGAATATGAAAATCATGTGCATTTTATCTAATCAGATCAAGTTTTGAAGAACATGCCAGAGATTCATATATTCCGATCTATTTGTAGGCGAATGTACAGACATTAAGTAAATTTTTAACTGATTTATACATGGAAGGTTTACAAAATATTCTAATTGATACCAAGAGGAGCACAACATACAAAAAAGCTACTCATGGATGAAAGTTCTATTCAGAGATTTCCGATTGTGCTTAATAGACACCAAATCCGTTTTCAGGTACCATCAGTAGTCAACCAGAAAGTTGACATCCCAACGACCACGGTAGCTTTCCTCTATCACACGAATATATTGATGACAGCGCTCGCCCTGTTCTTCAATGAAGTCTACACAATTCTCGGGAAAATAGTCCAGGTGGGACCGAAGGAAGTGCATTTTCACTGAAATGCGCGCAACAAGTTTGCGGAAATTTGGCATTAACACATCAACCGCTTTCTCATACTGAGGGCTTCTGTGGTTGCCAAGAAAGTTTGCAATGACTGAATTAAGAGGCAACCAGGCAGAGAGTTCAGCAGGATTCAATGTTTGATCAAAACTAGTGTTCTTGATGAGATCACTTATTTGAGGACCATCAAATACACATGCCCTTAGTTTTTACATACTGACTAGTGGAAACTTCTGACGGAGGAAATATCAAATCCTCTGCCTTTCCTGTCCATTGACTTGAGAAAGTTCTTCATCAAACCGAGATTGATGTGCAGGGGTAGAAGCAATATCTTGCTTGGTTCAACTAGAGATTGGGCTAGAACGTTGTTTGAACCAGGTTCTAATTCTTGTTTGCCGGCCAGTCTTGTCTAACATAATTCTGGTCGTCAGCTGGACTGTCCCACAAGCACATGAATCATAAATACTTTCTATACCCAACTTAAGGCCTAGGATGAGTACAACAACTTTAAGATCTCCAGAGTTCAGCCATTTTTGTACCTACTAGTTGAGAGCAGACAACAGCTAGTCCATGTTGTTGCAGGTTTCTTTTATTGAAACTGAGTGTCCAACACGGATCGATAAAATCTTATTACGGTTATTAAGAAGAATTTCTGTTTGAAGATTCAATGAAAATTCTCTATTCCATAGCATCATACTTCAGGCCTATTAAATTGAGCAGATCAGCAATGTTGTTACATTAGTCCAGTAAAGAGGCTCCATCAAACGTGAAAAGTTTGCTTAATGCATTTTTGCGGTCCTGATACCAATAGAATGTTGTATCTGGTACCAGCATAGATTTCTCTTGAAAACGTGAACCAAATAGATGAGCAAATTCTTTGGAAAGGTTCAGTTCTCTCGTCATGTCGTTGAGTTCGGCTGGCTTAAATGGCACCAGTTGGTCGCCCTCTTTTAGCTTGTATGCATCAAACTCAGCTGTTGCGATATTGACACTAGCCTCAGAATCAGAGCTAGAACCCATGGTAAAATCAGGCTTAGGAACAGGAAGATCGGGGGCATGTGGGGCTGGTTTTATAGCAGAAGAAACATTGGGGTATTGAACATGGTGCTTGTTTTTGCGATTGCTGCCTTTGAAATTTGTCATGCAAAAGTAGCAGTCGATTAGGTGATCTTTGCCTTCCCTCCACACCATCGCTAGATTTGACAAAACAGAAGTAATAAGCGATTGGATGATAGCGCTATTATATAAAATACGTTCTAATATAGATCGAGTATATCTTACAAACCAGACCTGACCAAAGAAAACTAATTATATTCTTGAATTCAGCAGGAAAAAAATGATTTTAAATCTTAGGTGAGAAAAGAAGGGGAAATAGTTAAAATATAGCATGAGAGGTTTTTTGGGGGGGGGTTAATATTTATATAGGGACTGGGGTGAGTGTTAGTGTGTGTGAGAGAATAGAAAATTAAAATTGCCAGGATAGTGGCTAATCTCTTCTTTCTTTTTATGCTCTTCTAATTGCTTTTCGGATTAAGTTTTCTATTTGGTTACTTCTAAGTTTTTCGTTCTTTGTCTTCTTTATCTATGTCTTTGTTTTTAGGCATTCATGCCTTTGTGATAGTTTTTGCTTGTTTGGTTGTTTTGTTGTTGTTTTTTGTTTCAGGTGATTAAATCAGTTGGAAAACCTATGAATTTGGAAAAAAAAGGTTGGAAACGTAGGCCAGTGCATAATTTGGGTTTTTCAATCCTTTCTCTTTTCTTTAATAGTTCCTTTCGAAATCCTTTCAGAATTTTGGCATTGATCTGTTTCCTTGTGAGGAAACTTGATGACCTAATTAAGCAACACAGCGACATGAGCCCTACTTTAAATATTGTGGATAAAGAAGAATATTTGGGATTAATAACACAGGCTAAAACATCTCTTTAATAAAAGATAATTTTGTAAGTTATAATTAACATTAATATGTGGAATTAAGTGATATTGAACAAACAATATTGGTTAATAATAAAAAACAATAATATTGATTGTAGATTGTTTTTAGTGTCGATTTCTGATTGTTTCAATGTTTTTATATTATTTCCCTACATCCAATTTATTTATATTTCATTGGCTCTTTCATTTCTAATATACTGTACATATCTGAAATTGCTATAAATCTAGGTTTTTAGGCGTAGGACTGGTATAGTTTTTATTTAAGGTATAATCGCATGTGATATTTTTAATTAAATATTAAAACCAAGGAGAGCAACATCCACAGATCTCTATTCTCTCCCTCTTTACACAACATCCGATAAACTATTTCGCTACATAATACATTTTTGTTTCTGATCCAAATAATGATTTAACTCTGCGAAAGTCGATTAAAGAAATGTACTCACTCACTGTTGTCACGACCGTTGAGAGGTTAAGGAAACTTGATTCAACATTTGGCTTTAATTGCCTGGAAAGAGAAAGAAACAAAACATAAATTACAACAAGGCAAAAAGGAGAATGCACCGTGCAGAGAAGAGGTCAGATATGACAACAATGACTAACATCAAAGACAGGCATTTTGCCTTCAAGGAGATTGAGCGCTGTATTTTACACATTTGAACAAATGGAATTGGCTTAAGGCGTTAATTAATGCAAGGCAACATTTAGATTTAGGTCTATACAATTTATCGTCTAACAAAGAGAGAGAGAGAGGGATAAAGTTAGTAGGAAATCAATACTAAGAATGGAGATATAACAAAATATTTGTTCAATCATTCATTAATAAAAATGACGACAATTTGGAGTAGAGAGAGGATTTTCAATTCCACATTAAGCTAACTTCAAACGACATGAAGTTAGATTCTCATAGAAGCGTTCCCATCACTAACTCTTTAATGATTTAAAGAAACGGAACTGATGAGTATACCTGCCTAAAACCAGGTGGAAGTGTAATTTGTCAGTGACCGTAAACGCCTCATCACATATCGCCGAGCACAACTTTTTATCACTGACATCACACTGCTCCCGGTCACACCAAACTTGCTAAACTCCAATCAACTCCTGCTAGAACAAACTTAACTCCACTTGGAGTTGCTTTGATTGGCCCCTACAACTCTCTAAATGTGAGCAACTCAACTTCAGACATAAATTTGACTACTTACAGCAGCTGCGAGAACCTTGTGTTACTCCACTTTTTGTTGGAGAGAGGCTCAACTGTTTCCATTATTCCGGCATTGCACCATCGCCAAGCTTTATAATTGTTCCCATTGCGCTAAGACACTAATCGTTTTATTGCTAGACTTAACACTTACATTTTCACCATGGCAACAATGGATAAGTTTGCTATGACAACATATATTTATGATATACAGTAGCACTACCAGGGCAAGTCTTTCTCTTAATATTCTTGTCTTAAGATCACCACCACATCTGCTGTGAAATTTTTAGCTAAAGCACAAAACTATCTTGTAAACCATAATATAGTAACCATAAGAACGAAATTAGCGCACATATGACTATAACAAACATAACTAAAATATTAGAGTTGGTTCAAGTCAAAATAGTCAAATCAAATATTGACCTAATGCTTCCATAATGCCAACCTTTATAATGCTACCCAGTGATAGAAAATCAAATAATTTTATTCTTTTATGTTCAGATTGAATAAAATAGTTGAATAAAGTCGTAGTAAATTCCCTATTTTTATTAGCACAATTCTAACAATGATCAGCGAGGAAATTCAGCCATTAAGTTTGGCCTAAGAAGAAAAACTCTATCAGAGAAATAATATTAATTTAATCTTGGGTAATTAAACCCTGCAAAGGACTGGAGGGGGGATAGCAGGTTATATGCCCTGCCACAACTGAAAGTTGGATGAAACCATAGCAACCGCCCCATCGCCTGAATTTTAAGCTGTGAACTTAATGAATGCGCGCAAATGATGTCCATTTAATCTTATTTTTTTTAGCTTTATTCGGAGGAAAATTGGAAATTAAACTCAAAATATGTGAAAAATATGAAATTAACTCAAATATTTTGAGTAATAAAATGGAATTTGTATAATAATGCACAGCTTGAGGGGGCAAAAACAGAACGAGTCGCCATATGTATATAATTAGATGTTAAATCTCATTAAAAGATAAATGAGGCTCCAACTTTTTAAATTTTGGGGGACATTTGCAAGATTTAAGACGCTGTGTTAATAATTGAATCATAGAAAAATATGGAAATGATTAATTGTAATAATATTCAGTCACCTCCTTGAATGACTCTTCCTCTATATTTTCTCTTCTCTCCTTCCCTTTCCCTTCTTGTCGTTTATTTAACCATTGTCAACTTGCGTGAACCGACCTATCTGCAACCCATTTGAACTTACCACTGCACAAGTTTCTTCGTGAGTTTTCTAATGAATTCTTCCGGCACTATCTATTTTTTTATGGATGATATGTTATTATTATTATTCATTATTATTATTCATTTATTTTTTATTAGGAATTGTACGATGAGGAAAAGAGAGCACTAAACCCATTAAAGAAATTGTCATTCATCTGTTGGACAACCGAAACAAAGGAGACAAATATTTACTGAATTATTATATATTATATCAAAGTTTAGATCGTCCAATTAATTATACAATAGCAATATTCACCAAAATATTTACAAAAGGAAATCAATCCCTTTCAAGCATGTATATATATATATATATATATATATATATATATATATATATATATATATATGCACCTATCCATATATACACCTCTCTATACCTCCACTAATTACTATGTGGGACTTCGATTGTCTCGCCATCTTGAAAATAGTAAACAGTAAATAAGAAAAAAATGATCTTACTTATTATTATTACCGATAGTAAATGTAAATAAAACAAATTTTATATAATTATATCAATAAATATCTCGCATTGCATCAATTTCTGACTTTCCATTTGAGCGATAATAGTCATTGTTGCGATAAGGAGAAAATCGAACTATTTGAGCCAATCTACAGTGATACGGAGCAGTCATTATGGTTAACGGCATCTGGTTGCACACTAGAGAGATTTGCTCAAGATTACTGCTTTTGGTGGATTAATGGTTAATGACATGAAGGAAATAGAAGAAGTATGATTGACGAAGTTTTGTCCCCAATCTCTTTGCGAGGATAGTGGTGTCCTATAAGGGTCTGTTCTGTGACCACCGTTTCCTATATTTTCACACGATAGTGATCGTATTTTGGCAAACATCATGAATGAAGAGAGACTGACAAGAAAACTGCCTAACTATCTAATTTTTCGATCAACACAACATATATAGGACTACCTTTAAAATTAACGAAGACTATAAATTTATATTTCACTCTATTGAAGCGTCTTAGGTAGTTATCAAAGTGGATGTATTTAGCCACCGAAACTTTTGGTACAAATCGAAGGAGATCCCTTTATTATCTTCTATAAATGTGCAATTCGCATTTATTTATACTACAGATCAATTCTGCCTTCCATATTTACTACAGGATTTCAAAATTATAATAAGTAGTGATGGGCACAAGTTTTGAGACTACTATATTTTTTTATATAAGATTAATCGAAAATATCAAATGTTGCATTTTGTTTTAATACATTTACAAAAGAAATTATAGTCCAAATCCATTGTATTAATAAATACATGCAGTAAAGTCAATATTTACAATGATCTCCCTAGTTTCCCTGACTACTTCAATTAGTTAAGGTATCCTGGTGACCAAATTTGCTATGCCATCATGACTGATATTTGTTTTATTCTTTCAATAAGTAACCGCAACTGCTCACAATTAGATGGCTTCAGTTTATCAATCAACCGCCCTTTGATTATCACCTACGAATTCACTATTGGGTTTAAATCTGGCGAATTCCCGGGACAAGGTCACAAAAGTTCGATGTTATTTTGACTCAAGAATTTTGTTATTGCTTTTGGTTTGTAACACGGTACAGTATTATCTTAAAAAATACAGTTATCGTCCCCATATTGGTCATGAACTATTGGGAAAGGGTGTTGATATAAAACGTTGTGGTACCGTTATAGGGTTTATACTAGTTTTCTTGTGCAAAGATTTTAGTGCTCCAGTAATCTTAGATAAAAGCAGCCTCAGACATGGAAAGTGCTCCCATGCTTCACCGTGGAAGGGATCCAAGACTCGTGAAACCGCTGCGCTTTTCCTACTAACGATGGATCTTGCAGAAGCCTCAAACAAGCGGAAGGAAGCATCATCGGAGAATATCACTTTGCCCTCTTCTTTAACAATAAACTCTATATTTCCTACAGAAGTGAAGCCTCTTAGTTAGGATCTTCTTAATGAGATGAGGCTTCTTCGCAGTTCTTCTCAACTTGAGAACTGTGTCAAAACTCTCTGCCTTACTTAAGGTATGGAGTTATTACGCCAGATTCTTTCTACTCTTAAGTAAGCTTGTTACTGGAGGTAACCCGATCCTTGAAGTAGGACCTTACTTGGAAGCGATCTTAGCGTTCAGATAATGATCTTTTCCGTTCTTAAGACTTCTTCACAGGAGTGTAACCAATCCTTTAAAGTCATGAATAATCTTAAGTATGGTGCTCCTTGATGCAAATTCCTTAGCAACTTTCACCTTGCATTACAAGCCACTTTGGTGCAGACCCTAAAGGTCCCCCCTTTTGTTTGAAAAGACCTATTTCTTGAATTTAAAAACATCCAAACATTATTTTTTTATAAAAATGTAATGAAATAGATTATATTCACACGAAATCCTTCATTTTAGCCAAAATTATCATTATTTTATCCTTTTGACAGAATAGCAAAGCTACAGAGACTGAAACTCGCCTCCTACAGGGAGAGGACCAGAATGCAACTTTAGATTCAGCGAAGGAATACAGTTTTTTCTTATTATTTTTTCGATAGTGACTTATTATAAACTAGAAATTATTTAAATAATAAAATAATTACTCGTATTACATAAATTTTAAAATCTAATGACAAAATAATGATATATATTAGACTCATATCTTTTGTCAAGTTATTGTCAGTTATTATTAATATATTAACAGCGTTAACCAAGCAAAACGCTTGAATGATTGAAAAATATGCAAGAACGTTTTGTCTGGTCAACGCTGTTAATATATTAATAATAACTGTTTACTGTGGCGTTAAGCAAGGCGACATAAAGGGGTGACTTTGAAACCAGTTTTTGGGGGCTGGTGGATGGGCCATCCTTAAGTGTTGTCTTCCAGTTCGAGGAGGATAGGATCACCCGCTGGACCTGAAGCAGAGCATTTGTCTAATTATGCCATTACCTTAACTGCATATATATATATATATATATATATGAAAACGCTCACAAAGTGCACGTATATATATTGAACAGAGACAAAAGCCTCGAAACAGACACAGCCTTCGGGCATCAAAAAAACCGACTCTGGTGCAGTGAGGAGGCTGACTGTACTGGTGACACTACGGGAGGGCCTTATATACTCGTACCCTACGGATAGGCCCTTCAAAAGGGCTAAACCAGCATTTGCGTCAGCGTCCATGACACCCAATCAGCCGACTTTTTTGGAGATTCCGATGTATCTGAGGAGGGGAGAACTCCGAGAAAATATGGATGAAAATTTTAGGACCGTCTTCATCCTTAACAAAGGCAATAATTCCCAGGGAATTTTATCCCGACGTAGGGTGTAAAGCACCGCCATATTGTCGGAGTATATGGTTGCCTTGGGGAAAAGGATGAACGGGGTCATTGCCGTACAGTATTCCAGAATATAAATGTTATTCTTATAATTAGTTGCAGGAATTACAATATTGGCGTAGCCAAGTCTGATTCCCATTTCACTCAGGAATGCATCGCAAAAATATGTTTAAATTTTTGTGTTTGGGCAGGTTCCACTTTACTGGCAAACTATGGATGTATTTTATGAGATTGTATAAGTTGACATTTTTACTCAGGGCAAGTTGGACCCAGACGAATGGTAGGTGCCGGAATTGGATGGTGAAGTTAATTAGTCCTGCTAACCTAGTCCAGAATTTATTTGAGAATGCGTGGTTACTGGTATGTGAAAGTCCCATTTTTATTTTCTCGGCCATATTCTTAGAGAGAGCACACGTCTTTTTATTTATATCGATGATTACTCTCAGGTAATTAAGGACACGTGTAGGAGTTAATACTGATTTTTTGTGATTAATTTCTAGGTTGGATTCTATAATTTCGTTTAGCCAATTAAGGACGTTTTCCAAGCTGCCAAATACGAGAATGTCGTCTAAATAGGGGTATGCTTTGACATTGGTTTGTTTGGCCCATTTGTTTATGATGGAATATATGACATTTTGCATTATAAAGGGGGTCTCAGAGAGTCTAATGGTGAGCCTGGTGAATCGCCAAGATCCCTATGAGGTTTTAACTCCAAAGGAGCTCCAGGCCACCTGGTGCAAGGGAATATGGTAGTACCCTGCAGTAAGGTCGATTTTGATACAATAATCGGAGGATTTGACCTCCTGAAAGACCTTTTGTTTGTTGGGTAACTGAAATCTAGCCAGGCTGAACCTAGGTGTGAGATTAGACATGTCGTATATTGCTCGCACATTATTTCACTTTGGTACACAGAATAGTTTATGGTATCTTAGGATATTGTTACTTTTTCTAGCACTCCTAATGTTTCTAGTTTGTTAATAATTGAGAAGAATTTATCATTAGTTTTGTTATGGCAATAATAACCCCTAGGTATGAATATTTTAACTCCCGTTTTTTGAGCACCTACTATACTATGGTTTACGCAGGGTACGTTACTTAAATTTCCCATTCTAAAATTCCCTAACTTAGTAATTTTTGTTTCATTTTTAGTTTTTGTATCTAATTGATCCAGCACTAGACTAAAATCAGAGTCACTAACTTTGCCTTTATCCCCGTTAAGCTTACTGGTATTTTTGTTGTCCTGGTTGTTGTTGTCTTCTTTATTTTCCTTGTTGCTGTCGTCCTTCTTTTTTTTGAACGTGTGGAGTTTAACGGAGGCAGATTGAGAGGCTTCTGTACTGGAATTTACTGAACGGGCTTCGAGCCGATCGCAATTTAACTCTAATTCATATTGGCGAAATCTCTCGCACTCTTCGCTCTCTCTACTTTCTTTTTGCTCAGCTCTAATTTCTTTTTGTTGATGTTCAGCTCTTTCTCTAACCTCTTTTTGTTCAGCTAATTATCTAATCTCTTAATGTTCAGCATTCTCTTTTCTCTCACCTTCCTGTATATAAGTGACAAGTTCTTTGCCACTTAAACCGAGGGATTCTCCTTGGAGTTTGAATCTCTCGAACGACGACATTTTGTTCGTAACGCGGGGCGTGTAAGTTGTCCGGAAGAAAGGGTTTAATGGTCCATCGGAACGGGACGGAGAAGGCCTAGTCACAAAGTACCGACACACGGAGGAATATGCTTGTTTAAACGCGGAAGCGGTGCTAACCAAATACCCACACTACTATAATACACGATTAAACAAATAAATAAAAAATAATGAAGTCTTCGTGAGATGAGCGGGTCTCAGACTCTACTAATCTGTCGGGGATTAAAGTGACCGTGGGAGAAGCTCTGTCTCCTAATAAAATTTTCCTATTAAAGGTTCTTATTCCAAACACACATACGAATACTATGCGATAATTAAATACGGCAGGGTTGTTTCCTGTTTTGTTTTTGTCTTTGCAACTCAAACGGTACTCAGCTTTGAAAATTACAATAAAGTTAAAGGGTTGCCTTCAAAAAAAATCTCCAAAGACCTTTTAAAGACCCTGACACGCATGATCACAAGATTTTATAATAGAGAAATGTATATATATATATATATAAATATATATATATATATATATATATATATATATATATATATATATATATATGTCGTAGAATGGCCAGACTCTCTCTATATATATATTTATATACGTAGGTACTTTTGGGGCTTTGGGCCGAAGTTGGTTGAAGACCGTTAGTGAATGGGGAAGTTGTTATGAGTCCAGTGGGGATGGTTTATTATTAACTTTACGGGGTCCTATTTAAAACAAATACTTTAGAATGCAAGTTGACCAAAGGTTAATAGGTAGCTGGTACGAGTTGGGATTGAAAAAGAAAGACAATGACGAAAATATATCTTTACTAGCAATAAAATAATATTTAAATATACCAAAATATTGGGTTTAAAAGGAATGGGCGCACAGACGGAGTTAAATGTCTTCGCGAGAGACAGGTGGGTTATTTAGGGGATTAAGAAGGTAGGATTCAGGTCGGTGATTTAAAGGGGATTTTTAAACCGGGGCACACACAAAGAATAGATTGATTGGGTAAGCCAGATTCTAGATCAATCTGCAGACGGCAAGCAATGATTACAATTGCTTACATGCTTGTTGCAGGAAAGGAGCCAGTTGGGATACGATAACTGCGAAAGGGGAAGTCGGGTTACCTCTCGCTTCAGATGAGGGCGCACTCGTAGATGGCCTTCGGAGATGGGAATCCTCGTCAGATACTCGCCGATTGACTATGGCAGAGTTCACGTATGCCGGTTTATCCTTCGTTTTTAAATCGAAATCGTCGTTGTCTCCGATCGCGGGGGGAGGCGAGCGTCTTTCAGCTTGTTCGTGATGTTAGGTGGGAAGTCTATTAGTGCTCCTTACTAAACTGAGTCGAATAATTACGAGGGGCGGTCAATAATGGTTGCAATTCGGATATAAGGAAACAAGTTATGAGGAAAAGTGTTTTATTATTTTTCAATATAACTACCCTCGACTTCAATGCACTTGCGCCACTTGTCCCTGAGGCTTCGAATTCCCGACAACCAGAAATCTCCCGACTGCTGTTCAATCCACTCTTGGACGGTGAGCTGGACATCTCCATCGTCCCCAAACCGGCGTCCACGCAGTGCAGCCTTGAGCTGGCGGAATAAAAAGTAGTCGCTGGGGGCCAGATCTGGACTGTAGGGGAGATGGTTGAGCTCCTCGAATCCGCACTCGCGCAGGGCAGCTTGTGCAACTCTGGCCTTGTGGACTTTGACGACGTTGGAGTCGATCATGGGTGTGAGGTTTCTAGAGACCCAACGAACAGAGACCGCGGTCATGGCCAAATTATCGTGGGTGATGTTGAAAACACTTCCATGTAATATTCCAAGTTCTCGCTCGATTTGTTTGACCTTGACCCGTCGATTTTCGAAGATCCTCCTCTCCACACGGGCCACATTGTCCTCGTTGGTCACGTTTGACGGGCGTCCTGGACGGGAGTCATCTTCAAGGGACTCACGACTATGGCGGAACTCCCTATTCCAGCGAGCAATGGTTGCATAAAAAGGGGCAGTGTCGGTGTACACTGCAACCATGCGTTCATGGATCTCTTTTGCATTCTTGCCTTCCTTGGTCAAAAATTTGATCATTGCACGGTGCTTAACCTTCTCCATTGTTGAAAAATTTGTGACTGACGATCTGCGATCAGCTACTGCTTCTTAAATAGACGAGGCAGGAGCGTGCGGCTGCAGATCCTGACTTGTTATAACTTGTCCTAACACCCCCACAAACAGCCATCCCCCTTCCTATGTTTTGCCCTAACGATTCGCAAAACTTATTGACCGCCCCTCGTATATAAAAGACCGGTGATGTGGTTTTAGGTGGTTTTAGGTGGTTTGGCGACCACCTCGACACACACGTGCGATTTTGGGAAAAAGTCGGTGACTCCTTCGTGGAGGGGGCTGGAGGGGATTGAGATAACGTTCGCGTGGAATGTTCGACGAACTTCGATCTTATGACGGAAGGCAGGAATATTGGCTGAAAGGTGGTCATAGGAGACGATGAAATCGGTCCCTAAGCAAATGGAGCTGGGGTGTGATAACGGCGTAGGCTACACCCTTACCCTCGTTCAGTCATGCTTTCAAAGCTCCATGCAGTGATCTCCGGACCACGTGGGTAGAGAAGGGCACGTGGTCGCCCTTCGACCTTATTCTGCCTCAGAGATGTGAAGAGAGAACAAAGAGGAAGTGTCATTCAAGGAGGTGACTGAATATTATTACAATTAATCATTTCCATATTTTTCTATGATTTAATTATTAACACAGCGTCTTAAATCTTGCAAATGTCCCCCAAAATTTAAAAAGTTGGAGCCTCATTTATCTTTTAATGAGATTTAACATCTAATTATATACATATGGCGACTCGTTCTGTTTTTGCCCCATCAAGCTGTGCATTATTATACAAATTCCATTTTATTACTCAAAATATTTGAGTTAATTTCATATTTTTCACATATTTTGAGTTTAATTTCCAATTTTCCTCCGAATAAAGCTAAAAAAAATAAGATTAAATGGACATCATTTGCGCGCATTCATTAAGTTCACAGCTTAAAATTCAGGCGATGGGGCGGTTGCTATGGTTTCATCCAACTTTCAGTTGTGGCAGGGCATATAACCTGCTATCCCCCCTCCAGTCCTTTGCAGGGTTTAATTACCCAAGATTAAATTAATATTATTTCTCTGATAGAGTTTTTCTTCTTAGGCCAAACTTAATGGCTGAATTTCCTCGCCGATCATTGTTAGAATTGTGCTAATAAAAATAGGGAATTTACTACGACTTTATTCAAATATTTTATTCAATCTGAACATAAAAGAATAAAATTATTTGATTTTCTATCACTGGGTAGCATTATAAAGGTTGGCATTATGGAAGCATTAGGTCAATATTTGATTTGACTATTTTGACTTGAACCAACCTTAATATTTTAGTCATGTTTGTTATAGTCATATGTGCGCTAATTTCGTTCTTATGGTTACTATATTATGGTTTACAAGATAGTTTTGTGCTTTAGCTAGAAATTTCACAACAGATGTGGTGGTAATCTTAAGACAAGATTATTAAGAGAAAAATTTGCCCGGGTAATGCTACTGTATATCATAAATATATGTTGTCATAGCAAAGTTATCCATTGTTGCCTGGTTCAAATGTCAATGTTAAGTCTAGCCTACAACCGAGCTTATGACAATTTCAGAACATACTTCAGTTTTCACAAAAATAAGTGTAAAGAAGTTATTAAGACAAGCTTTTCTACAGAATGATTATTTTATATATGCGTTTACACGTACTCTGCTGAATGTTTGTCCTTGGCAGCCTTTTATTGTATTGTTGCAAACCTTTTGAAGATTTGATTTGAGGAAAATGTTCAATTCAGCTCCTTGAACATTTGTATCAACTTTTATCTTAAGTTCATTGAGAAAACTTTGTAGCTTTCAGTTCAAGCCAATAATTTAAATAATTTTTTTAGTCTACATATATTAAATCGGTTCATCTCAACATCTACTTTACAAAATATCTGAAACAACACCATCCTTTTCTCTCACTTAATATTGAACATACTTTTTCTACCTTTGTTTATCGTAGGCCAACATTCTCAGGAAAGGCTTTAAACTTTGGCTTTTTTGTCACTGAAACTTAAAGCTAAATCTACCTTATTGCGAACTTTAATTTCTAAGAGTTTTCTGAACTGCTAATGGCTTCTCGATGCCTTTCATTGACAAAGGCGTTTCTAAGTTTTTAAACCGTGTCTATTTTCCAATCGTTTCTTTTCTTCCCATTTCAAAGAATGTCACTTCGTCGCTCTTGGAAAACTTAACTTCACATGGCGTAAACACATTGAATAAGCTTTTATAAATCTTTTTCCCACCGATTTTATTTTCGTTTTTATTGTCAACAACAAGCAAATTAGTTAATAGTTCAAGGCATTAAACCCGATAATGATATGATTAAAGGATTTTCATATGTAGCACCATCCTTCCATAGCCCTTTTGAGGGAGTAACTAACCCCTTATGTACCCACCATCGCTTACTGAAGGTTCTCTCTCAAACTAAGCGGCACTCAACTAACTCTAAATCCTTAAGTAATCACTTTGGCATTATGGCGCTAAATCCCAATGATAATCGGTCCATTAGTGATGCTAACTTCCGTTAATGGTTATTAAATAATTTCCTACATTATCTAAATTGTCATTCATACATCCAACTCCAGCATAGGGAGGGGCGAAGTTTAGCATTAGAAAGCATGTTGTGTCCCCTCCAGACCCCAAACCCTCCAAATGCGTTTCCTACCGGCCCTAATATTTGTAAGAAGATCGTAGGCTACTTATCTTTCACATATCTTCACCTTAATGTCCACACCTTTACTTAATGATTTCTTTCTTAAACTATTTAAAGGAGATGCCCTCGTTGGTTTATGCTTTAAAAGTGGATAAAAAAATCAGAAAGACAACCAACGATGTTTATAAAAGGTTCAGGAATAAAATAAACAATCTTTTGTGAATGAAAATAGAACGGTCGGTGAATATTCTGCATATGTAACATTTATGTTTGTATCGTAAAATATTGGCTTTTCAATGTAATTTGGTCGTTTTTATGGAAAATAAAAGCTAATCTTTTTGGATGCGGGAGGCATTCGTTCGCATGATGGAGGTCTCAAGAAAATATTAAGAAGCTTTTATTTTTTGAGATATATTCGTCAAATTGGGGCGAGATTGTCTTTATAAGATCTTTTATCGATTTTGCTCAATGAAATAGCCCCTAGCATCGATGACAGTCTCCAGGCGATCTAGGACAAGCGCGTTGCCTTTTGCACTTTCTCTCCCTCTAATGCTTGAAAATATCCTGGTAATCCTGACCTTAGGCTCCTCTTTCGTGTTACAGCTGGATTTATTGGTCTCTTATTTCACCGCTCCCCGCACAAATTAGTTTAGGTGGTTGCATTCAGGAGAGTTAGGACGCCAAATGTCAGGTGCCGTTTGATCGAAGCAATTCTCCGACAGCCAGGCTTGGGTCTGTTGGCTGTTGTGGCAAGGCAAAATAGATCTTATTGCCACAAGTGAGGTTTACCTGCTGCTACTCGGTCGATCCAGTGCTTCAACGCCTCACCCAGGCTGTCAGCCTGCGGACATCTGGGAAAATGAGGGTGGCATGACGTCTCTTTCATAGAAGACTATGATTGTCCCTGGAAGTTTCCTTTGCATGAAAGTGGGCACTTCTTTTGATGCGAAAAGTAGCCACCTGCTTATCGTGGAATTGTTCATCTCGTATTGGCAGAAATTCTTCTCGTAGGGGAGAAACCAAAATCTGTCTGGCGCCAACAGTTATTACAACTTTTTGATCACTTCCTTGTGTGCGCTTGAGTCAATTTTCTTGAATCTTTTTGGACAGAAAATGATCCTTCTCTTAGTTTGATTAAAAATAGCTAATGTTCTATCGAACTACCAACATCGTGAGATTTCCAAACACACTTTCCTCCAATGAAATGCCACGCATCCACTTTCTGCGATCATTTTTGTAGATCTCCTTGATTTCATCGACAAATTCTGGCATTCTGATAGTATCAGATCGTCGACCATGGTTTTTCATCTGTGCTGAACCCCTCGTAGTGGAATCAATAACTCTTCTTGCAACTTTCAGACCGTGTCCAATATCCGTCTGCTGACGGTTAGAAAGTATGAAATTTCCTTAAGTGTCCTTACGGCGCGCATTCCAAGGAGGAATCCAAGACGCTTCCATTCACTGGGGGTTCAAAGTTTCTAAACCAATTATTATGCCCAAAATAAAGCAAAAATGGCTAGTTTGAAAAAAAAAAGATCAACAACGAAGTTAAATTAAATATGCGTAAATTTAGCAATTCAAAATTGTGATATCAAATACCATCCATATCATATATATATATATATATATATATATATATATATATATATATATATATATATATATATATATATATATATATTTATATATATATATATATATACATATATATATATATATATGAGAAACTCAGAAGGTAGCGCGTGAGTTGAGCAATTATTGCAGAAAATCTCACAAGAGAAATAAAAGCTGATTCCAAGTACTTTCGAACTTTTACAGAAAATCTCACAAGAGAAATAAAAGCGGATTACAAGTACTTTTGAACTTTGTTCTGTTCATTCTAAATGAATACATAAAGAATTACTTTATAAGAAATGTATATATATATATATATATATATAATTATATAGAAGGAAACTAAGTGACGCTGCGCCTACGTAGAACGAAAGGATACAAAAGAGAGCAGACGTGAAAAATAGAAATAAATGATCAGAGAAGCGGGATTAAATATAGATACCGAAGGATAAAGACATATAGATAAGATCTCTTTTAAGAAATCCACGTCTAAGAGAGTGTGTGTGAAATGTAGAAATATAAATCACATAACTATAAATACATACATGTGCAATTATAAATACATTGTTCAATAAACAAAAGAAATATATATAAAAAAATATTATATCAAAGGGCTAATATTTAAAATGGACGATTTCATTTAAAATAAGCTTTTTAAATACAGGGTCATGTTTAAAGTGACCTGGAGATATATTGAATTTAGGCGAGGAATTAATGAAGTTGCAATCGACAATATTTCTTTTAACATAGTCATCTACGTTTTAAATAACCTTAGCCGAATTCCAATTGATAGGATGACCATGTTCAGATAAGTAAACAAAAACAACATTATTGCTTTCACATATTCTAATATTGTACTTGTGTTGGTACAAACGAACATTTAATGATTTTCCAGTTTGCCCAAATTATCGCTCAGGGTAAATGGGACAATCGACAGAATAAACTCCCCCTATATTCTTGCTATTATTTTGAACCAACATTTTGTAAGATGCGATACGCAAGACTGGTATTACTTTGAACAAATTCAAATTTTTAATTATGATGGTATAAAGAAACAGAGTGATTATGCGAATGTGTGTATGTATAAGTGCGACTATGATATGAAAGATAAGGGAAATTCAAGAGTGAGATCAATTTGAGAAGGGTGCTAAATGTGTGAATAGTCGGTAGAGTGAAAAAAGGTGAGGATGTTGTTGTTACTTTTATTCTGAAAGATTGTTAACTTCGGGAGAGTTAGGCCCCATCAGGTCCCACGTACAGCGAGTAAACTCATTTTGAGATATCTTCAACACATTTTAATTTCCTACCTTTATCTTTCACCACACAACCAATGCTAATTAATCAACCTAACTTGACCACCATCCTCATGGTCATTCATGTTGATTTTATTTTCTTACTTTTGAAAATAAGGAAACAGTAGCTTACCTGAGCCCCATGCCCTTATTGGTTGTTTCTTCTTAGAGAAGAATGAATTTAAGCCTTGTAAAGTTCCTCAATAAAAAAGCAAAGTATATTCCTCCAAACTCCATCCTCTAAACTTGGATTGGTGGAAATCGCTTAGATATAAGAACATCACTGCCTTCTTTTTACATTGTTGCTAGAAAGGACATTGCATGTAATTCTGAGGAAAAATGATAAACGCTGGAGTGTCGCCAACTGTACATGGGAGAAAAATAATGGACGGAAATAGACTTGTAAAAATAATATATGTGAGTAGGGATAAAAAACACGGTGAAATATGTTCGTTATTATGTGAATGAGTGCTTGAGAATGAAATCCCTGACTGGAAGAGCAGGTTAATCATATACTCTATGAATGGTTGGGGAGGGGGGGATATGCGCAATATATAACCTTAAGTCCTAGCCTTAAGTCTTAATCTTAAGTCATATAAGATAAGTGTCGTGGTATGACATTACATTATATCAATACCATATTATATCTACCAGGGAGGGACCAATAACTTGAAAGCGAACCGACAAAAGGGACAGAAAACCACGAGTTCAGACGGGTTGAGTAGCGCGAGAGTGCAACAAGGTCAGGTAAATTATAGACAATGGCAAAGCTCAAGATTATTTAAAGAGGCATGTACAAAAATATAATTTCATTTACACAAAAATAATGAGAGAATTGAGGGGTAAAATAACCTCAGAGAATTAACGGGCAAAATCACATCAGTAAATGAAAGGGGGAATTGTAGTTATAAATCAAGCTATGAAGTTAGAACTTAAGGTATTCCCGGAGGAGACTATTCAAATGATGGGGGGATTAACTCAATTGGGTTACTAAAAGGGGGAGAGGGGTTGGTTTACGGATGTCTTCTGCACTTGAGGTGAGGCCGCTCGGACTTCAAAGCGGGAGGTTGGAGCGATGACGGTTCTCCAAAAGCAAGGGGGGGGGGGGGTAACTTCCGGTCCAGGGGAGAGTATTTCGGTTACCCGAAATGAGGATGGCTTCAACAGGAGTTGATGGAAGAAGTCAGGAAAATCACTCGGGGCGATCGTTCAGTGGAATTACCTGCTGGATGGGGCTAATTCCAAATACACAAAATAGTCCAGCTGTCACTTTGCTTTGTTGCTAGCACTTGACTTGGAACCATGGGGAAATCTTCTGGGTTCTGGGCGAGACTTCTCAACTCTGTGTCTCCTCATGAGAGTTCAACTCTATTTATGTTCGAGGCTCTCCCCGAGGGGGGTTAGCGGGAAACAGCTCTACTCTCGAATGGCCTCGAATCTTCTTGCAGAGGCCATTCTAGTCCGCGTAAAGATAAATCGGGGGGGGGGCGCGGTTCGAGGTTACCGCTTGTGGAAGGGGACTGGGGGGGGGGGGGTAGGCTTACCAATTTAAACCTAACCGAGCCTTTTGCAGCGCTCGGAAGTTTCGTCTGCTCAAGATATTCCACGTGGGGTTCCCTCACAATAAGGTTACTTAGAATCTGCCTATCATCTGTTGGCGTGCTACCTGCTTGTGGTCCCCCTGCCTTTAACTAAAGGTACATCCAACGACCGAGTGCCGGGGGGTATAACTCAGCCAACCCCACTGCCTTGTGGTAGCCCTCGGAAGGGCCAAGGCTTCAGGAGTAAACCTGGAGATTAAATCTGCACGGTGCTCGTGCATTAAGCGATAGACCAAGAAGGGACTTTCTTTTCGGCAGACTACTGCAACTTAAACCTGCTCCAGTCGTCTTGGATCATTTCCTTGCCACTAGACTCCGCAAGGGAAAGTGAAGATGGTGGACTGAAGAATACACACCTAATTTCCATCTTAAACATCATCGTGCAAGTTATCACTCCATGCATTGCTGATTCATCCACACATTCTTACAATATCCTATGTACAATGCTACTATAGCCCGCCGTGCAAGACGTCACCAGTAAATACAACAACCCCCATCCCTTATACCTGCGATGTCTGTGGATGAAGCTGTGCCTACCTTGACGGACTCCGCAGCCATCAGCGATCTCACCAAAGACAATAATCATCAACCAAACATCATCAAACTCATCCATGTTTGGAGTGACGTCGTCATAGGCAACGATGGACAACATTAAGCAAGTAAGCAAATATGACTGGTGTGCAGGGATGAGGGGCACTCGAGGCCTTCCATTCAGCAATTAACCCTGAATGGACGAGATTCCACAGCACATCTGGCGCTATGAACGACCATTTTGGCATGGGCAAATGATGGGTGGCCTTGTCTTTATTGTGGCATTAAAGGTAGTAAGGAAGATGGGTAGTTTGTGTGGCACTAAAGGGAGTGAGGAGCACGGGTAGTTTTGGGGGCGATGAACCGCACCAACTCCACTTTGTGGAAAACTGGTTGGATTTGAATTCTTAATTTCTCCATAGTGGTCAGTTAGATGTTTGTTGTGAAAATGTTGAATTATCTGAGGAAATGGTAGTGGGTATAGGTAAAGATGTGTCTTGAAGGGAATGTAAAGGGTATTGTAGTGGCTAATGTTTAATATTTGTCAAGACCAGTGGGGTGATTTGATGGTTAACCCAACGTTTTACGCTGTGAATGTGGCGGGTGACGAGGCGTATGCTTGGTCATGGGTTATGTGTGGGTTTCTATTTTGTCTATGTTTGTTTCGGAAGTCGGTGTTTAAATATTGCTTCATTAGTGTGTCTAAATGAGATTTTGGTGCCTATTTCCTGAATTGAGTGACTCGTGACTCGTGGGTAGGAGTAGGGGCTGAGTGTGATGTTTTTTTCTTTAGGATTTAGGATTTGAGTTCGTGTTCTGGCTTGATGCATTGATGCATTGGTTCATAATTTCGGTTGTTTTGGTATAACATTGGTGATGATGATATTAATAAGTCAAACTTGTATCTAGGTTTTGTTGTAAATGTGAAGTGTTTTGAAATGTGGCGAAGATATCCGGTCTATGGTTCATGAAAATCTCATGTTGTGTTCATCTTCTGTCAGCAACGAGTCACTGACTTAATGTAGCCAGCAAAAAGGTAATTATCGTCACTAAGTTAAAATATGACATAAGTTGATCACAAGGTGACGCCATCTAATGGCTAGAGGTGCAAATTCGGCCATTTTCAGACATATGAATGCCATAACAATGTCACAAGGGGTAATTTACTTAAATAATCCAATTATGGATAAGTGTAATGGCAAAGGTAATTAATTGTTTCAGGAGTTTGTCTTGGGAATTTTCATCTTAAGGGTAATTAAACTAGTTGATAATCTTGATTGAATTTAGCCAACAAGTCCACTAGATCATACTCCTCAAGTTTATCTACCTCTATCCTTTATGCAATCTGATATTACTTTCGTCAAATTTAGGATGGATTTTTTACTTTGACTCTAAATAAATGGTTGTTTTCCCTGCATGGCACATGTCGAATCTCCTTCCACATTGGTAGAAATGGTTGTTTTCCCCGCATGGTGCATGTTGATTCTCGTTACATATTGGTAGAAATCGTTGTTTTCCTTGCATAATACATTTCGAATCTTTTGCCACATTGGTAGAAATGGTTGATTTCCCTGCATGGTGTATGTCGATACTTTTTCCACATTGGTAGAAATGGTTGTTTTCCCTGCATGTTGCATGTCGATTCCCTTTCAACATTAGTAGAACTGGTTGTTTTCCCTGCATGCTGCATGACGAATTCCTTTCCACTTTTGTAGAAATGGTTGTTTTCCCTTCAGGGTGCATCTCGTCTTTCTTTCCAAATTGGTAGAAATGGTTGTTTTCCCTTTATGGTGCATGTTGATTCCCTTTCCACATTAGTAGAAATGGTTGTTTTCCCTGCATTTTGCCTCTCGATTCTCTTTCCACCTTGGTAGAAATGGTTGTTTTCCCTGCATGGTGCATGTTGAATCTCTTTCCACATTCGTATAAATGATTGTTTTCCCTGCATGGCGCATGTCGTTTTTCTTTCCACATTGGTAAAAATGGTGGTTTTCCCTGCCTGGTACATTTCGATTTCCTTTCCACATTGGTAGAAATGGTTGTTTTCCCTGCATGGTGCATGTCGATTCCCTTTCCAAATTGGTAGAAATGCTGGTTTTCCCTGCATGGTGCCTGTGTAATCTCTTTCCACATTCGTATAAATGATTGTTTTCCCTGCATAGTGCATGTCGTTTTTTTCTTTCCACATTGGTAGAAATGGTTGTTTTCGCTGCATGTTGCATCTCGATTCTCTTTCCACCTTGGTAGAAATGGTTGTTTTCCCTGCATGTTGCATCTCGAATCTTTTTTCACCTTGGTATCCGTCCTTTTTAAAACATTTATTTTATATTGAATTAAAATTTGCACTTCTCCCTCAAGAAGATGTCAGTACTATTATGGGAAGCATTAATGTAGCTGATAAATGTCGGATTGCATACCTTCATAACCCTAACTTCCGCAACGGCATGCATCTGCGGTTATATAACTTCTACCCATTTTAATTCCTACTTTTTTACCAATTTACATCTATCAAACACATTTTCTGGTGAATTTCTCTTCCCTAAAAACCCATTGAACAGATTTTGTAACACTAATTCTGGCTTCTAAGAACATTTATTGAACCCTTTCAGCCCAAACATTGATCTCTACCTAATCATCCATTGAGTAATCTTTGCATACAAACTTAACCCTCCATAACCTGCATTGAGCTAATCCTGAACCCTTTGCCATTCTCAAAGTGTACGACTGTAAGTGTAAAAAAATATCTAAGCCTGCCGTGAAACCACTTTGGATACTATCTACACTCTCTATATACATATATACTCTATATTTTGAGTAAATTACTGATAGCTAGAATACTACGAACATAGTCTATTTTACAAAACCATGCAGGTCAATGTATTTTTAATAAAGCATGCTAGCGTAAGATTACAGTAACAGGTATGTTAGTGTATTTTGGCACAGGGTTCTTATGTGGTATTTACAGTAATATTCTGTATCAAAAGTACGGCATTATGGATGAGATATTATTTCTATATATTTTGTTACTGTAATTTATACTCTAAAACGTATACAAATGCTGTAGCATATATTTTTCATGTATAAAATATAGTTAGTTACTAGCTGTTCAGCTACAGTAAATTACTGTAAAGACTACATTAAATACTTTATCGGCAAACAAACATTTTAAATCTTATATTCTTCTGGCAGACATGATGATTATGATGATTAGGTCACTCGGTCTTGGGAACTCCTTAAATCTCGTTCAAAAATCCTCTTTGAGAATTTTATTGCATCGTTAGTTCTTTTCTGAGGCTGTTGAAATATTTTTTCCCTCATTCACCAACAATTATTTGCATGAGTAAAATGCCATAAACTTTACTTTAATGAACCTTCGAAAATATTCTTCTTAAATTCTAACACCCCCTTTTCTCTATTTTACTCTAGGGTAATGTTTTTTCCAGAGGTCTTTTTCATAAATCTACTTAACTTTCATTAACTTATATCGGCTTTTTGAGGCAAGAGAAAATTGCTTTGTTTACCTCAAGTGGATGAAATGAGCGTTTCTGTAAGCGGTGCAAATTATTTGGATAAGAAAATGGTATTTATGTAAAATTAAAATAACTAAAAGCATAGAATACAAAAGTCGAATATTTATTTTACAAAGAAAATATTATATGTTTGAAGCAAAATATAATACTAAGATAAAATGGATATACTTGACTCACATATAATATTCCTCCAGCAGCCTATGCAATACTGACCCAATCTCGATAGAGCGATAAAGGAATGCGTGACTTCTACATACTATTCATCTTGCTTAAAATTTGACATACGAAATCTTTTGATTAATTTTATTAAGGCAACAGGAAAATACTCACAAAAAAACAGGAATTTCTGAAAATTAAAACATTATACTGTCAATATGTTAAAATCATATACAATTAAAATGTTAATTGAGTACTAACCAATAGCATCCCCTCCTGCTGGTAAAGATCAAACATCATTTTACACAAACTCTCTATTCCGTACTATTTTGTACCACACAGTTTGACCTAACTATTATTAAATATTTACCACATACTTTCTTTCTTCACCCATTCCTCAGCATATCTCAACGATGCGAGCGGATTAATGAAACCTCTGGTTATAAATCCTTCATTAAAAATAAGTCATTCTTTGCTGGTTTGCTCAAACACAGATAAAGGCGCTGAGATCTGTACTAATTCGGATTTCACCCGGCCTTCTAAGGGTTCTCTCAGCTGTTGCCTCGTTATAGGTAACGTCCACGTAAGTGTCATTTTGAGAAGGCAGATTTGTATCTAGTAAAAAGCAATACGAATAGCGAGAGGCGAAGAAAGGTATGTGTAAATAAAGAAAGAAATTAAACCAATATGTCAACAAATAAAGATGCAGTAAAAATGACGATTAAAAGATAGCTAGGATTTAAAATTGACCACTTAAAAATAAGCCTATTATATTTCCCTGTTTAATTACTTCACCTTCCTAAATTACTTCACTAACTTTACCGATTCTTTGTTTAGCCTTTCTTGCGTCAATACTAACATCGTTTTGTAACTCTAACCAAGGGAGCATCAACAACCGTATCCCCAGGGATCACGGATAGACCCTGGCAGACTTGCACTTATACCTTCCTGGTTTCCTGATATTCAGAATCTAAAAAGCATTCTTAGATTCTCTTGAGACAGTAGTAGAACCAGAATACATGCCATCTTACAGGTATTCTAAGGATTATTACTACTTTCATCCTTTTGTTGTTATCTTAATTTCTCTCTTGTTCTATTTCAATTCTTTTTCTATCTCTATCCCGCCGTCTACCCGTGTACATCGTCTTTATATATATATATATATATATATATATATATATATATATATATATATATATATATATATATATGCAAAAAATCCCACAGGAAAATGAAAGGCGGATTCCAACTACTTTCGAACTTGTTCAGTTCATTCCTTGAGAATGAACTGAACAAGTTCGAAATTACTTGGAATCCTTCTTTCAATTTCCTAAGAAAGTCTTCTCAGCTCGAAATATCCAGTGAATCGGAAAGAAGAATTATTGGCCTCATTGCATTGCAGGCAATTTAGGATGGGAAAGTTGGTTGGTAGATCAGATTTTTTGGTATGGAATTTGTTGATCCGTTTACCTGATGAAGATTAATTACTAATTAAAATGACTAGAATGTTTATACTAAAATTTACGACTTTAACTATTATCCAACAAAAATTATATGTTCTTTTTTATTTTTATCTGCCTTCATAGCACTGGATTGCTCACTACCAGGCCTTTAAATCTACAGATAAATAGGACTGTTATTTTATTAGTTCATTGCCATCCGTGATCAAGACAAGATTAGTTTTAACCATGGAGAGTTTGACTCTTTAAGCTAACTCATTTTTTTCTTTTTGTCCCATTTTCTCTCATGGTGGTTTGTAAGGGAATCGATACTCTCCCTACCCTCTCAGTTGAGCCTCTGGTCGTTAGCCACAACATCCTGGCAGTGTAGACGACGTAGCCCAAACTCAACTCGTAACCACCTCTCTCTCTCTCGCTCCTTGTCTCAAAAAGAAGCTGAAAGGTTAAAACTGCAAGATTTCCCCTAAGAAAAGGTATTCAATTTCAACTCAAGTGCGAAATTGTAGACGCGTCTCCCTCAAGCTCTCTATCCCGGTGTATCCAAAAGCATCGAGATAGGCCTCGCCCTTGAGTAAGACTGGAACTAAGAAGAAGCTCATCCTCGAGCTAGTTCTCGGTGGTCACACTGAACTTTAAGTTAACTTGATTTAAGCTTCAAGTTCAACTTACTCTCGTCAGAGAAACCTTCCCCCCCCCCTCTATCCTGGTGCAACCCAAAGCACAGAGATAGTCCTCTCCCTTGAGGAAGAGCCCCGAGTGAACTCCCCGAGTGATTTCCGCCTGGCTCATCGCTAGCCAGTGCGAATTATTCCCCAGAGTAATCCGAATAGGAGAAACGAACATTCTTTCACAATCTGGTGGTGATTTCATTTCCTGCCGAAGGCGAGTGGCTACCCCATCTGCCACGCGCGCCAAAGTCCTCTGTGGCTTTCAAGCTATTTTGTCCGCCACCAACCATATGGACGAGCAGCACGCGTCATCCAGACAAGATTCCTGAGGTAAAAGCTCATTCAGTTCAAGGTTAGACTAAAACCCGTTTCAAGAGAGATCCCACAAAGGTATTTAAACTCCGGTAAAGGCCGTTATCAAATTTCTCATATTGAAGTGAGTGGTGGGTCAAACATCACTATAATGTCAAGTAGGTCAAGTTAGAAAACCTTACTTAAAAATTATTGAAGTCCTTACTCT
Organism: Ceratothoa steindachneri; assembly: GCA_963969495.1. Classification (NCBI taxonomy): domain Eukaryota; kingdom Metazoa; phylum Arthropoda; class Malacostraca; order Isopoda; family Cymothoidae; genus Ceratothoa; species Ceratothoa steindachneri. The sequence continues at coordinate 236,749,992 of OZ018317.1, forward strand.
GTATTTAGTGCGTAATATTTCTTTGATTCCTGTTTAGTTTTTTGTTTTAATTAAAGTTTTAGTTTGTTTTAACAAAATTTTATTCTATCCTCGAATCGCTAAATATGGCACAAGGAACCCTCAAAGTTTAAATAAGTCAATAATAAAGATAATAATAATCAAGAATATTTAGCACTCTTAGAGAGATATAACGTTAATCATGGAGTTGTTTTTATTTGGTAGTACGTAAACAACCCATACGTACGAACTCCCTTCCTTCACTCGGTCGTTCCTATACCACGACATGGTTTATATTTGCAGTCTTAAGTGCCGGTGCTCTCTAAAAGTATTTACCAGACACGGACCTAAAATAATATTAAGTTGTATAGATGAATATGTGAGACCGAGACATCTATCTCAATTCCATGTTGTTAAAGAGGATGCCTGAAGAAGAAAAACACCATCCAAGCTGAAACTGGATTTCCATTTGAGCAAGATGACGATCCTTCACGAAAAAGCTGCTTCACTTGGCTAAGATTATTGTGAAAATTTACAACCGATCTAGACAAATTATTCGGGTGGACAGACTGGTGACAAATGGAGCTTTATGTTAGCAAGTGTACATTCATGCAGTTACGCAATCAGAACTTGTTAATTGATCATAAATAAATCTTGTAGAAGCGCAAAGACTAATTGCAGGTGAGAAATGTGCTTCTGGAGACTCTAACTTGCTACTCCAAACATTTCTCCATGCAGTCCTATTCCCTTGATCTCTCTGAACCATTAATTCAGGATGATGAGCTTAAACCAACCTACATACATACCTCAACAATCTTACACACCTTCCCCACATTTCCCTCCATTTTTCTCAGTAGTCCACCTAGGAATGTTTTTGGATGCTGGTGGCCTTGCCCTTATTAGTGCAATGCCACGTCGATAGTTCTTTGCCAAAAAAATGCTTATTGAAGAGAACGACTTTTTTATTTGGCCACAATTACATGACTATTTTAGAGCTTCATTCTCCATCATTCAATTGTACAAGAACTGACAAAATATTGCCATATCATTGAATAAGAGCTTGATATTTCCAACAATTTGGCTATTCTCTAGGCAAACCTTTATCTCTTTTTCTTTGTTGTCTTTCATGGAAATACTTTGAATAGAGAAATACGGCCTAATATTTCAAAATATAAAACCTTGGCTTTATGTGATTTTTTTTACAATGGCCAGTAAATAACAATTTTATTAATTGGACAAACAAATTCATAATCTTCCCTTTATCCAATTATTATTTGAATTATAATCAAGCCTCATCTTCCTCTTTCTTGATAGGTTCATCGGCCGTAATATAGAGTCCAATACTTTCAAATTTTCTGTTTGTCATAATCTCAGTCATACAAATGCTTATATACCCTTTTACCCCTCCTATGGCGTTACAATAAAGAAATTATTCGTTTTTTCTACGTTTCTAGGTGCGTACATCCCATGTGATCCTGAACAGGTTGATGCATACATAAATTCATAATATAGAGGTAATTTCTCATTCTTCTGTCATATTCTAGATTTTTACTAAGGAAGCAGATTTACAAGCCAGGAGAAGAATTTCATCGAAATTTCGAAGATATAAATACCGAAACCATTCTATGAACCCATAATAAAACTACCACTCATCCAAGCCCTGAATTACGAACAGTAATAGTCCTTTGGAAATTCATAATTTTAAATGGGTCTTTTGCTATCCCATTTCTCCCAAAATAAATTTTATTAAAACAAGAAACCCTCTAAAATATTACGCGAATGTGTATAAACTTTACTCTAAAATTTGCGATAAAATGTACATTGAAATACCTGAGTAAAGCCATTATGAGAGCGTTTACGAACAATAATATTCTGTACATACAGATGAAGAGAGAACCGCTTTATTTTAACATATGAGATTTACTAAACGCAACATCAATAGGGATAAGGAATAAGACATCTATACATCTTATGATTAACTAAAACGAGATGTATTTAAGGCGTCATTAATCAATTCCATCATAAACTTTAAGCTCTCATAAGGGAACTTCTTGTTTAACTAGGTCATTAGATCGCTAATCCCCTCAGATTGGAATCATGGTTAATGCCATCATTCCTATTTTTTCATATCTCCTCCACTTTTTTGCATTTGTGTATCTCTAAGTTGAATTTTTTTGTTTCCTCAATTTGCATATGCATAAGGAATGTCTAAGGGCAGTAGTTGCCCCACTGTCCCCCTGAACGAGTGAGCATGACGGTACAAAACTACTCCAGTACTATCAATTACCAAAACGCGTTCTCCTCAAATAGGTCATTAGTTGGCATTGTGAGTTTGTGTTAGTAGCAGAGAGTGGTAGTTGATGGAAAATGTTTATAAATACTTTAGGGGGAATACATTAAAAGAGGAAATAAATTATGTCATGCTATAATGTAGTGACGGTGGCTTGAGATGGAATAAGATTCCATGGTGAAAGTTCTAACTTCATCTCACACCTTAAGTAAGGCTAACAATTCACTCTGGCTACCTTATTATCAAGGCATATCATCCTTCCTCTCAAAACTTTGTGCATCATTTCACATCTACTACCAGCACCATATATTCTTCGATCCCGACAAAATGCTTACTGACCTATATTATCCCTAGTTTCTAGACTTTCTCTCTCATTGGAAACCCTTGATCCACACACACCTATACCTGCCCTAAAACTTGAAACCTACTCAATCATATTCCTAAAATGCTAAATCGATATATCTACTTTTCCGATCATGGAATAATAAAATTACACTAGTATTCCACTCCCAAATCCAGTTCTCTTTTAATTACTTTAGAGCACAACCGCACTCACCACTATCCTTTTAATGTCTCAGTCAAAATATCATCTAAACCAGTTAGTTGACCTATCAATTTTAAGAACTATCATAGCAATAAAAAAGCATTGCATTCTTATCTGTTCAATGTAGCATACAAGAAGTGCAGGCGAGCGGCTTAAAAGCTTCGCTTGAATGAGTTTCTTTGTGAGACTCAGGATGGCAGAGTGGATTAGCCGCTAGCTAACAGGGGTCCAGCGTCGTAGTAAGCTGTTCGCAACTCGACTACACAATTATTTTTTCTTTGCCCCTTTTCTTACTCTCCTCTACACACAATAAACTGATATAACCTTCGAATTACAACCACAATGTCAATCATATTTACATTCGCTCTGCCTTACATACGGTTAATCTATTGGTCATGACAGTAATTTATCCGCTTTATTGTTCAAAAGCACTCCTATTTTTATGCTTGCACTTCGCATAACTATTCTTCGTCTTCTTTCATTGTTCTTCCTACTTACTCCCTCAAAGTAAACAGGTTTATATTAACAGCTTTATTTATTCGTCCAAATGCTGAATTTGAAACTTAGTGTGATTAAATACGCGTTTCAGTGCGCGTTCTTCCTCCTTATATGACATTATCTGCATCTACCTGACATGTTTATTCTCCCCTTATAATCATCGTTCTAGTCGCGGGTGACTCTAGTTCTATCTATGTCGGTTGGTCGTTCGCTCCGCGTTTTGCTTTTTTTTGTTTGTGTAATAACATCATAACTATTGGGGCGATTCTAACGAAATTTGAAACCATTATGTTGTTTTACATTCTATTTCGAATTATATAATTGCCAAAGTGCTCTCAAGATTAGCACGGGAATTTTTGTGCTTTGGCAATGACATCATAACTATTAGGCTAACTCTAACGAAATTTGAAACCCTTATGTTGCTTTACATTCTCTTTTGAATCATAGAATTGCCAAGGTCCTTCCAAGGTTATTCCGTGAATTATTGAAAGTTTTGAAGGTCGTAAGGTCTTTAATCTGAATAAGTGAGAGCACGCGACATTTTGGTCAGCAGGAAGTCGGCAGTCGTCAGATTGCCCCTTAATTAAAAAAAAAAAATTGGTCAGCAGGCCTTGTTCTTGTTCATTTCACGTTTCATGCGCCATTCACTCATTGAGCTTCCTCTTTCTCTTTCCATTTCTACCTCTCTGACTACGCACCTTTGTTTCCGTAAGTAAATTTCCCTTTGCATCATCCAACACTTACATTCTATTCTCATTGGTTTGGTAAATGACTTAAAGGCAACAAGTAGCTTAGTTATAAATTCCAGCATCGTAAAAATACACAAAAGAAAGCTATCACAAGGCCAACTAAATCTACGCTACTTCCGAATAACTTTCATTTTAGTCCATTTGAAATAATACAATCGGATTCGATTCTACCAGTGTCAACAATAAATAACACCGGGGAGCAATTTGAAAAAAAAATTCTGTTGAGTTAGATTTTAGTGCTGATTTAGACTAAAACTAGCATGCTGATTCCAAATTTGTAGTCAGCTTTTTTTCTAGCACGTCTATTTTCTTCTCCACTGCTTACCCCCCAGACAAGTAAAATTCCACTGCTTAGCTATAATAAGATTTGCCTGCTGATTACGATTGAATTCATCAATAGCTACGTGGCAACTTGTTTGTGCAGTCACCATTGAGACAGTGCGGTGAGAGGTGTGTGTTGTACGTTCTATTTCGTTATATGCTGGTTTTTTAGCTTTCAAAGTTGGTAACTATTCTATCTTAGTGTTTTATTTACATAGGTATATATTTACTTTGTTTCAGATCATGTCTGCTCCTGCAATTTCTCGTCGTAAATGCCTAAGCAACCCTGACTCATTCGGCTACATTTGTGGCAGTTTCACCATTCCAAGTCAGAGAGCAAACATCACTGCATTTGTCAAACAAGCATACTTAGCATCTGTAAAAGGAAATACTCGGTGATCAAGACAAGCCATGGGCCCCCAAGAAAGTATGCAGGCAGTGTGTTGAGAGTTTACGGATGTGGACCAAAGGAACACGTGAAAGGCTTCCATTTGGTAACCCCATGGTTTAGTGAGAGAAAAAGGAGCATTGCACAGACTGTTACTTTTGTTTAGTGAAAACATCAGGATTTAACAAGAAAAATCAAAGTAAAGTAGAATATCCTAATCTACCGTCAGCTATAAGGCCAATGCCTCATTCAGCTGAAATTCCAGTGCCAGTTTTCGAACAACTACCTCCTCTAGAAGATCTGAGTGATATTGACGAACGCAATGAAAGCAATGATGCAGATTTCGAAATTCACGAGGATTCGGTTTGTAGGGAATTTAATCAGCACGAGTTAAATGATTTGGCACGTGATTTGGGGCTATTAAAAAAAGCTTCAGAAATTCTAGCATCAAGACTGAATGAGAAAAACATACTTGAACAAGGAGCGAAAGTACCATCCTTTCGAACCAGAGAAAGTACATTTTTGCAGTACTTTCGAAGTGACAGCGGCTTTGTGTATTGCCATAACATTCCTAGTTTACTGAAGAAATTAGGGCTTTTAATCTACAATCCAAATGGATGGCGAATGTTTATTGACAGCTCAAAGCGGAGTTTGAAGTGTGTCCTTCTACACAATAACAATTTATTTGGTGCAGTCCCTATTGGGCATTCTGTCTGTCTTAGTGAAGAACATGGAGATATAAAGAGGGTCATTGAGTTATTGCAATATGACAAACACAATTGGATCATCTGCGTTGACCTTAAAATAGTGCGCTTCCTTCTTGGTCAGCAACGTGGGTACACAAAGTATCCCTGCTTTCTCTGTATGTGGGATAGCAGAGCTTGAGGGAAGCATTGGGTTGAGACGAATTGGCCTCCAAGATCTGATCTTAAACCAAGAGATCCCAACCTTCTACATGAGCCACTTGTTAACAGGAAGAATATAATATTGCCACCTCTGCACATAAAACTAGGTCTCATAAGGCCTGTAATAGAACGGGTTAAGGCCGCTTAATTTTAACCACTATCACATGTTATTTAAAACCACGATCCTACCCACGTGCATCTTCGCTTTGAAGCCTGGGGCCTTATCGCAGCCACCTGAGTCAATGTTTAAACAAGGAGGTTTATCTTCCTCCGTCGCCCCATGCGCCGACCTTGCCAGATTGAGTTAGGCTTATGGGCAGATAAGGCATTGTTCTCAGGCTCGGCTGTGCATTCCCTCGAAGCTCCCACTCCATTGTTCCCCACGCCAAGGAGATGTCCCGGCTATTTATATGGAAACTTAACCACTAAGATTCAGATTGGAGATCCAGATTTTCGTCGCGAAACATCACTACAACCCACTCTCACCTTGTGCGCCAAGGGATCTTGACCTCAAGATTCACCATCACTTGTCCAGAAGAAGGACAATATCCCTTGAGTGCTAAGGTTCGAGCCTTCGTGACGCCAAGTCCACAAGGCTTCCCCTGTTGTTCAGAAAGAGAACAACGTTAGAACAGCCATTGTTCTTTTGAGCCCGTTGACAAGAAACGGTTCTTACCCCCTCACCTGTTGTTCAGAAAGAGAACAACGTTAGAACAGCCATTGTTCTTTTGAGCCCGTTGAACAGAAACAGTTCTCAACCTTCCCCCTTGTTGTTTAGAAGAGAACAACATTAGAACAGCCATTGTTCTTTTGAACCCGTTGACAAGAAACGGTTTTCACCCCTCCCTTGTTGTTCAGAAAGAGAACAACGTTAGAACAGGCATTGTTCTTTTGAGCCTGTTGACAAGAAACGGTTCTCACCCTTCCCCCTTGTTGTTCAGAAGAGAACAACATTAGAATATCCATTGTTCTCTAGCCCGTAGACACGAGACGATTCTCTCCCGCCGTCCCTGTTGTTCAGAAAAAAACAACGTAGAACAGCCATTGTTCTTCAAGCCGTTCGTCAAGAAACGGTTCTCATTCCCAAGACGCCACGTCAATCAAGGTCATTTAATTCCCCCCCCCCTCCCCTTCGGCTGGAACTCGCATGCGGACCGAAAAATCCTTCACGTCGCTTTCCTCTGCACAACAAGTATAATTACGTAAGCCGAACGTTAACTTTGAGTATTTAACCCTTTTGCCAACTCTATCCTGTGCTTTAAATGGTTTAGCAAACCATCTCATCCCTTTAATTTATATTTGTTTTACCTTTTTACATCTCTTAATCCCCGGTTTAGGTCGATTTCCCACGACCCTTTCCAATTCTCTGTTTATGTCAATATTTTCCGTTTTCTGTGTTGTTGATAGTTTTTATTAATAAAACTCTATTTTATTACTGATAGCAATATTATTATCCTTAAGCTCAGTTCCACTTTTTTATCATATCGGTGATACATAATATCGGCCAGCCTAGACATCCACGCACTCTAAAGATAATTAAATAAGTTCTCTCAACGAATAGTTATATATGGTATATCGTCGAGAGTCAATTCTACGACAAAGCAGTTTGTAAAGTCATTGCCAACTCTTGGCGACTGTTTTAAGTACATCATCTTGACATTTTCTGGTCTGTCAATTGAAAAAATCAAGGCCGGTGTGTTTAATAGTCCACAAATTCGACAGCACTATGTCAAACCTTGAGAAGAATGCTTGGTTATCATTTCAAAGATGTCGTCAAGAACTTTCTTGGAAATACACGTGCAAGTAATTACACAGGAATTGTTCAGAATCGATTGGAGAGCTACAAAGCGCTTGGTTGCAACATGAGTATTAAACTACATTTTCTGCATTGTCATCTTGCCAGCTTTCCGGAAGATTTTGATGCTGTTAGCGACGAGCAAAGTGAACGATTTTACCAAGATTTTTAGGTTAGGAAGAACGTTATCAGGGTAGATGGGATGTAAATATGATGGCTGAATATTGTAAGAGCATCAAACGCAATAGTCCTCAAGTTGAACACTCCATATAAACGTATATTTTTTACCTTAACTACTTGCACACAATTATATTTATATAATTACAGTAGCCATATCCTTTGTTAAAACATAATAGTGTTAAATAATCATTGCAATCGTGCCTGTTTCTTTCATATTTCATTGTATGTCAAAATTTGAAAAAGTTCAAAAACTTGACGTGATAGAGAAAAACGGAGATCAGTTTTGGATTCAGCTCCGAAAAATGAGTAAAAACAGCTGTCAGACCTAAGTCAACAAAAATTGTGTTCCCCAATGTAATTAATGGTTCCTTACCATGAATGAATTGATCTTCATATATTTCATCACCATGCTCATGTTTATCTTCATGTCTTTCATCACCATGACTCATTTGATCTTTATGTCTTTTCGCCACCATGACTCATTTGATCTTCCTCTATTTCATCACCATGACTCATTTGATCTTCATGTCTTTCATCACCATGACTCATTTGATCTTCCTGTCTTTCATCACCATGACTTATTTGATCTTCTGGTCTTTCATCACTATAACTTATTTGATCTTCATGTCTTTCATCACCATGACCGATTTTATCTTCATCTCTTTCACCACCATGACTCATTTGATCTTCATGTCTTTCATCGCCATGACTCATTTGATCCTCATGTCTTTCATCACCATGACTCATTTGATCTCCATATCCTTTAGCAGCACGTTGAAATTTGGGATCCAAAGCTGAACTTCCATTTAGCAATAATGCCACGAAAACACTTTTGTATTTTTTAAGCCAAGGTTTAGAATATTCGATGGATATCAGGCAATTGTCTGCCTTCTTTCTTGATTGTGGTAAAATTTACTTTTAATAAATCTAAACAAAAATGATTAGGAAAATTTTAAGCAATGGAAGTTAGTGTACACATTATCGTATTAGCATTATTAAAAGTTTAATTTTGTCTAACCCCAAATTATTACCTGGCCTAAATAAACTAGAGAGAAAGATATGGAATGATCCTATGAGTTATTGGAATTACCTATTGATTATCTGTAAACTCCTCCTCTCTCACGCGCTCATTCTCAGTTTCTCTATCACAGTCATTTAACGTGTCATTCTCACACACTCTTTCTCACTTACTCACTTTCTCACTCCCCACAAGGGATACCTTGTGTACCCTGTTATAATTAGGACCAGGAAGTGCTGCCTGTCTTCCCAGCTTGAGTGCACATCGGGGAAACCTCAAACTCCCCCATCATTGGCTCGCCCGGAACGCTTTTTAGGTGCCTTAGAGAAACTGGTGCACTTCCTACCCGTTTGATCTTATCCTTTCCTTTTGCGACTATCCACTAAACTGTTTATCTATCCGGTAGAAGATTGATGGTGGAGCTTGTGGAGAAGCCCAATACTACAAGTGAAAGCTGCAGTTCCCAATGCACCATCGGAAGTTACCCTACATAATTTGTATCTGGGTGAGCAGTACGTCCTCCAGTCTTCTATGGCTGCAGGAGAGACTCGACCACCGAACTAACCATTCTGGATCTAGTTGTTGGGGAAGCTGGTGCGTTCTTCAGGTCCTTTTATGCGTCATTTCCAATATTACTCCTTTACCTCTTTTATTCGCCTCTTCTATTACTGCCAGTTCTGAATTTTATCGCTCACTTCCACTTAAACTAGATCCCGATCGTAGTCACCCAACGTCTTCGAGGCTTGTCATAAAACCCAATCAACCACTCAGACCTGCTGACCACGCACCGTGTAGGATTTTTTTTCTGGGGTTACCAATGATTGGCGATGATAGGTTATACTGCCTATTTCAAGGTTATAAGCGGGAACATACAAAGTTCCCACCTGGCCGATCCCTTGCTGGAGTGAAATTATGGCGGTCGATGCCAGACGCTGTGAATTTTTTTCAAAAGCTATAAATGTTCAGTCCCCATTAACTCCCGACTTAAACTTATGGAACGGCTCCTATGTCATCACTTCCTAATGATGAAGGTGTCTTTCCTTTATTCCTTTTGGAGACGCCCTCGGGCAGCTACACTTCTTTGGATGAATTGCCCTCCTCCTCTATCCAGTCCTGTCTCAGGGGCCTTATCCCAAGAACTTCTAGCAACAAGGATGTTTCCATCTCTCCAATTACAAGATACTCGGGTATTTTCCCCCCTCCCCTATCCACTTTGTGCAGGATTACCTCCGGGCGACTATTCTCTAGAGACAAATTCCCCTTTACTTATTTACGGAGTCGTCCAAATATCTTTGAGCGGAACTGGTGTTTCTCCATCTTTCATGTCTACAGGTTTGGAGTTTTTCCTTCTAACACCTTCTGCCAAGTTTCTTTCTGGCTTCTTTTCTATAGCGGTGGACTCAATATGCTTTATCAGGAGGATCCAGAGAACAGAACAAGATATAAGCCATCTCTGTGTCGTCGGGAGGAGGTAAATCACCTCTAAGCTTTTAGAGGGGCAAATTCGGCATTTGTTCACCGGGCCTTGCCTACACATCACGGTCGATCCGAGATTCGTCACTTTGCAGGGAGCCTGTATGCCTGCTCCTCCTTTTGTTCAAAATAAAAGTCAAAATACCTGTCCCAGTGGAGTTTGTTATGAACCATAGCCCCTATGATTTCCCGTTGAAAACACCAAACACATAAGATTCTGGGCCACTGGAATCTGAGAAACTGCATGGTGCTGCTTGGAGCGGGAGTAGTAGTCTTGATTTCAGGAAATAACTGATTTATCTGTTGCAGTTGAAAAATTTAATTTGGTTGATGGGATTATTGAGTTCTTCTCCCGAAACCTCATAGCGGTTGACCTACTTACTATTCCAAGAACGTCCAACCGTTATATTTTCCGTCCGGTTTAATGATGGTGGACGAGCGAGAGGTGGCCCTCAGAGAGAAGCATTATCCCTAAATGACCTATAAGAACCACCAAGACAATACACCGTCGGTGAATTTCATTAGTTAGGCTAGTTCCACTATTTTTCTGGACAGTGGTGCTTCCGAAAGTTGCCCTCCACGTCTGATGCTTTGCTATGGATGGAAATGCTATCTACTAGGCCTTCCTGTGTACACAGCATTAGGTAACGTTGGTTTCGATCTTAGGTTATTTAGTATCATGAAGAAACTACGCACGATTGGAGAAAGGAAGTGCTTCCCATTATTATATGAGAATCTCTACAAGATCGTTAATTCCGCAGAATGGTGGTGGCGTGTGTGGGGGGAGGGAACCTCTATAGCCGAATAGAGTAGAAAGAAGGCATTCTGTACGGTAGTGTACTTAGTCACACATCCTTTGCCCTGAGATCATCAATTTGCCGAGAGTACGCAGCTTATTGCCCTAGTAGGCAGTCGCGAGATGAGCTTTTAAAATAAAAAAATCAATGTTGAAAGAAGAAAATTTCACTACATTCAACATAGACTTCATTTCGATCTCTATTGGTGCGGCCCAGATGTGAACCATGGAGCGTAAACTCCAAGAGGCACTAAACCATATCTCTCGTTACACTACGCTTAATTTCACTGGTTTAGTTTTCTGTTGCCTACGATGGTTTCACACCGATACGAACTTGTTCCTAAATTAGGTTATCCTGAAATTTGCTCACCTGCTAGGAAAATAGTTGCAGTTTTAGGGTTTTTGTGCTTGCTCCATCGAAATTCTTCTTTCAGTGACTTTCAATAACTTTGGTAGTGAGAGAGTTACCGATTTGTTATTTTAGTTTTCTCTGCTCGCTCTAAGCTTGGGAGTGGATATTTGTTTTATGCATTCAGGCTCAAGCTTGAAATGTTGAAGATGAATGTGGTCCAGAACACCAGTCTTCGTCTGGCAATAGGTACTTTCCGAAGATCTGCTATTAAGTCCTGCTTAGCAATACCGAGGATATATAGTTTGCTTTACGGCGTGCTCTGTAAATCGCACACTTCTACAGGCGTGTCTGACATCTTCCTTAGTCTCCAACTTACACGGCCGATCTCGACAGCGCCTATCCCGTTGATAGACGCCAGTAATATCCTAAACGCTTTGGGTTAAGGGATATGAAACTCCTTCTAGAGCTCAGTCGAACTTTCGGGCCAGTGTCTCTTCTGGTTTTTGACAAAAGATACGCTGGAGAATATCACCTTTTACTATTTGTCTTCAAAATTATGCTCCCAAAACAGAGGCAAATCATGCCCCACGCACCCAGCGCGATACTTGGTCTCCTGCTCAAAGAGAGCTAACGGACAACGCGAAAATACAAGCCTAAGCAGTTACTCCCAGCTGGCTTTGAGTCCACGGCAATTCCATGGAAAAATTACGCCCCTCAGGACTAGCTCGGAGAGCATAAGTGGAGACCCATAGGCGAATTCCTGTATGTTTCCCAGATGTGATTGGCTATTAGGCGTGGAGAAAGCTGAAGGCACTTAGCTTACGATGACTTATTGAGGAAGGTTAGGTTAGCCAAGTAAATCTTTTTCTCCCTTCGCCTCAAAACCTTTGGGAAACCTTCGGAAATGTATACAAATGGGTCAAAGTTCGAATAAGTGGTCAACTTCCACGCTGTGTTCCTTCTATTTAAGTTCAGCGTAGTTAAGCGAGGCGCTACGTGTGTCTTTACGGTCTAGCTAGTGAAAATATACCAATAGTAACAAAAAATAATACAATTTATCAGGTTCTGAGAAGAGCTCGTAATCTATAGCGAATAACATTTTCATTGAGTACTTTTAGGTCACTAGAATCTCCGCATCCCATGGTTCGATGTTACCGTGATTCCACATTTGACGAGAGCAGAGTGAATGTTAAGATTATCTTCGTCTGTGTTCCTGGAACTTTTGTAATTACGGCAAATGAGTCATCCATAAGTGCACATAAGAGACGCGAGGGCTGGGAAAGCAGACCAGCGTTTTGGTCATCCTCCCTTAATTAAATATCAGGAATCAGGTCAGCCTTCGGGCAACCCTGGCAAATAAAATTGGAGACTGTCGATGTGAACTTGAAGTTGGGTGCAAGTGTAGGCCATGAATGGTCTTTTGCAGTCTTCTTCTTTTCTTATGTTCTTATGTAAACACACACCGACGGTTCCCATGAAACTAACCTATCAATGTCTTCGCAGTTTCGGTCATTTTCTTTCGTCGCCGAATTGGGCATACTCACAGGACACACCGCCATTTGGTAGAGCGCTCTCCTGCACCTTACTGTGGCGATTGCTTTGTCCACCAGACTGTTTGGCAAATTTCTGTTAAATGTTTCCGTCTGCACGTTACCTATCCCGGTGTCAGGACAAGCGGGATCGTAAACACTCGTCCTTTGTAATTAGGAGGATTTGAGCAAACCGATCGTGGAATTCCGGAAGTTTTGCATTTCACTGGATCCTTAATTTATTCAGGGTGTCCTTGTTTTGTTTTTCTTTATTTTTTTCCTTTCTATTGTTCATATTGTTTCTTTTGGGTGGTTTGAATGGAGGCTAGTAAAATGCTGATTATTAACTAAGGTGATTACGCCTTTGGTGACAGTTGCCCGATAGCCACTTTAAAAAAACTCGCTTTCTTTCTTCATTAATTTCTCCCTTCTTCCTTTCTATCTATCTTTCTTTCATTCTTTTTAATTCTATTTCTTTCTCTATTTCTCCCTTTCTGTCTTTCTCCCATTCCCTCTTCTTCTCCTTTTCCTTTTCTTTCCTTTGTGTGTGACTCTGTTTGCGTTTGCATTTATGATGATTAGAAATACGTAGGTTAGCGTGAATTAATTTATCCTTTTGGCCTCATAAATTTTGTAATCATATTTTCTTCTTCATAATACCTTGGAGGAACCTTCTTAATGAGCACTTAATGTGGTTCATATATGTGTGTATCTTAAGAAGACACCCTTGCCTTTCTCCAGATCATCAGGAAGGAATGATAGATGTGCACCCAAAGGTTGAATATATGGGATTCAAGGGATTTTATATTTTCCGATGCTGTTGCATGAACCTGTTTTTTGAGAATCGCTGTCCCTGGAAACATATCAATCACCACAAATGCGTACGAATTGCCATTTACTAATTGCACATGGAAAAGTCCACTTTTCTAGCTTGCCGTATTTCGCATCGCTAGTAAATTGGCTTTGATATATTGCTTCGAGTCTCTATATTCTTGTGGCATAAATTAGGAACGGTGTTCCAAGTTTGATTAACATTGTATGTGAATATGTTTTATGTGGCAGTTTAATTTAAGCCATTTCTTAAATAATTCTGATCGAAATTGTAATACGTGGCAGAGTTTGGGAAAAGAAGTGCGACAAAGTGTGACAGTTATTTATAATGATTCAACCACAGACTCAGGGAGGATATTTTTGAGCGAATAGGTTTCTATCCATTTGGAGTAGGATCAACTGAGGGCTAAAGGTTATGTGTACCCTTCTTTCGTTGTTGTTATACCACTTTCAGTTCTATATGAATAGTGGGAAATGATGGTTCAAGAGAAGGAAAGTGTGTAAAGAGTATCTTTGTGTTTTGGAATAGTTTGAATTTTTGTCAGTTTAGGCAACTCTTGATTCATTAAGGTACATTTCCCCTCATACATTTTTAAACTTCTTGTCTGAAAACTTCAGAATGAGGCCAGTTCCAAAATGACTTAAATTGTGTTAATAGTTATAAACAAGTTTGCCGAGGTTAGAGTCTTTTTCTTAGAGAATTTGCAGCTCAAATTATTGCTTTGCAATGTGTCAAGTCATGGTAGGCGGAGCTATCAAGCACGTGTGAAAGATTTGAAGCCAAAAACTATGGCGGTTAATTTATTGTTAAATGAAGAATATTTTAATTATGGCCAACCAAAACCTTGACTCAAAAATTCTAATGTTAAACAATTGTTGTAAAATGGTCCCAGCTCCTAAATCGGAGCCAGCAACCAGATAAATTTGGCTTACTTGTTTTAGATTAATTTACAGCGTGACTTTAATTATGTTGCCCTTTATCGCATTAGATGCAAATTATGCTGTTTCATCCCATTGCAAATATTAAATTTGGACGCCATTATTCGAATTTTAACAAGTTTTTGAGATGAATAGGAGCGGTGACAGCATGTTTTATGAGTCATATGAGAAAGTTGATTAAGCCAAAGAATATCTGAAGCTTTTACAATGTTTTTAGTGCGTGAGAATCACCGATAGCAGATAATTTATCCTTTGGTCGGTATTTATAATACTTTGAGATTTAACTTTATACCCTGTAAAATCAAAGGATTATACAGTGAGGAAGGACGCTGCAATGTTGATTTGCAAAACCTGCAACTTGAACCTTGCCAAGAGTTGCCCTAATGCTGCATTTTGAATTGGCTTGCAATATGAAGCTCATCGACACGTGCGAATATAAAAGTAAGATCACCTAAAATATTAATGATGTACCTTTGAAATGTTTAAGATGAATTTGAATATAACTTGTAGGAACAGGTGTAATTATCGCTTTTGACAGGATAGTAAGTAACGGGGGAGTTTTTACTAAGTGAATATAAATGCATAAGGTGATTTACTTGGGAAATTTTTGTTGTCTCTAAATAAAGATTGTACACTATTCCTTACCACATTTAATAATTTATGGAATAGACGGGGAGACTTTTGACTTATTATGTTGATAATAAGAGGAACGAATATTAGGTGCATTATTATGATTTCCATATGCGTTTTTATGTTTGTAATGCTTACTATATCATTCAGGGAGCTGATGCACTGATGAGCTGCTTAGAATTGAAAAAGAAAGCAATGTGGAGTTATATATTCACTTATTACCTGTATTGATATGTTAGTAAAGCTATCAACTTAACGTTAATATTTAATGCCCATCAAAAGATTAAATTAGGCTAAGAATTAGGGTACCTAGTATTACCCATTTTATATCTCATACAAGGAAATTATAAATATAATTTCCTCCATATCTTAGAAATAGGTTAAGCGCTCATTGTGAAAAGGTCCTTATAAATAATCCCATAGATTATGTAGAGGAAAGTAGCTCTCCTCTACAGGAACTCAAGTATTTTGGGAATTGTTGACATGACGGTGCCGGCATCTATTAAGACACTCTTAGTGATAGGGCGAACGACTTGTAGACAGGGAATTTGGAGAGACAATAATGTTGACTCTTCATTTCTGCCCCCAAGGAACTTTCCCAAGATCCGAAATTTCCTAGCTTCGTCATCGAATTGGCGTTGGTACCAGCAAATACCATCTTTTAGAAACGGAGAGTTATGTAAACCAGCATTAGGTGCACGAACTTGATGTTGTTCGTTGCCTTGAGTAGCCTCTTGGTTTTTCAAAATTTGGCAGCCTTCGTGAAAATGTTTTGTAAGGGGGCCACTGGTGTTATGAGATGCTCATAAAGCTATTGCAATGGGTCCTTTGTGAAGGAATTAACCCTTTTTGAATGCTACGATTAATAGCACTTATAATGGCAGTGACTAATTGCTCTTAAGGGTTTTAGTGCAAGAACTTTGAGCGCAATTTGGATGGGGGAAAGAAAGCGTCGTGATGTCTCTTTTTAACCTCCTTGGCTTTTTTCATAAGAAGGAAAAAATTAGTGGACTAAGCCCAGAACTCATGTTTTTGAGTCATGGGTGAGATATACCTATTTTTCTAAGATAGCGAATTGGAAGGCTTAGCACCTTAGGAAGAAGGAGCCTTTAAAAAGTGTGGAATTTCCATTAATCACTAGATAGTGCAACTCTCGAGTACTTGAATTTTTAATTGTCACTCGTTATCTTCTTCAAGTGGAAAAATAAGTTTTATTAGTGAACCACGAGTGGTTCAATGGGGTTTGGACCTTGAATAAATAGATAGGACTTACCGAGGTTGTTAAAGATCTGTCCTTATTTTTCATGATTCTTAATTGTACCTGTATTAATTTGCGTTCCTTTGTTTTTTCCAGTGTCTTTCAAGAAAAGTCGAACGTGAGAGAGTTTAATTGAACTTCTCCCGTGTTAGCACTTCTGTGGAGAAGGATGACAAAGGAGTCATCTTTAGCAAAACACCTTTCTTTCTTGGGTATTGGTGTCCTTCACTAATTTGTTTGGATGTTGTCAGATCCCCTTTCACACGCGCTATACAAAAGTTTCCATTCTATGGACTTTTGTTCTTCAATCCTTTTAACACTAGCAACAACTTTTATCAATACAAATTTAACAAGGATGAATGAATTTAGACAAGAGTAGTATAAGTTCTTTCCTGGGAAACTTGAGACGTAAAAAGGAATCTGTTGCACAAAGTGTCGCAAATTAGGTATGAATTAATAATAATTTATTTAGATAAATTTGCGTCAATTTAGGTAAAAAAATATGGGCCAGGCTTTGAATTTTAGATTAAGATGGGTGGAGCTCATGAGAGTTGTGTGAGGCGAGGCGTCTCTGGTTCCCGCTGTCCGAGGGGGTTTTCTCGAAGAGAGGGAGGTGCTTCTCTCCTTCTAACTTTTCTCGGTGATATTTTTGAACATGGACTTTCATTGGACTCCTTACCAAGTTCAGAAGATATATTCTTGCGATTTTGTAGTCAAGGCAGAAGCAGGAATGCCAAAAAATTGTTAATGAGCCAATCGTAATTCGAGAGATCATTTTCCCTCCACTTCATCTGAAAGTGGGGTTGATGAACCAGTATGTCAAGACGTTGAGTACTGACAGTGATTGTTTTCAGTACATAGTATAGTCGTTTCCTGCATGGTCATACGAAAAAATAAAACCAGGAGTATTTGATGGTTGCCAAATTCGCAGACTTCTGAGTGATTCTAGATTCGTGAATACTATGAATGAAAAAGTGAAGGCAGCCTGGTTCTCATTTTTATCGTTGCGTAACTTCTTGGGAAACAAAAAAGCGCATAACTACGAGGATCTGGTTACTAATATGCTTTTAGAATATCGTGATCTGGGATGCAACATGAGTGTGAAGCTGCATTTCCTAAATAGTCACCTTGACCGATTCTCAGAGAATCTGGGAGCCGTGAGCGACGAACAAGGGGAACGCTTCCATCAGGATTTGATGACGATGGAAGAGCGCTACCAAGGTCACTGGGATAGACACATGATGGCGGACTACTGCTGGATGATTAGAAGATATCAGTCAGAGAAGACTTACAAGAGAAAGAGTTACAAACGCAAATGTTTGCCCGATTGAAATCAAGAAGAGGTCCTCCAGCCTGATCTACGGTCATTAATAAATTAGCATCTATTTGATTACAGTATTTGTAGTCCTAATGTGTAATTCAAGTTTCTTCTCATATACAATAAAATGTTTGTGCAAAAAAACCTGCTCTATTATAAATAACGCAAAAGGATGATTCAAAATTACTTCAGGGCATGATGATAGGCGTGATAAAATGAAAATTATTGTATAATATTAGTTTTTGATAGTACGAAAAATCTGTAACATTTAGAGAGAATCTGATTTTAGATTTGAATTCAATATGTTCGAATTAGGTAGGAAAATGTACTTTGGTCAATTCATCAAATACATTGTTCCCCAGTGTTATCTGTCTCATTTACGTGTTGAAATGCGTTGTCTGTCACTCCTTTTCCCTGATACAAAGCTTTGGGGCTGTATGAATACTTTTTTAGTAATTTACAATTGTTTTAATCTTTGGCTATGGGGAAGTTGAGATTTGTGTTCTCTGGTTAAATTCCGAATATAGAAAACAAGATTTTATTAATACACACCACTTATTAAAATACTAAGTAACTCAAATATATTTATGAAATACTTAAACATATTAATAATAGCTTGGTTAAATATGTTAAATATACAAATCTATGTGGGCGCTTTGTACTTTTGTATCTATTCTCATATACACTTCGCAACTCTCTCTTCTCTCTCAGATCACTCATTTGCCCTCCTCTAAATCTTAATCTTTACCACTTTATTCATGCATTTATCTAACTTCCATTCTCTATGTCAGAATCATCACTTCTAGGCAGCTTTCTTGCTAAATTCCACAAGCAAAATTTGGTATATAACAACAGTTTAAGAACATTTTTTTTTAAATTGCAGAGATATTTTTAATGAAATATTTTATGAAAATCTTTGGCATTTTGTTAAATTTAAATAAAATAGCTAAACAAATATCATTCTTAAGTCTTAAAATTTAAGTAAAATTATTCTTTTGCTTGCGGCTGGGCACAAATTGGATCGAATTTCCATTTGAGAGAAAGGAAATAACCCTGGCTGATTCATGCTTGCAATATGAAGCATTGTTGCCCTCCTTATCACTTGGCCATTGTCCTGAAGTCTGCTTCTAAATATCCGTGAATATGCACTCACATCTACAGCTGTCATGTTCACAATGTTCAACATTTGTGCTTCTACGGTTTCGAACTAGACCGCATGAAAAGCCAGTTAACATTCGCTGGGAATGCTCTGGTCTTCCCCTTCGCATTCCCAACTAGTATTCAAATCAGGGAGCTCAGAGATGACCTACATTCAGATTAATACATGGACAGCAATGGGAAGCATGACTGCCATTCATTCATGTTTATTGTCGCAATAGTAAGGAAAACTACAATGTATGCAACGATGTTATGC
The DNA here is from genome assembly GCA_963969495.1 of Ceratothoa steindachneri. NCBI lineage: Eukaryota > Metazoa > Arthropoda > Malacostraca > Isopoda > Cymothoidae > Ceratothoa > Ceratothoa steindachneri. The sequence goes on from OZ018317.1 coordinate 236,769,217, forward strand.
GGGTAGTGTAGCAATGAGTAGTTACCTTGACGCTACGTGGGTGAAAACGATCCCGTGTACTGCCACAGCAAAAAGGAAGGTTAAAATACTTAATTGATACACTTCTTTTTAGAGCTGTTTGATTAGTCTATTGGATACAGTCAATTGATGGCGTGGATGAAGAGCGTCTTGCGAGTGATACAGTACGGAAGACGTTGCTCTTTGCTATACTAAACGCTAATTCTCGCAAATTTTCTGTCCAATCACAGAAGTCCAGAATGTGAGGTGTTTTGGAAGAGTTTCTCCCAAACTTCCACTCTCTCGGTGAAGGCAGGTTCTTAAAGATACATTTCCAAGCCCATATTTAGATTACTTTTCACACAACTGAATCGAAAATGTGAGGAGCAAATGAATCACAAGTCATATATTCATTACTAATGGTAATTCGGTTGTCATTCGCATGTCTTTACAATATCTGGATTTAAATTAAGTCTGCTTTGCTAAATTATGCATTAATTTCCTAGGATAGTCATATTTTCTTCATTTATTCTAACTAATATAAAATAAAAATTTGACCCGATTGACGTTAATTAATATTTCTTTTGAATTCATCATGTCAATATCAGGTATAATTAGCAGCAAAAAAACTTGACGTTATTTAGATTCTCTAAAAGCCAGACTAGTTTCCATATTCAGCCGCTCCTTCTGTTAACGCGTTATGTTTTAGAGCATCCAACATAGGGTATTTTTACTATCCACTCTTTTTTCTTGAAAATTGTACCATATTCTCTCTTTCCACATGTTTACATTCGGTTGCTTTGTCCTGCTATCGAGAAGTATCAGATACTTTTCGAGCTTGTATTTCACACACAACCTTTAACATATTAAAAGCAGGATGAATATAAGAAGCATAATTAATTTATTCCTGCTTTTAATATGTTAAAGGTTGTGTGTGAAATACAAGCTCGAAAAGTATCTGATACTTCTCGATAGCAGGACAAAGCAACCGAATGTAAACATGTGGAAAGAGTCTCTCTTTCCACATGTTTACATTCGGTTGCTTTGTCCTGCTATCGAGAAGTATCAGATACTTTTCGAGCTTGTATTTCACACACAACCTTTAACATATTAAAAGCAGGAATAAATTAATTATGCTTCTTATATTCATCCGGTCGTCTTTTCCCAATTCATCCATATATATGTACATGCCAGCCACAGCGAAAAAATTTGGAATACTTTGAAAATTTTAGAAAATTAAATAAATATAGGTCTTTTTTTGCATATCATATGAATATAACAGTGAAATAATATGTAATAAATACCAGTAAGTTATGTACGCCCCCAAATCCCCCCAAATTAACAAAATCCGAAATTTTCCAAAACATGTAACATCAGCAACACATCTTCCTAAACGACGTTTGATCTGTTCCTTCGGCCACAACGTTGTTCGGTCATAACTAACGGTCATTCACGCATGCGCGTAAACTGCCGGGCGCGCGCGGGAAAACATTTACTCAGTGTAAGTCTATCATAAGTCTATCATATGATATTAATGCTATTATATGACAGAGAGAGTGTGCAACTGTCTATAATCTGGGTTCAATCCACAAATAATAATAATAATCTGCAAGTAAATATATTTTTGTACCACAACATAAGAATTTTAAAAAATATGCATCTGAATTTATTTGCGACAGGGTTTTATCCTGGCTAACGGCGGAAACCTATACTAGTAAGAGATAAGCAGAGAAAGATGTGTACAAATTACAGCCACACCACACTGACACAGGAAGCCCAATAACGTGTTGAGAGTCCCATGGCTATGATGAGAGCATTTATTCTTTGAGGCATGATCTCCATGAGGCGACCCCTGGGGAATGTGAGACTGGCCCACTGCGTGATGAGGGCTGCCTTCATTGTTTATTGAAGACACACTGACGACGTCCTATGGCCTCTTTCACGCCCTGCCAAAGGTTTTACGGTGGATTCATATCCGAAGAATGTTGGTCAGTAAATCACTGTGATATTGTTGCTCGAAAACCACTCTATAATTGACGCAGACATGTGAAATTCTGCATTTTCCCGATAGAAAATCACAGTATGGGCATTTTTGGAGAGGCTTTCCGTACCCAGAAGGCAACATGTAATCTCTCAATTATTTAAATTCATGCCACCATCGCAAACGGTGAGATAACCCACCCCTGAACTTGACATGCAGCCTCATATCAAACAGAGCGTCCATCATGCTTTACTCTTGGCACTATGGATTCTCACTTACACTTTTTCCCTGGCCTCCAGGGGACTCTAACTTTGCATAGGGTTAAGAACAACTGGAATATGGACATTTTGGAATATGTATAAGACACGTCACCTCGGACGTATGGCCCAGTTGTGGTGACCACGTGCCAAAGCCTGTCGACGTCGCTTCGAATAAAGTTTGATCAAAGCTTGTACAAGAAGTCTGAGGCAGCCTATTTTGACGTCCCATTGACTCGACCGCTATTTGTTCATTCATGTTGTAGCTTGACTGTGTTTTTCTTAACATCTCTAAAGCTCAAGCGACTTAGAGACCTGTCGTCACCTTGCTTACTGACCCTGAGTCGTCCAAAATGAGGTCAATCTTGGATGTTGCCAACTTCTCGGATCTTTTTCAATACTTCGGCAACACCAAAAAGTGATTTGCCAACTCTCAGGGAGATTTCTCGAGAGCTGCTTGAATCCTCGTCGAGCGCGCGCATCAAACCTCTTTGCTCCACGGTATCGTTATGTAGTTTAGCCATCATATCATTATCAGATGCTGTGGACATTGGATATTATATTAATCATCAAACATGATGTGCTTTATGGAAATATTTTAACTGTAACATACCGCATTCTGATACCAGGACTTCATACATGTTAATAGCATCGCCATTTTAGATATTTCAAAATAACTTATAAGGAAGCTTTTAATTTTACTTGGCTTTCCAGATGATTTGGACACATGCATGCAAACTTACACCAAGTGGTAATTGAAGGTGTACCAAAAATGGGTGGAAATATTATAAAGAGATAATTGTAGCTAGCGTAAATGACTGTAATTAAAAATAAAGTAGTAACTAACGAAATCCTACAAGTGGGTGTAAATACACTTAAATGGTCAAATGGATGGGCCACAAAATTTAGTATAACGACACCTAAAGTGGTAACTGATGGTGTTTCGCTACTGGGATAATTAGACTTAAAGTGTATCTGGAGGTTTATTACAAATGTGTGTATTTGAACTTAAAGGGAAACAAGTAAAGGTGGCCCAATGTTGGATGTCAATAAACCTCAAGAATTTCTCGAGCTAGAAAGGGTTGTCCACAAAATGTGCGAGTACACCTAAAGGGGTAATTGGAAGAGTACCCGCTATTGGTGTATTTAAACCTAAAGGGATAAATGGGGTTTTTAAACAAATAAATAAATGGGCAAAGTTACACAAAAATGGGTAATATAGCTGTTCCTCAAATTGCTGTAATTCCGCGTAAAAGAGTAGCTGGAGTTATCCTTAAATGAATGTGATGAGAGATAATGGAGTAATTATAGGTTTTTCCAAAAGGGTGTAATTACACATATAGGGTTAACTGTAAGTCTTCCCAGATGGGTGCAATTATGCCCAAATGGGCAAGTTTAGGCGTCCTGCAAATGGATGTAATTACACTAAGGTTTTACTTGATGAGTGTTCTCTAAATAGGTGTAATGAAATTAAAAGTGTGATTAAAGGTGTCACCGTAGTTTGTAATTATAAATAAATTGGTAGCTGAAAGTGTTCCGCAAATGGGTGTATTTACGATCAAAAGGTAACAACTAATCGTGTCCCAAGTTTGGCTGCAATTATGACTGAGGGGGGAACCGGAGGTGTCCCACTAAAGATTTTCCCCACATGTGTAATTACACCTAAAAGGCGAAATGTAATCTTAACAAAATGGGTGCAATTACAACAAAAACGGATGAGTAGATGTGTTCTGCCTATGTGTGCATTTAAAACTAAGGGTGTAATTGGAGATTCTTACAAATAGTTATAGTGACACTTAACATGACAACTGAAGGTGACCAAAAAATAGGTGTAATTACACTTAATGAAGTAATTAAGGATGTACATAGATAGGTGTAACTGCACCTAAAATGGTACTGGGGCTTTCCTATAAATATCTGTAATTACTCCAAAATGGGTAAAGGGAGTTGGACTTAAACGGATGTAATTACATCTATAGTGGTAACAGGAAGTTTCTCCCGAAGGGTGTATTTACACCTTAGGAGGTAACTGGAGGTGCTCGCAAAATGATGTAATTATACTTAAAGAGACAAATTCAAGTATCCTACAAATAGGTGTAATTGCAGCTAAAGGGTAACTGTAGGTATTCCCCACCTTCGGCCTATTTTAACCTAAAGAGTGAGTAGAGGTATCCCTCAAATAGGTGTAATTACACCAAAAGAAGTATCCAATGTGTTCCCCAAATTTGTTTAATTACTCTTAAAGTGGTGACTGAAAGTGTTCCGCAAATGGGTATAATTACACATAAAGAAGTAACTATATTTCTACTTCAAATGGGTGTTAGTTACTCATAAATTGATGACTGGTGGTGTTACCGATATGAGTGTAATTACACCTAAAGAGGTAAGTAAATATGTACCTCAAATAGGTGTAATTAAACTTAAAGTGGTAACTGAAGGTGTTTCTGAAATAAGTTTAATTATACCAAATTGGGGTCGCTGAAGGTGTTATATAAATTGGTATAATTTCACCCACAGGAGTATCTGGAAATGTCCCTAAATGTATGTAATGAGACAAAAATGGGTAACTATAAGTATTTTCCAAATGAAAGTAATTTATACAGGGAGAAATTAAGGTGTCTCAAGATTTGGTGTAAGTATGAGTAAAACTGTAAATTTTAGTTATTCCGAAAATAGATGTAATTAAATCTATGGTGTAACTGAGAGTTGTTCCCTAAATGTGTGTAATTACACCAAATGATGCAACTGTAGGTGACGCCCAATGGGCATAATTACATCTAAATGGATATCTCGTCTTACCGCAATGTGTGCAATTACAGTAAAAAGGTAACAACTTAAGATGTCGGAAAATTAGCAGTAATTTCACCCAAAAAGATAACTCTTGCGTCCCCTAAATGAGTATAATTACAACTATATGGGCAACTTTAGGTGTCCCTCAAATATATATAATTACACCAAAATAGGTAATTGGAGGAGTCCCTTAAATGAATTTAATCATACCAGAATAAGCATCCAAGGTGCCGCTAATTAGGTGTAATTAAACCTAAGCTGGTGACTGGAAGTGTTCCGCATATGGGTGTTAGTACAGCAAAATGTCGATGAGTGTTACCAAAATTGTAGTAATTACACCTAAATGGTAAGTGTAGGTGTTCGCCTAATCGTTGTAATTATAGCAAAGAGGTAACTTGAAGTGTCTACGGGGTAACGATGATAACTTGCACGAGAAAACTCTTTTGTTAAAACCATTTTCACCTTTTCCCCATACTAAGGTTAGCGCGTATCAATGTCATATATTGTGTTTCGTATTTACAGGAACAAAACCTTTGGATGAGTAGCTTCTCAGGCCAGCGGCCCATATCCGGATTTAGTCGTCTTTTTCAAGTATAATGTTATCGGAAGCAGGGATTCGTTATTAAACCACCTGATGCTTTGTGGTCACCCACACTGGGCCAACACACATTCAAACAAAACCTTTTAAAGGATTTATATCGACTTTTCAGCCCATTTCACACATTACTATCAGTAAAGTTTAGATATCTTCTGTGACGCGCAGTCTGCACCACTGTGGCGATATGCTTCCTCCCTCTCACAGACATAATCTTTATATTGTAAAGTAGCAATTCTATAATAAATGGAAATTCATAAAGTTAAATAGTAATGAAAGGCAAGTTATCTGTCACACATAATGAACACCATGCATGTACATTCTTAGAACGCCTTGGTTTTGAAGAAGCAACCCTCAAGCGGGTCAAAAAGCGTTTCATTAAGAGAAAGAGCATCGCTTTAAGGGGGAATAACTTAACAATGTCCGATCTATTTACACAAGTGCAAACAAGTCATCCACACTGCGAAATCCAATTAATGCAATTGGAATGTTTGATGAATCCACTTCACACAAAAAAGACCAAGACAAAATTTATTTAATTAAGGAACATTTTATAGCGATTCTGGGAATCGGAAATGGTGAGAATAAAAGTTGAACATTGCTTTGTGGACTTTCAATTAACACAAACCATTAACTTCACAATGATCCTTAAGTCCATTCGCCTTTAAAAGAAATCGCCCAATTATCCAGGGATGGTTTCCTGCCCAATGAAATGGTAGGAATCAAAAACAGGCGTTCTGTTGAGTGGTAAAACTGTGTTCCAGGAGTTGACTCTCTACGACTATAGTTAGCGTTACCCGGATTTGGAACTTGAGATCGGAATAATAAATCACCCTCGTTACAACGGCCACGAACCATGCCAGCGACCGATTCAACGGTTAATAATCAAATGGGCAAAGTTAAACGTTGATTGCTTTAATTTAATTGTGGTTTTGCCTCCCTAAACCAATTCAAAAGAAAAAATAGCAGAAAAACGTAAATAAAACGCTACACTAAAACATAAAAGCAAATTCAAATCACATAATTTCATTCCATTTTCCTTACCGCTTTAGGTGCAATTACACCTATTGGGAAACACTTCAAGCTAAAATCAAATACTGAAAGAATCAATCAAGCAAATATTTAAATAAAAAAGAATGCAATCAGTTTATTCAAGAGCTGTGGGAAACCATTCAGGAAACCACATAGTTAAACCTATTGTATTTATTATAATTATTATGTGTAATTGTAGAATAAGCAATGCCTTATTATTGTGCAACGCATAAGAAACGACCAAGCTGGGATAGAGGGCGTTCATATGGCCGACCGCCTTCTCAAAATCTCTTTCCAAGATTGCATATTATATGTGACTTGTTAAGGAAATGGGACTCACTGGACTCCGTCGTTTCATTCCATGTTAAGATTGAATTGCTGGAGTGTGTGATTTGGTGTGAAATAAGGAATACTAGTGAGATTTATTTTGTGTAGAAAAGGGAAGAATGCAGATGCTTGCTTAAGAGAAAAGAATAAAAAGACAAATAATGTTTGTGTTGGATGTATTGAATGGAATACGATCAGTTCTGACTTATGGAGGTGGAGATGAAGAAAGATCTGTGGGTTTCTAATCAAAGGGTGATTGAGCGTGAATAATTGAACGTTATGTGGGTGACGTTGAGATTTTAAAAGAGGAAATTATGCCTGGCATGTGTGTTGAAGGGGATATTAAAGCAAGAATCGATGAAAGGCTGAGAAAATGAATGACAGCGGTTTGTGGACATTTTTTAAAAGCGAAAAATGAAGGAAAACTGCTCGTTTTCTGTGCCATGAATATGTTGTGTAAAAAGCGGGTGCGTTCAGCGTAATGGGTGCAGTTATACACTTGTATTGGGTGAAGATGAGAGAATAAATGTAAGTGTATAATTTGTCTGTCCATTCTGAGAATATGTTAAAGGGTATTTTAAGTGGAAGCTGTAAATTGTATATATATGGGTCCTTATGACCCTTTGATTATGCATGGAAAGGAGATAATAGTTTGTTTGTACATTTTTAATTAAGAAATGGTAAGAAATAAACAACTGTTCCATTAAATGGGAGATGAAATATGTATTATACTGTTTGAAAACGTGAGAGGGAAACTAAATATAAACATGTGGACAGAGTAAATGTTGCACATTAAAAAAGGGATATTAATTACTGCTTCTTTTTTTTAGCTCCCATCCGGTGACGGAATCTAAGGGCAATAGATGCTGTAATTATCTAACATCCTAAAAATAGGCTCGATTAAAAAACAAACATAAAATCACACCAAAATCAAAACAAAAACTAAAGACAAGAGAAAACAAGCCAAAAAATAAGAAGCAAAAAACAGGAAGAAGGAGGAAGCCCGCTCCGCCGTCGGAGGGAGGCTCGCTTCCCTCAGGCTAGGATAGTGCAAGAGTTGTATGTGGATGTAATCGATCTCGAAATATCAAGGGTATTTATTACAGATAAAAAGGTTAAAATTAGGTGGGCATAAATCTTTGAAGATCTGAAAGAGATCGGTATAAGAGAGGAAGCGAATGTGAATACTATTTACTTTTAGACGCCCAAACTCGCGTTGTGTCGGGGTTTGCAAAATGCTCGTAGTCAAAACATGTTTAGTGCTATCAAAGGCGTATTGAAGGGTGTGAAATCTTTCTGTTAGAAGTAAAGCTTTTTTACGTTGAAGGGTGGATTGAGTGAGTTGGTTGAAATAATAGTATGAGAGAACGTTTTGTCAGTCACAAACTTTGTCAAACCATATTTAAAAATAAATAACTGTCTCTACTAAAACAGTTATTTTTGAGTACTCTTTTCCTCTGCTCGTAATGTCTTACGTAGTGTCTTGCGATTTACGTAGTGTCTGTATTACTGAATGAACTCGAATATTTATCTATGCGTACAGATTAAGTGTATCTTGACGATGGAGATCTCCAAGGAAACTCAAGCGGTTACTATTGCTCTCTATCATTGGGGCTTCATGTGTACCAAATTTGCTGTTACAAATAATAAGCCTGAAGAAGCTTCTTCTGAATCTAGAATAGGTTCAGAGAGACAGGTAAAAGGGCGCCGAATAAGGTTAATGACAGATCCAATGGTTGCCAGTTATCTTCTAGTGCGCAGTCAGTTTAGGAATTGTAGGTCCACGAGTGTGGAACATGTTTAAGGATGGCGGCAGGTAGGTGAGAGTACCTATGAGAGCCCTGTGAGTCGCAGACCTTTGGAAAACAATTAAGTGACAAGTAGAGTAACAAAGTAGGAACTAACAATCAATAAAAACAATAAAGATAAAACAAAATGCAATTCGGTAGAGTGTAAGAAGATTGGACAGTGAGAGAGTGGAGCGAAGATATTTTATGTAATAAAGCAGTCTTCTAACTATTCATGACTTCCTGGTGAATAATCCTGACACCATCCACGTATTCGGCTATTTTTCTTCTAATACAATCCACCCTTTCACATTTCTTAGCCAGACTAATCTATATACAACAAATGGTATCATAATATCCTCCTAACAACGAATCATGAGATTTTTTGTCATGGCCGGAGCGCTTATAGCATGATTCAGCATCGTGGCACAGGGTACAATTAGTGAAGAAGTGTGATGAAAACAAAGCATTGAAGTATTATGTTCCTTACCAGGATGTACTCCGGGACCTTAATCTGATCGAGAGTGAGAAGTTATTATAGTTCACTTCTGCTCACTAGTTTTGGGGTTTAAGGTTTTAAAAAGTTATGGGGCTACTTACTTATTAGTAAAGAAATGGGGATTCTATTTCCTACAGTTCTAGCAGAAAATCGACGAAACAAGGCAAAAGGTAAAGGCAAGTTAACCCTTAAACAGAATCTTTTACTTAGTTTACCAGGTAAGTGAATAGATCTGTGTGAGAGAAGTTGAAAGAAGGTCGGGTACAGAAGTTAAAAACTCATTTTGAACGTTGAAGTAAAAATAAACTCTGTTCTTCAATAGGCAAATATAATTCCGTTCTTTGTTAAATCCAGAAATATGAGACCACCAATGGAAAAGAGTTAAGATTATGGTGCATGAATTTTATTAGAATGACAAACAAATGCAAAATAGGAGAATCTGACAGATACTTCAATTAGAAGTTTCAAATAAACGGGTGTAATTTAAAAATAAAACTTGTTTTCTCTTTTCTTTAATGAGATTACGAGAAGCTATGATCTTTAAAAGATCAACAAAATGTTACTACTCTTCTGAATGGAAGATCATGAAAACAAGAATGAAAAACACTATAAGTAACCAGATATTGAGGGACGCCGGCACCCAGCTTTTCCCATACGATTTGCAATCCTTTCAGCGCCACCAAGGAGAACTTCTGGGCAAGTTTCTGCTTGCCCATGTAAAGAGTGTGTGTGAGAGAGAGATGGGGGAGTAAGAGGGAGAGAGAGAGAGAGAGAGAAATAATTCTTGCTATCTCCATTTCCATTTCCTCCGGAATCAACTAGCTTAGGAATGCAATTCTTTCCCAAATATTAAGACACGCCAGACTACCCCAATGTGGGGACAAATAAAAGCCGGTTGACTAGATCAGATCAGTCAATGAGTCAAGCCAGAGTTACTCCTAGTTCCAGCACTCACCAACGATACACCAGCCTTAACCAGAGTCCTCTCCATCCCTCGTTGCTAACTATGGTAACCGTCGTCTGCTAACAGCGCTACGGAAACATCGCTGTATTTCAACTTCATAAGGTCGCTCGTAATTCGAAGCTTACCCTTTACCATTGCTCGGCAAGTTTTACATTCGCGTCTTTTATATAACTTCACCAAACTCAAAGACCATTTGAGTCAGTTTGCGTCTTGATGAACTTTAACATAAGTTGAAAGCATATTTATCAATTCATATATAAATTTAGTGAAATAAAAGCGAATTAATTATCCTTAGCAATTCTGTTTCGAGTGAATAATTCCACCTTGTATATGTCACTTTATTATTTTTTTTTTTAGTAAAATCATTTAATAAACGATTTCTGTAATAAAGTACAAAATCTCATATTTTTGCTTGCGATGTTATATAGTGATGAGTATCCATTCAACTTGCTTCAAATTCATTCCGAGCTGTCATTACCTTAGTTAACTTCGATCAAACTCAGTGATAGAAGAGACGGTTTTCGGATAACCATTTTCCTGGTTTGCTCTTTCCCTGGTCGTTGGATAAAATTTAATGCTTTCGTTACCTACTGCGCTGAACTCCTGCGTTTTTAGAGAAACTATTTTTATCACGTCCTATGGAACCTATCAATGGTTCTCCTACCTTCCCATATCAAGGGATTTCGCATACCCTTGTCCTTACCAAGATAGCGACCCCGAGTTACGGATCAGACAGGGTGAACCTCTTTTTGAGTTCCATATGGCTGTCAGCGAAAAAATGAATTAGGTGCACAAGGTCTCATTAATACCACTGTCAGCTTCGCGATTGTGCGCAATTTTATCCTCTCTTTTCCAGGTCTCATTTAGATGTTAATAATGCGCACAGCGCATTATTAACATCTACTTCTGTTTCCGAGCAAACCTTTCGTGCCCACAGCATCCCCACCACTCACTCAGCCCCTGTCGATCTTCTTCCCTCAACTTGGGACATAAAGAAAACTGACACTGAAGAGCAATTGGGAACATCCTGGCAATCGCATTTCTCCCTTTTTCTTTCGGGGAAACTAAACGTTGTGCCTCGTGGCGTGGTGGACGTAGGGAACGAATATAAAGAACACAATCATCTATTGGTTGACCCCATCACCGATACCCGCTTCTTTTGCACTATGGGGCGGTTTTCTGCGTAGTAATAGTGAGTTTCGCCGAAAATAAAAGGCAAGTGCAGTTTCTTAATTTACCGATTGCAAACGGTGTCTCCATCCAATCTTACTGCTAAAATCGTCCAAAGCTTAGTCTAGCGTTAAGATAATCCTGCACGGAGAATCTTTTGTTTTGGTGTAGGTTTGATAAACAATATTTTATAGCCTATTTTCTAACCATTTTGAACTACAGATGGGATATTTTTCTCCGAAAAAGCAAGTTTCAGGTGAAATGATGGTCACGCAAAGGTCTGTTGTGCGCCGACTCTACGGATTTAAACTCGGGTGTTGAGCAGCATAAATGGTACGAAGAATAGATGTAATTCTTTCCGTGATGAATGGTGATCACGATGACGAATAGACAAACCCTTTGTCTAATTCTATTTTTGAAATCTGGAACAAATGAAATTAAATAGATCGACATCGCTTCTCAATACAATAAGAATTTCTTCGAAGAACTGATAATATTTCAAATTACTTTTCCTCGATCCTAGGATTAGTATAACCTCCAAACTCACAGATAAATCCCACAAGGGATTATAAATTGCTATAAACTCTTCTCCCCAATTCCACAAGTAATTGTAAATTTTTCATAATTACGCTGAAACTAATGGTCAAAATATCAAATCCAATTAAAACCTCTATCGGAAAATAGTTGACATCAATTCAATTTAAAAAAAAGGATGTCGAACTTTGGCGCATCTTATTACTCAACCCTGTCAATCAACTATCAACGCCTAAGCTTAAAAAACGAAAATATTTACTAAAATATTATTTCTTCTTCCTTAAATAAGTTTTTCTTGAAAATCAACCCATAGGGAATTACATGAAGGAAACTTTTGCAGGAAGGTCAATACCTGAATTTCCCGCAAAGAGAATCAAGTCCCTGTATCACTATGCAAATGTTCAAGGCCTAAGTATTGCAGCAAAAATTATATAATAATACCTAATAAATTGTTATTTATAAACATATTTTTAAAATGAATATATTCACTAGTATCTCAACATATTCCAAAGTATTTATTCCTTAAAAGAGTACTCCCTATCGAATGTGTTTCATAAGAAGTCCCTGAAGAAATAGTGCTTCAAATGTATAGTAGTGGTCAGTGTCGTAGGTTGACCGTGAGGAGAGCATGCCAGAGATTCGGGATACAGATCCCAGTGGGATTAGAGAAACTAATGGTACAAAAATATATAACTTGAATGTATACAAAGTAAATATTAATAGCATAACTAAATAACTGACAATAAATAGAATGAGACCCGGGGTACCAAACGGCGGGGGGGGAGATACAAATGACTCGACGGGTACGAGAGTCCGAGAGAGGATGCACGGTGATTGCTTCCAGAGAAAATGGGAGAGTGCAATTATCGGGGAGACTCACGTAAAGCCTAATGACTGGAGGCTTGAATACGGCGAGGAAACGGGGCGTTGCAAAGTTGAATTTGCAAGATTCCTTCCTCTTTAACCTTGCTGAGAAATGAGCGAGGGAGTACTCCAGTCGTTGAACGAGGTCGATAACCGAGTGATAGATGCCTGTCTGTGTCTATTGTCTGTCTGCGGGAACTCTGGCCTTAGGTAAGAGCAAAGTCGGGTAGAGATGAGGCGTTGCGTTCGAAGCTGGATGCACTTGGGAGGCAAAGCAGGGTGTATGAGACTTGTACGTGGCTGCTAACCAAGACGGGGCTGTGTGGTACTGATTTCTCCAAGCTTTTCGCGAAGTATTTATGCTGCTTCGGCGGAAGCGGGTCGCCGTTGGTCCCCCCAAATGGGGAGGAGATCTTATTAGACTTGGCGCGATAGGGGGGAGAGGATAGCCTCGGCTGTCTCAAAGCTTTGCGCAAAGGTCCTTGGCGCCGTGGGTCTGGTGCCGATTAGACGGTGTGACGGCGAGAAATGGAACCCAAAAAGGATTACGCAGTCCCGCGAAAATCTCGCGGCTCCCATGGGGCTGTCTAGCCGTTCAGGTGTATCTCCTCAGGTGCCACGGGTAAACGTTAAGTTCTAGATGGAAGGGGGGAAACCTTCTCTCTCTTCTAAAAAAATAATCTATGAACAAGCAGTTTTCATTAAGTTTCTATAACACTCAGCTAGATGTAGGCGTTAGAAAGAATTTTATTTTCATATCTAATAAAAAATCTGCATTTTAAGGAATTATTAAATTAGAGTTTAGAAAGGATTTTTTTATAAAGTCACTGATATTTGACGATACTCTTGTTATTTTTTTCTGTATTGTTTGTTTTGAATTTATTTCTCTCTCATTTAATTTAATTACTGGAGATATATAGATCGTCAAGCCATTAAAATGGCAGTTTTTCATACTTCCCCTTCACAAACAATAACAAATCTTTCTCATTAATAATCGCTTTGAAGAGGTCTCTCAGGATTGTACCGAAAGACAAATTACACTAATTGAAATATGAAAGAGTGGTGTTGGTGGTGGTGGTGGTGGGAGAGATCTTTATCTAAATCCAGAGAGTTTTTGTGCTTTATCTGTATTTTCTGCAATACTCCACAATTTTCTAGTGCCACTTATATCAATCTACAAAAATGGAGTCATATTGGAAGAACTGAAGTGTTGTATCGCATTAAATAACAAAACTAGAAGAACTTAAATAGTTGTGGGGGGTTTTCATCCCCAGATATCATGTGATTATCTCGCAAATAAGCTCATCTTTATGAAACCTATCCACCATGCCTTTTGAAAAGCTTACAAATCTCGCCACACCATCATTTGCGGCAGTCATAAATTATTAAAATTTATTGAAACAGAGTCCGGTATGCTTGATATTTGAAGAGGCTTTGGCAGTTCTTTCAAGGTCATAAATATTTTCCACCTTCTTGTCTTGTGTCAACCTAAATTTATGCCCATGCTTTTAAATTATTGAATTTATCTCATAAACTACTTTAAACGTACAATGGATCCTCTAACTCATTCCGAGCAAAAGTAAAATATTATTATTTTTTACTAACACTAAATTTAAATATTTCTACGGTCGCTTAAAAACTTTAACGCAAACCATTCTAATCATAAGCATAAAAAGACGATTCTTTACTTCTTTTTATAATTATCGATTGTTGAAATCTACATAAACTGGTAAGATTTTGCTCCTATTTACTTAAAGAATTACCACACATATGGACATACATTGGATTTCTCAAAGAAATCTATAGAACTTTCGACACTATAGAAAACTGCAGGTATTTTTGGAAAGTTAAAAATAGAAGCAAAATAAAAACGAATGCGAAAGAGCCAAATTATATCCCATTGAGATTTAACAGAGAAAATGGACAAACTTCCGGATTAAATTTTGGGGTCTTTTCTGAGTGGCGGTAGGCGGATCTTTTGTACTAAATTTTCGACAATAATGCAGTTTTGAATGCTGAATATGAATATAACATTTCTTTTTGGGGAGAAAGGAAAGGAAGTATCTAAAAAAAAGAAATTTCTGACTGTAAATTTTGGTTTGTTCGATACATTTAGGAAAAAACGAAATCAAAATAAAACGCACTCAAACTACCATATGATTTCCCAATATTACTGTTTACTCCCTTTATTATTTCTTCAAACATTCATTTGTATTTAGATATAAGTATCCCATAATATTTTTGTAAACAAAATTTTCATTTCTATTGCGTTTTCGCAACATAAATTCACATAAGTAAGAATCGAGCATTTCACGGTGGGTACCGCCGTGTTCCAATATGTTTCACCTTTTTGGAGTAAATTCAAAGGAACTGCTCGTGGGGTGTTTAGCATTGCGAGGGGACCCCCCTATGATGATCCTGACTTTCAATCAATTCTGTGTACCCAAGATATAATCATAATTGTTTCCAGAATAATGTTCTAAACTAGTGCGCATTAAATTTTGTTTTTTTAAACCTCTTTTCATTTCTCCCCAAAATAAATGTTATATTCGTATTCAGCACTCAAAACTGCATTATTGGTGAAAATTTGGTACAAAACATCTGCCTGAGGCCAAACAGAAAAGATCCAAATTTTTACTTGGGGTAATAGGTTTGCTTTTGGCCTAGGGTAGAAGGACACACGTGCATCTCAGTTTGCGTGCATTTGAACATTTTAAACGATTACATTGGTCAACACACTTTTCTCCGATTTATGTTTTTTGGTTGTTTTTAACTAATTTTAACGTGCTGATTTAAAATATGACATCCATTTTTTTTGTAACACATCAGGTATTTATGCTACAACATATTCCTATTTTACGACGTACTGCATGGATTTACTCGGTATGGATAGTTTCCTAAGTGTTATAGTTTCAACCCATAACTTAAAATGTTAGCAGAATTTGAAAAGATAAATGCATTGTTAGATAACATCACCTATTTCTAAATACATACAGGTTATTTTTATAATATAATGGTGCATAATATTCTTCTCCACAACAGTCAAACTTTCTTTAAATGGCCAGTGTTTCTGTTCCCAATGTTTGTCATTGTTTCGACTGTCCCATATATATAGGAAACACGCATATTTTGTATAATCTCTTTGTTGGCCATTTAAAAAAATTACCATTTGCAGATCCACACATATGATCCATTTGTGTTCATCATTTTTGAGTAAATCTAGTACAGATCTTATGTGTTCATGATTTTCTTTTAAATGCACAGAGTGACCAATAGGAATCGCACCGAACAAGTTTCCATCATGGAGTAACACACATTTTAGACTCTTTTTTTAACTATTTATAAAAAGTGTGTATTCTCTTGAACCATACTCTGAAACACCCATCACATTTAACAGTCCCGCCACGTCACGACAGTAAACAAAATCTTCTTCAGTTTTAAAGAATGCCAAGAGATCTTTCTCTCTCTGTTCCGATATAAAGTTACATTTGTTTTTTCCCCCAACAAATTCTTCTCTTTAAGTCTAGAAACTAACAAATCTGCTAACTCTTTTGACAGGCCTAGATCTCTAACTAAATCATTCAGTTCTAATTGGCTGAAGTTTACACGTTTTGAGGTCAATGTATGTACAAAATCTGGATCACTGTCAAGTTTATTGCTTACATCAGATTCACGTATATCACTTACATCGTCCAGTGAAGGAAGTTCCTTGAATACAGGTACTGGAATTTCATCTGAATGAAGCACTGGAAGAATTGCTGAATCAAGATTTGGTTAACTTATTTTATGTTGGGGTTTCTTGCTATAACCAGAGGTCTTTGTAAGGCAAGTTTAGCAATCGTTTACATGGTTGTTTGGCTCCTGTCACTTTATAGGAATGGCAAATCCTGGTTGTTGCCTTGTGCCGTTTGTCCATTGGCGTAGATTATCGAAACCTGGTTTACAACCATTGTATGGGGCCCACGGTTTATCCTGATCACCTAATTTAAGCCAATTATGCTCTTTTCACAAAGATACTAATGTTTATTCTTTGAGTTGAATCAGTGAAACAATCACATACAGATATAGCAAAACGAGTCAGGGGAATTCAAACATTTCCTCCGTAATGAGGCCATACTATTGAATGTTATTTCATAAAACAAATCTGAAAAAACACAAAAATATATTACACACAATTGCTTTATATATCTAGATGTGCATAAAGAGAAGTCTAAATACATGGATAAAATAAAATAAGAAGAATAACAAACGCATCCACTTCCGTTCACTCAGTCGTAAGATAGCCTGCTACTATGAGTGGGACCAATATGGACCAGTCCATAAATAAAAAAAATGAGTGAGAGAAGAAAACTATTGACATTTTTAACCCTTTGCCTGCTGCCAAAATAATTCCAGTGGGTGTGCTGTGTGTGACAGATATTCATTTTTTTAAATACAACTATTTGCTATTGTTTTTGTCTCCCTAGTTATTTTTTCCACTGCAGTGCTTATAATAATTTGTTTATCATTTTGAAAATGCGCTTGTTTCATATGTAAAGGCACTTTGAAACTTCGCAAATATTTTCCTTCACATCTGTGACAAATACGAAATATTCCGTCATAATAATATTATTATAAAATTTAACCGGCTCTTTCTATTTTTCCAAATAAAATTTGTAATGACTAATTAATATAAAGCCTTTTATAGTTAAATTCAATGTTTTTGAAAAATATTAAAATATCAAGGCACACATTCGAACGCGTGGAGAGCGCGCAAAATTTTACAAGATGGAAGAAAAACTTCTTATACCATCTAATAGTTTTACGCACACGCTCTAGGTCACTTATCAGCATATCACTCTTATCAACCATTCGCATGTATTTGTTGTACTCAATCACACATTTAGATTTCAAAATAATGTTTTCATCTCTATCCCTTTTCCCGCTGCCACACATTTGATCATCATGCACACTTATAGGCAACTGTACATTTCGTTTATCATACTATTTTAAACATAATATATGTTGCATTTCCTCGATTCCACCTTCCCCTTCTTCATTTTTTCAAAGGTTTAGGCATGTTCCTTCTGGTAAACTAACTATTCCACTAGCCCCACTATTATTTCATAGGAATTTTGCAAAGAGATCAGGGCTTGTGTAGCAATTGTCAACAAAAACAACATGACCCTTATTCAAATAGGATTCAGGAGGTGTTATCACAACTGAGCCCGTCACACCAACTTAATTGTCGATAGTAATTTATGTACCGATTCCAGCATAAATGATCAAATCTATTCCGTAATCTGTCTTACAATCGCACAATGCAAACGTTTTTTCCGCCGAATTTATGTCTTTTATTTGGATTGTGTTGTCTTTAATGGAGTCTTCCTCTCCAAAGGAGTAAACATTCATCTATGCAAAGGTCTTTGAAAGGAATCAGCTTTGATTTAAATTTCTGTCTAATGAGATCCAAGACAGGTTTGATTTTTTCTATCTTGCCCGTTCTTTCAATTGTATTATCGCTAAGATGTAAAAGCCTCAATATTTGCAGAAAGCGATCTCTTGACGTGATTTTTCCAAATATCTTCTGTTCCAGAGAATTCATTAGTTGACCAGTAATCATTTACACGGTTTTTTTTTACTGTGACTCATGAGAAGTGAAATACTAAAAAACAAGCGAATTTCGTCAGCGTCCGTTTCTTTGAACGTGTAAAGTCTGCTATTCGGTTTGTATAAATTTCTTGCTTCCCAAATTTATATTTTGCATTTGATAGTGTTCAAAACTGTTCAAAATAATCTATTTCTTTGGAATTTTGTGTAATGAAGCATGAAGAAGTCAAACATGATTGTGAAGATTCAAACGCAGGTAGGGATGGCAGAAAATTCACGCCAGATGCCCAAGGCCAAGTTGCTGCACGCCGCGTTCGTTTGCGTGTCCGAGGTCGGACTCTTCATTTTCGTCTGTAGTGTCATTATTTTTACTATTTTCTTCTTCTAAAACTTCTATATTATCAATGTCAAATTTAGATAATGATTCAATGGGCCAGCCATGATCGTTAGATATACTGCTTATGTTATCTGAGTCTACATTTTCGAGCAAGTCACTCGACTCATCGCTTATTTTGTCTTTTAAATTTGTGTGCAAAATTGCTGAACTTTTCTACTCGACCTTCTGAGGAGAACCGATTCGCAATGGAAATATTTCAAACATGGCAACTGATAGAAGAGTGCAAGAAGAAACTACTTACAATAAATTTAAAAACTTCGGGTAATAGGAGAAGAAATACTAGATCAACTCCATATATGGCCGATTCGCAGTCAACCGTTATTTTAGATTCTATCCATTTATGGCTGATTAGCATCGAAAGGGTTAAAAAAACTCAGTGCCCCCAAATTTTCCAAGAGCAGGTCTCAAACTTAAGTCATCAGCATAAAGTTTAAATTTGTTGACTAGTGTTATTTATGAAATTTGAAGTCGCTAACAATATTCGCCTTTTCTGTTTAAAAAATAATGGTAGCCTAGCAGTTCTTCAGAAAATTAAAAAACAATCGCTCATAATGCATTAAATTGCTAATTTATCACCAATGAAGGATTTGTCACATTCTTTACAGGGGATTTAACCAAGCCAAAATTATTTATGAATTTAACAAATATAGATAAAGGAGGATTACTGAATCAATCACTATTAGCAAAGTCGATAACTTTAATATTTCTGAAGGACAATAAATTTTAACAAATATATCTCGAATATTGTTGCCCAATCCATTTATAAACCACCAAAATCGCCGCTCAATCCCTAGAATTAACAGTTGCTTTCCTATCCATAAACATATTTATATTTTTCATTATATTCCCAATGTTTTCATTTTGTTTAATCTGATTTTTTGCCTTTACATACTGGAGTTGCCTATCTTACCTTTCATTATACAGTTGATAATGGCGAAAGACGAAACTAGTTTTGTTCGTAAATAAATTAGGATAAAATATTGTGGTTTATTATTTCTTGCACCGAATATATATCTTGTTAATGTGATATCTTCTAATATATATATATATATATATATATATATATATATATATATATATATAAAGAGAGAGAGAGAGAGAGAGAGAGAGAGAGAGAGAGGATGGAGAGGGAGAGAGAGTAAGAGAGCAAGACAGAAAAGGTGTCCATCTCTGCACCTCATCCATAAGATAAGAACGGAGCTTTCTCCAAAACAGGAGACGTACCTCACTCACCGCCCCCTCCAAATTTGGGGAAGAATATAATGAGTTGCCGAGATAGATTCACTTAGATCAGGTGTGAACGAGTCATTCCATCCATGTATCTATATTAACCGTAGTATGTATTTCATGGTCAAAGGTCGGTGCTGACCACAGCACTCTTTGATTTATCGTCTTGTGAATCCTTGACATGTCTAGGCTACATCAAAGGCTATTTCTCCATTCTTGGTATGTTTTTCCCTCGCATTCCATTAACTTCCCTGAAATTCAAGACAATTTTAATGACCCCGCGCGTTCACAAACATTAATCTTCTGTGAAAGACATAATTAGAAATCTACATATAATTCCAGTGCTTTCACAGCACCTTAATTGAAGCCAAATTTTTTATACATAAAAAGCTAATTAAAATTCAGAAACAATTCTCACCGAAGCGAAACACCATGTATGTGTTATTATATCTCCCCATATTTTATTAATAAAGGCAAATTACTTATTGCGTAGAATAAATTACGAAATCTAATCTCTTACTTTGTAAATTTCTAGAACAAAAAGCTCATTTGCCTAATCGGAAACCTCTACTCCAGCGCAATAGAGAAAAGAGAGAAGAATTGAAGGAGCAATTCGCTTTCCTCTTGAAAGTTTTTGTGATTAATTAAAAGAACATTCCACGGCATCTTAGTTAACTCTGTCGCTTTCTAACTGTATCCCGTCTTCACTAATTGCACACTGTTTTATAAGTATTCTTCATGACATTGCTATGGTAAATTTGCTTTGCTCCTTTTGATCTCAATGTACGCCCTTTTGTACGTAGAGGAGCTCTTCTGTAGTGTAACGATGTTTGATGCAGTTTTGAGAGCGTTTCACTGACAGACTTATACTATCGTCTCTCACCGTCCAATCCTGCATTTTATTCACCCGACAACGAAATCAAATTAAAGGAAAAAGAAAGTTAGAGACAAAGTACAGATCGTCCGGCCCGTCGCCCCATGGCCTCTTAAGAGTGACCAAGACGGAGGGTTGGTCGGGGCGAGGCCCGGTACATTTTTATATCCCTCCGCAGCAACCAAATTTTCCAGGGACTCAGTTGGCTCCGGGCAATGTGGTTACGGATGGTACATACTCGTAAGAGTTAGACTGAGAGGAAGAAAAAAGTTTCTGGATAAGAGAGCAAAGAATTATAGTAGAAGACAAGAAAGTGAACTTACTTACTCATGTCATTATTTTCGTGACCTCTGTTCCACATGTGAGGTGGGGTGAAATTTGATGAAAGGGAGATTTGCAGATTTGCGAGTTTGCCTGGACATCAAAGCTTATCTTTGTACATTGTAGGTAGTTGACGGTCGCGTGTTTAAATTAAAAAGTTTTTTCGCTTAAGAACCTCACAATTCTTTTAGGAAAGTTTATATCTTTGTACCTTTCTAAATGTAAATGTCTGTTTATATTAGGCGTTAAAACCGTTATTAGTAATTATTCTTACTAATACTGGTTTAAATTTCTATCTCTTTAGCTATTCTTTTCTTTTCATATTCTTGTTATATTTAACTACTATTTTGTAGTAATACTTGAGTTTTCTAAATAGTCCTTATCGCTGAAGAGTAACTATTTTCTTCCCCAGGTGCATATTTCCTCTTATTCTTCTTCTTCTCTTTCCTCCATCCTCGATTAGCTTGGGAATAGATGGAGTCGTCTTCAACTTTCCCAATGGGCTTTCTGGTTAGTTAAATCTGTCATTTTTATATTCCCTCTTTCATATGACTTTCCTTTCTCTCTTTGAAATTATTGTGTTGAGTTGCTTTAGCTTTGCTTCCCTATGTTTATCTTTGTCTTCTTAATTCGCTTCTTCTATTATGTGTGATTTCGGACATAGCTTTGGTTTGTACTCACTAAAGTCTTGTCAGGTTAACCCTTGCTATTGTGTGAATCTCTACTGTTGGATAAATTATTGCGGATGGTACTATAGCATGGTAGATCGTTCTCTTCTTTTTCAGGATGATGTTTCTCAACTTGTATAGTACTATCAGTTTGTCTTTCCACTTTTTATTCTTTCAATAACCCGCGTCTTCGATGTTTTAATGGCTAATCCAGGCACCTTACACTCTTTAGCATACCTATATATTTCTCCTTCTAAAGATACATCTGACAAAAGACTCCTGTAAAGTGATATAATCTTAAATTTATCACTGTTAGATTTAATTTCACCTTTTGCTTTAATCCTTACTATCTCTTCTTCCATCATTCTAGCCTGCATCTCTCCGTTCGTGAAGGAGAAAATATTAATTGTCTGATGTCGTTGGTAAATTGGGTGTAAGTCCTCATTTATGAATTGCGCTATTTCTGCGGTGTAAGTTGAAAAGAAAAATGGCCTTAGATACCCTCCTTGGGGTGATCCAACAGCGAGCTGAATATTTTCCCATTGGTGTTTTCCGATTTCTATATAAGTATATCTCTCCAATACATACTTCATAATATTCTTTCTAACATGTTGTTCATTCCAAGTCGGAATATCTTAAATTGCATACCCCTCTGCCAAACTTAGTCGAAGGTCTTGGATACGTCCCGACAGACGATGTCAATGCTCCATTCCTCTCTTCTATAACTACAGCTAATAAAGATATAAACGACTTAGGTAGCCAAACAACCTGGCACAACTACTCTCTCTCTATTATACACCTCTTCTACCTTCCTCTCTACTCTTGCACATTTTCTACCTTTTTTTATCGTTGATCGTTGATCTTCTCTTCTAATTTCACAATCTTCTACAAGATGAATCTCAGTGCCATTTCAGTGCTTCTGTATTTTTTTACATCCAAATTGGCAGTTGTTTCTTACCCATTGCATTATTACAATGAAAAATTTGAATGCATTTTCTTTATTTTCAACTACATTTTATTTATTTCAAATATTAATAAATAACATATTTAATGTGATAGAAAGTTTGATTTAGTTTGCAAAGTTCACATAACCCGATTCATTAACTTAGGTATGGGGTATATGGGCATTGGTCATTATATTTTTGAAAGCAGGTTTTATCTCAAAATTCTCATTGAACATGAAAGCGTGGATAACTGAGGGAATGATAAGGGATGCGCAAGTTCGGTTTATAGCTGCTATGATGGGGGGGTGGATCAAGGGTTTTCAAGGAAAGATCTCTTTTAGAAACCTAAGGATAAGAGATGTATGGCATATGCAGAGTTTTTAGATCTGAAAAAAACATATCTTGTGGCTAGTAGTTAAAAATCATGACAGGTTCTAAGAATGAAAGAATAATGTATTGAACTGAACTGCTAATAATGTATAAATTAACGAAACAAACTAGAAAGCCCCTAGAGAGCGCCTTCATTAAAAATCGAACAATCCTGACCTAGTCTCCAGACTGAGCCAAGACATAAACTTTTTAGAATATTGTTCACCCGTTAATGGCGTATTCGCTTGCCAACGTTCTCTAATATTACAGTGTATTAATATGTGCACAACATGTTTTGTGATATCATCTAATTCCTCGACCCTGAAACATATCCCAACAATTTAGGATCATAAGTTTATTACTAGTAATTTATGAGTTATCAATAACAATATAATTTCCTAATGGAGGAATGAATCCGGAATTCTACTCATAATCAGCCATAGGCAAAATTAATTAACACTATCTTTCCTCTCATCAATAATGGTTGACCACAGTCGTCCAGATCTGACTCTTTTTTTCAAGATAAAATCTGTTTGAAGAAGACTAAATCTACATTATGTCAGCTACAAACTGATGCCAGTCCTACATTACTAGATCTGTCTATTACTGGGCTGTGTATGGCCCTACAAATATATATATATTGATCCCACAGATCTGGATCATAATCTTGGTCTAGACCAAATTGTTGGGTTGGGGAAGGGGGGGAGGCAGAGCGTCGTAAGTGGTCATTCATAAGTATTTTCACTTTGTTTAGCCCATTATTTTATAGAATATTGGCAACAATGTCAAAAAATGATAGCTCATGCAATGTCAAAGAAAGTGATGAAATGATCGACAATCCACATTCAAATCTGATTACACCCCTTAATCTAATTAGCTTCATCTTGGTATAAGCTCCCTCTACTCCACAAAATTTCGATTATCTTATGCACAAATATACGAAAGAAATTGCCAAAGTGATCACGTCACCTCCGCCAAACTGTTTTCGGTAATAAAATACATTCCCTTATCGAGATTTCCAGCGATATTCTTATTGAATAATGACTAAATGAGATGACGTTCAACTGACTAACTTGAGCCTCTAATCCCATTCTCCTCTCGAGGTTAATCTTCGTTTCACAATGTAATCTAATTTTTTTCATACATATCAATTATTTTTTTCCATTAAGAACCGAAAATTCTGCCACAATTTATCTAGTTTTATATGTTGTCTTCCACACTAATATTACTTTAACACATGATTTCTCGTTCACTCACGTTTCAAACGATGTCACGCTCATTACAATGGTCTGAACATGCAGTAAATATTGTGCCCTAATCGTTACGTCGAAAAATTCGAGGCTTATTGAATAATTCCTTTACTCTCAGTAAAGTTCCTTTGTATCGCAATTGATCAAATATATCGCAGTCAGTCAATTACTTTGGCCCTTATTCTCTTATATGAAATACACTTTAATCTTGACCAAAGAATATCTTTAAGTAAGAAATTTAAAAATTGGCTCCATTCTAGAGTTAGCGAAGTCCCACCCTTTGCTCATCAATCCTGCATTGCTGATTTTCCAGTTGTTATTCATGTGACTCATCGTATGTAGGCTTGAGTCGTAGATATCTTAAGTCATGTTAACAGGCATTTCGTTTACTTTATTTGCAAGAGCCTTGTGGCTTAATATCCCTAGTCAGTCCAGAATTAAGGAAAATTCAATCTCATGTGAGCTACTTGAATCTTTTGTTTAATATTAAAATCTTTTTATTCAAAATTTTACTTCAAATTTTCAACTTATTCCGTAAGCTAAAACTTAAACCTTGTCAAATCACTTATCTATGGACGATGTCCTTGTTTATTGCAAAGTGATCATAATTCATTTCAATTTGTTGCTGTCACAACACATTTCTATTTTGTGTGAATGGATATTTAAAAAATCGCCTGGATGTAAAATAAAAAATTAACAAGAGCGAATATATTTGCTTAGGTCATGGGCCTTCTCAGTATAGCTTCGCTTCGGGGACCTTTTTTGCATCAAAATTTCCTCTCTTTCTCTCTTTCTCTCACATACACTCTCTCTGTCTGTTTATCTAACTCTTTCTCTCGCTCTCGCTCTCTCCATCTTTCCTCTATCTCTATCGTTATCTGTTTACATGGCCTTCTTCTTCATTTCCTCGCCAGTATCCCATAAAACTCAGTGGGTTATTTTTTTGTTTTTTTAAAAGGGTCCTCTTAGCGACTGCCCGCATGGGCATAAGTCACCGTATTTATAGAACTTACTTATTAGGTTACATTAAAATAAAAACAAAACTCAAAAAACTAAAAATCAAGAAAAAACACAAAGGAAACAAGGAGAAAGGGCAGACTTCGTCGTCGGAGGGTGGCCCTCTCAAGGAGTTGGGTTAGCCAGGCCTTCCTTATTTGTCCTTGAACCGAGAGGACCTGCCGTTTCTCTAGATCCCGGCTGTGACAGTGAGCACAGGTTACTCAGATGGAGGTACTGGGAGGGGGAAACAATGTTTGTCATCTAGGTTTCAGTAGGGGTGTTAACCCCGGCTACACATTCCACCCTTTTGGGGGTAGAGAAAATAAAAAGGGACAAGGGGGGTTTGCACCAGGTTCCCCATCCAGTATCAAAGTGTTCAAGTTAACCCAGTGAGCCGGGTTTTCCTTATTTATACTCGGCCCGTGAGAATGTGCCTCTCTGCCGGGTACCAGGGGTAATGATTTACCCAGGGTGCGCCTCTTCGAGACAATCTCAGTTATATATGACCAATATTTTGATTCGAAATTAAAGGAAACAAATCTCGGATTGTAGCGGGTGGCAGCTGCTCTTCCGGCTATCAAATTTGATTGGTCAAAGCTAACAAATAAGAGAAAGGAGCGGGTTAATGCGCACCCCAATTTAGAATACCTTGCTACTTCTTTACCTAAAATGGAGGTCAAAGTGAGACAACCAATGGAAACACAAACCAGAAAGTGGAAAAGTCAGGAGAAATTAAAATAAATGCAAGCTTACCTAACCACTGGGAGGGGGGCGAAAGCCAGCCCAACTCAGAGCCGGTACCAAGCCCGGAAAAATAGGGAGGGTTTGAGTAAGGAAAGGCATTTTTCCGTAAAGTCTCTGCCAAAACATTAATGGATGAGGGTTTTACCCTTGAAATGACTTTTCGAGATCGGCGACTCCGGGTAGGGAAAAGCTGAGAAGAAGAAGAATACCTCTTTAGAACTTGATCCTGGTTCTCATAGAAAACCTTTTTTTTTTTCTTTGGAACCAGAGAAAAAGAAGGTCTTCAGAATTGTTATTTTAGCTTATCTTTTAATTAACTATCCGACCCTTTTATTATATCTTTTTGCTAATATTCCTGCTCATGTTCACTGGCCACAAAATGCCCTCTTAACATGACATCAAAGGAGACGTTTTGCTCGGATAAAATCCGAAAGTACCGTTACAGACATTCATTTATTTACAAATAAAACAAAGAGTGATTTTTTAAAATCATAGGTTTATCAGGAAGAGAGATTGTTTATTTATCATTTATTTATCGTTTATTTCCATCAAGTTCTCTCCAGTTTGCCTCTCGCTTACATAAAAGTCTTCTTTCCATCTCAGAATTGTTGATTTGCTGAACCGTCTGGCTGGCGAGGCCTTGAAAGTAATTGTTATGAACAAATTATGATCACTTCAGAGGTAATAAGAGGGCAACTGATAAAAAACCTCTTTATTATTTAATTCGTTGGCATTGCAGAGGAAAGAGTGTATTTCTTCGAAGTACAGCAAATGAATGACCACGAGAGATATTAATGAGATATTTGAATGTTTACTTATTGCTTTGATAGAGGGAAGCAAAACTATAAAAAATGAGATATAATTTCTTCCTTTCCATATTGAACGATTTGAATAGATTTTGGAGCAAGAAGAATCAAATATACAGATTATTAATCATGTATCAAATCTCTATCTTTCACGATTAAATCAAAGAAATCACCCTAAATTGCTAGGAAGGTTCGCAACCGGCGTCATACGTAGACGATTCGATCGTTCTCCCAAATCCTAAATTTAGACAATTTAAGACAATTTATTCTGTCTATCAGATGATCCCGCGTTCCGTACGCATCCTCTTTTTGGGTACATCGAATGTTGGGGACTAAGGGAGCAGCGAAAGTTAGGGGAGGTGTTAAAATATCTTCTGTGAAGGGTAAACTCACCCTAAATGAAACAAATGAAAGGAAACGAGGTAGGCTTCAATTTAGATGTTACACATTGCTCTTGCACATTATAAAAATGTATTGTTAAGGCATCAAGTACCTCAATTCCAGGGATGTTCTCTCAAATACTTATTAACTTTTGAAGAATTTAATTTCTTTGATGATATTAATTATGCTAATGTGTCGCCTTTGAACTGTCAATTTCGGTATTTCCTGCTAAGGTTGCATTTCCCATCTCTATATTGTTTAGAGTAAAATTTCGAGTGTTTTCCCGAAAACTATGAACAAAGTCGAAGAAAATTTCCAACTTTAACATTTAACATATATCTTCAAGGAAAGGCTAATGAAAAGTATCCAAGAAAATTTTTTTCTATCGTTTAATAAAAAAAACAGAAGAAAGAATAATAGAGAGGGAAGAAGGATGAATCACTCCGTATACGAGGGGCGGTCAATAAGTTTTGCGAATCGGTAGGGCAAAACAGAGGAAGGGGGATAGCTGTTTGTGTGGGTGTTGGGATAAGTTATGACAAGTCAGGACCCGCAGCTGTACACTCCTGCCTTGTCTATTTAAGAAACAGTACCTGATCGCAGATCGTCAATCACATATCTGTCAACAATGGAGAAGGTTGAGCACCGCACAGTGATCAAATTTTTGACCAAGGAAGGCAAGAATACAAAAGAGATCAATGAATGCATGGTTGCAGTGTACAACAACACCTCCTTTTCCTATGCAACCATTTCTCATTGGAATAGGGAGTTCCGCTATGGTCGTGAGTCCCTTGAAGATGATTCCCATCCAGGACGCCTGTCAGACATGACCAACGAGGACAATGTGGCCCCTGTGGAGAGGATGATCCTCAAAAATCGACGGGTGAAGGTCGAAGAAATCGAGCGAGAACTTGGAATATCACATGGAAGGGTTATCAATATTATCCACGACAATTTGGCCATGACCAAGGTCTCTGCCCGTTGGGTCCCTAGAAACCTCACGCCCCATGATCGACTTCAACGTCGTCAAAGTCCACAAGGCCAGAGTTGCACAAGCTTTCCTGCGCGAGTGCGGATTCGAGGAGCTCAACCATCCCCCTACAGTCCAGATCTGGCCCCTAGTGACTACTTTTTATTCCGCTAGCTCAAGGCTGCACTGCGTGGACGCCGGTTTTGGGACGATGAAGATGTCCAGCTTGCCGTTCAGGAGTGGATCGAACAGCAGTAGGGAGATTTCTGGTTGTCTGGAATTCGAAGCATCAGGGACAAGTGGCGCAAGTGCATTGAAGTTGAGGGTAGTTATATTGAAAAATAATAAAACACTTTTCCTCATATCTCGTTTCCTCATATCCGAATTGCAAAACTTATTGACCACCCCTCGTATGTGGGGCGGAGGTTAGGTTGGAATGCGTCTGATGAAAGAATAACGGGAATAGGAAGTGAAGGTTCTTCCAAAATGGTCTCGAAGAACCATTTTCTTGAGACATTCTTGGAATCTTGCGGAGTATACGGAAACCTAAGGTCATGAGGTCCACTTTCGGCGTGTTCTTTTTAGTTGTACTTCTTAAAACTTACATTAAAGGACTCTTTATTGATCCGTGGAAGGACTCGTAGAAACCTCTGCTATACAGAAAGATCGTAGCGATATGAGAAGGCTAAACCTGCGGATTAGGCGTCAGATTTCGACGCCATGGAAGCGGTTTGATTCCGGGCGAGGGTGGACGCCAAATATTTCGACGCTTCAAGAGTAGAGATAACACATCACTCTTCCTTCTCAAACCTCACTGAAGGTGTTTTCATATCCACACTCACCTGATGCGGACCAAGATGATCTTCCTTGGGCTACAAATGATTCTTTCATGGCAGGTTAGTGATAAAATTAATACGGCGTCTCTTTCTGTATTCCATTTTTGACGATGACAGGCCATGTTTCTTTCGGATTTGCCGGAGATGGTCAAACTGATCTTTATATAAATTTAATTGTTCGCTCTGAGACCCTCGTCGCCCACATTCAAAAGGTAGTTGGCGGCGCCATTACCAAACTGGCAAGCACATTCACCCCAATAATTTCCATTCAATGGTTTATTTATATACATTTTCTTGCGTGCCTATAATACATCAAGACATTCTCGGTTACAACATCAATCGCACGTTTCTTCAAACCATATTTCGTGACCATCTCAATCATTCTGTGTGTGTTATGTCAATCCTCGCACACATCATTATCAATTCCATTTTAATTAATGACTAAGTATACATTTTATAAATCTAAATTCTCTTTCTTTGCATGAAAATCAAACTCGCAAAAATTTAGTTGAATGCGATGCGTCTTGAGCTGCTTCCTAATTTCCTTGTCAAAATTGTTTAAAATCGCTTTGATTTGCGACGGAGTTCCCTTTGTCTGTCCTTCTTGGCATCGATCGGTAGACACTAGTGACGCTCTCGAGCGTTCACTCCTTTTCAAATTTTATTTCTCATTGAACGACTTTGAGAAGCTTTTCGATTTAAGGAGCACAATTGGGGCCAAGTTAGACTACTTAAGGTTAGGTAAGGTTAAGAAACAATCAATATCCTTTTTTATATATAACTTTTAAGTCAATAGAAAATGTATTTGTGGTAATTAAAAATGCCATACCTTACCTCTAACTTAGACACTTTTACACAGGTATATGTGCATTAACCTTACTGAATTCCCACACTCTCTTCCACTCCTTCTATGCCATATGAACTACAGATTCTGATTCTGTCTCTTTTATCAATTACAGTCATTTATTTAAAAAAATCTGTTCCAGAGAGAGGCCACAAAATTAATGCATTATTTACAATTTACTATTTTATTCTTTAAACTTAAGGAGAAGCAAGAAAATAAGAGGGGTAATGTATATCGATCGAGTCAAAACATAAATACGCAAATAAAAATTAAAATAATCGGTGTGCCAATCACACTATGTGCTCCTACATATTAATGAGGAAAACAAACGAACAACAAGAAAATAAAATGATAAGAAAAATGTCAGAGATGTTTCGGATACGTCAGTTTACAGTTAGTTAGAATAAGAATCTTTTTAAGGCCAATTATCTGCAAGATAATTGGCCCCTACAGATAATTAGGTCCCTATTAAGGATAGCCTGTACAACCTGTTGTTGTGACACTCTCTAGTTACGGACTGTTCCTTAGCATACACCTTCTCTGAATAGTCTGGCATATTCCTAATACATCTCCATCTTTCACATCAATTCTGACAACACTAACACCTAGATTCTTACACTTTGACTTGTCTGTTCGGGTAGAAGAGACTCTTTGGCCATGGTAGGCAGCTCTTCCAGGAGGAGGCTACCACAAAATCTAACCACTGTTCTCCAGTCTTGGATAGTGCCACAGCCTTTGTACCAGGTCTTTATTGGGGCTCCCTTGCTTTGGGGGTACACTCAAGCTCACTATTCTATCAGTTTGCTGTTGCTCTTGTTTTTTTTTAAGTGTATTTGACAGGCTTAGTATTATTGCTTCTAAAATACCATCATTACTGTCCTTCCTCCAGTGTCTGCTAAACCTGGGAATGCATTCGACCTTGCTGGGTGTCGCGCCTCCTCCCAGTTTTCCAGTTTATTTCCGTACTTTTTTTTTCGCCTGGGTGAATATTTTTCTAATCTCTTTGTATATGTTGCTCCTGTTATTTGTTTTTTTACTTCTTAAATATTCTTTTATATTTGTTAAACATGTTGCTGTGGCTACTTTCTGGTGACATTGAATTTAATCCTGGTCCGCAAAATCGATTCCGGAACTGTCGAATATTATATAGAAATGTACGTGGACTATATAAGAATAAAAAGTACTTGGACGTAGCTGCTGATAAATTTGATATCCTGTTTTGTTCTGAGATCCTCGTGTCTGATTTGCGTCATATTTCCGAATTGTTAATTCCAGGATTCAAAAAGCCTGTTTTGCTCAAGCGTAATGCCATCCCGAGAGCTCATGGAAATGGTTCTGTATTTTAAAGAGGGTTTCACTGCGTCTCTAAGGCCGCTATATGAATGTGGCTGTAATGAAACACTGGTAGTTTAAGTCACTGGTACACTATTAAATCTTTATGTATTTGCTAGCTATAAGAACCCGGATTTGGATGAATCTATTTATGACTGTTTGTTAACTAAAATGGCAGCAGTTCAACAGGTTGACCCTAAGTTTTGCTTTATTCTCTTTAGTGATTATAATGCTCATCATACTGAGCGGCTGAACTCTGTTACTGCTCAGATAACTATGGTGTAGCTTCTTTAGATTTTTCAAATATTTCTGGCTGTGGGCAGCTGATAAATGAACCCACACATCATTCTGGTAACCGTCTTGATCTTGTGTTTACAGATGTTACAGGTATTATTAATTTCTGAGTGAATTATCCAGTATGCTGATCTGATCATAGTTCGATTAAGATTAATATTGATATGGATCAGGTTGTTCCAGATTTTCATTTCTCTAGGAATGTTTACCTTAAGTCCCGTGCTGATTGGAATGGTATTCTTCATGACCTTATGGCACTCAGTTGGAGTGATAATTATAGAAGCCTGAATATTATCGAATGCTTAAATGACCATCTTAGCCCAATTATAGAAAGGAGAATCCCTTCTAAATTCCTCAGGTTTAGAATTAGAGATAAGTCATGATTTAATGCTGAATGTAAGCTTGCCTATCAAGCAAAGCAAGAACAATAAATGTGACTTCTTGTGGCATAATTTTACTGAGCTTAGAAGTCCTGCTCAGGTTATCTATGTGAGTGCTGAAAAAACTTATAATGATGAAGCAAATAAGGTCCTACTATCCAGTAGTAGTAATCATATGTGGTGGTCTACCCTTAAGTCGTCACTCTTAGGAGTTTATTCTAGTATTCTCACACTCCAAAATGCTTACAGAAGTGCCATCTACTGCCCTAAAGTAAAAGCTGAACATTTGGCTGACCTATTTGATAGTAAGCAGTGTGGTGAGTCGCTCTTGTTGCCTCAGTCATGCTTTCCAGAACCTAAGTTGTGTTCAATGGCCTTCAGATATAGTGAAGTTAAAACCTTGCTTTAAATCTTGACAGTTATGGTGGTATCGACCCTAATGAGATATTCTCCATTTTCTTGAAAAAGACTGCAGATTTTATTGCTCCAAAAATTGCTACAATTGTCCGCAAGTTAGTTAGTCCTGTTAGTTTTCCATTAGTGTGGAGGATGGGAAATATTGCATAATTACTTAAAGGACTAAGTCCATCCTCATCTCCTTCAGAATACAGGCCAATATCAATTACCCCGGTCTTATATAAAGTATTTGAGAAACTGCTCTCTAAGTGCCTTTGTAGGTTTGCTGAAGATAATATTCTGCTACAACATTACAGTTTGGGTTTCGCAAGGGGATTGGAATTTGTGATACACTCTTGTCAATCTCTACAGCTTTGCAAACTGCTCTTGATAAAGGCGCAGAGGCACGCATGGTAGGTTTAGATTTCAGTGCAGCCTTTGATCGTATGAATCATAGAGCACTCAGGATTATCAGAGATTGGTGGCACTTTTCTTAATATTTTAAGTGAATTCTTGCTTGCTAGAACCCAGAGGGTCTGTGTTGATGGCCAATATAGTAGTGTTAGAAATGTACTCTCAGGTTTCCCTCAGGGTAGTGTTCTTGGTCCTTTGCTATTTAATATTTATACAAGTCACTTGTGTCAAGGTTTGGAAAACAAACTGATTGCATATGCTGATGATGCAACTCTTTTGGCTGTTGTTCCTTTACCTCGCCTGAGGAATCTAGTAGCTGATTCCATGAATACAGACCTAGCACGCATCTATGGGTGGTGTAAGCTTTAGGGCATGAAGCTTAACCCTTCTAAAACTCAGAATATGATAGTTAGTCGGTCCTGATCTACATATTGATGGAATAGTATTAAATACAAATGACTATTTTAAGGTTTTGGGCGTTATTTTTGAAAAGAAATTGACTTTTGAGGATCACATACGTAATATTGAGTCCTCTGTTTCGCAGAAAGTTGGTATCTTGAGGAGATGTATTTGAATATTTGGAAACGAAGCTATTATAACTAAGTGTTTTAATTCCTTCTTTCTTTCCTGTTTGGAGTATTGCTCTTTTGTGTGGTTCTCAGGTGCAGATTCTCATCTTTAGCTCCTGGATAGAGTTATATCTTCGGTCAAGTTTATTTTACCAAGTATTTATGTTGACCTGTGGCATAGGCGTAAAGTGAGTTCTTTATGCTTGTTTCATAAAATGTACTACAGTGATAAACATTCTTTGCATTTATTCTCACCTGATCTAGCCTTTTTTGCTCGTAATACAAGGCAGGCAGCCACTGATAATAGTGACATTTTCTAGTAT
This sequence comes from Ceratothoa steindachneri, assembly GCA_963969495.1. NCBI lineage: Eukaryota > Metazoa > Arthropoda > Malacostraca > Isopoda > Cymothoidae > Ceratothoa > Ceratothoa steindachneri. Next base: position 236,802,941 of record OZ018317.1, read on the forward strand.
CAGATATTGTACTAGCCAGTTTGCTAAGAGTTCTATTGTGGCTGCAACAGTAAATAGGAATGATTTGTCTAGTGCTGTTGTGGAGTGTACATATCTACAAACATTTAAGAGTTAAGTCATTCTTATTATCTGCTGACATCACTTGATTTCCTTGGGGGGGATGGGGTCCTCGTATTTAATCTTTTTACCCTCTTTTGTCTCTATAGTATTTTTATTTTCAGGCTGATCTCCCTCTGGAGCCCCTTGGGTTTATAGTCTTCTGACTTTTTCCATGGTGGTGGTCAGCTCAAGATTTAAAGAAAGAAGAAAAAAGAAAGGAGAAATTTTATAAGCCGATAATGTATACGATTTTAAACTTGTGATGTTTGTTGTCGTTGATCGATATTTTTGTCTCTCATCAATATTTTTGGCAATAATCTTAGCTTTGTAGTTGGACAACATATAATGCAATTGCCTTTTAAAGCTGATTGTTGCCTTCACATTTTGTTTTCTCTGTTGAGAGAAAATAAAATTATTTATTTCTTTTCTTCTCAAAATGTCTAGATAAATGTATAGGGTGCAATGTGTAATTTGTCGGTTAATTTCATCAGAAAAGAAAATAACAGAGTTAATTTATAAAGATATATTTACCAAAGTTACAGGTGAGAGAATTGAGGGATGGATTATTATTGGTTTTATTCAATGAATTCGCCGCCAGCCTCAACCACGGCCTCCACGCCACGTCGGAACCTGTTGCAGGGCTTCTTGCCGATCCTCTTGTTTAACTGGGTTAAAACTGTGATTATCCTGAATCTAAGCTCCACCTCCACATAAGAGACCAGGGGGTTTCAAATAAAGGAGTTAAGAGGATAAATGTTTCGAGTGATGTGGTAAAAGAAATTGCCTGATAGCTAAGACTGGTTCCTCCTGCTTGTGTCACATGGTGCAAATTCCTGCAGCCACACGTACGGTCTTCTAGCGGCCAACTCCTGGATCAAGGCAAACACCATCTTATCCACGTTTTATAGGTAGCCCTCTGTAGTGAGTCTGGGGTCGTTAGGGAAGATAATCGTGTGCATAACGTGGCTGTCGTAGTTTCCAATCCACCCTACCCTGTTTTTAGACCTCTGTATTGAGTCTGGTATCATCAGGGGAGATAATCGTGTGCTTAACGTGGCTGTCGTAGTTTCCAAGCCACCCTAATCTGTTTTTGGCTCTCTGTATTGAGTCTGGGGTCATCAGGGAAGATAATCGTGCGCATAACGTGGCTGTCGTAGTTTCCGAGTCACCTTACCCTGCTTTTAGATCTCTGTATTGAGTCGGGGGTCATCAGGGAAGATAATCGTGTGCATAACGTGGCTGTCGTAGTTTCCAAGCCACCCTAATCTGTTTTTGGCTCTCTGCATTGAGTATGGGATCATCAGGGAAGATTTTTGTATGCATAACGTAGCTGTCGTAGTTTCCGAGCCACCCTACCCTGTTTAGCCCTCTTTATTGAGTCTAGAGTCATCAGGGAAGATATTTGTGTGCATACCGTGTCTTTGGTAGTTTCAGAGCCACTCTACTCTGTTTTGAGCCCTCTGTATTGAATATGGGGTCATCAGGAAAGATAATCGTGTGCATAATGTAGCTGTCGTAATTTCCAAGCCACTCTAATCTGTTTTTGGCTCTCTACATTGAGTATGGGATCATCAGGGAAGATTTTCGTATGCATAACGTGGCTGTCGTAGTTTCCGAGCCACCCTATCCTGTTTTTAGCCCTCTGTATTGAGACTAGGGTCATCAGGGAAGATATTTGTGTGCATACCCTGGCTGTGGTAGTTTCAGAGCCACTCTATTCTGTTTTTAGCCCTCTGTATTAAATATAGGGTCATCAGGGAAGATAATCGTGTGCATAACGTGGCTGTCTTAGTTTCCGAGCCACCCTACCCAGTTTATCACAGCCAGAATCATCCAACTCTTTCACCCTATCTTCTGTATTGTCCTCAGATTGACATCCAAACTCTAGGATATGTATTAACACTGGAGCTCATAACGTGAATACCTAACAGCACAGCTTGCCTTTTCGTAATCTTTGTAGGATTGAATTCAACCACGTTCTTGCTTCCTTCCTAGACAATGCACAACTCTTTCTACTAAGAGAGAACCTACTGTAGCCACTTGCATATTCCTTAACCACAAAGCGTATGAGATCCCCCCCTCTTAGCGGTACCTTGGTACCACTTTCTCCCATTGTTGTAATCTCTTCCTAACACCTTTCACCTTTCTCTTTACTGAATTCAGCCAAGTTTCCGAAATAATCAAGATGTGAATAACAGGAATGCACTTTATAACCAATGCGGCAGCCGATGTTCTTATATTTTAAACAAGTCTCGAAACTAGAGGCCATACAATGATAATCGTGGTACTTTGAACAAGTCTCGAAATTTGCGCGATACAATGATAATCGTGGTCATTTGTACAAGTCTTGAAACTAGCGCCATAGAATGATAATCGTGGTGATTTGTAGAAATCCATCAACTTGAGGGAGAAATGCGCACCAAGCACCTCTTTCCTTGTCGCTCATCAGTCAAGTTATGAATCTTCTTGCAAATTTCCTCCTAAATTTAATGACTTTGCCAAATGTTTTATCTATCTAAAGTGTAGTTCAAACTTCGGCTTCACAATAGGCCACAATAGGCTGTAGATTCTCTTAAGAAATCTACTGAATGTTCACTTAAACCTCAATAACTGCATTTTAATCTCTCAAATCATAAACACAAAAACATTTGGTATACCCTTCATGCAAATCAAATTATCATGGTTGATCTGACAAGTAGATGCTTAATCATCATCTCCTACATATTTTATACCGATTGTGAAGATGTTTGAGATAGATATCGGTTTCTTTGTGAAATAGAACTACCTCTGCTCTAGTTGATCAGTCGATAAGTAGTCGCTATTCGTAGCATCTGAATTAAATCTAACGGCATTAACTAGGAAGTCACGTCTTTGTACTAAGAGAGATCTAAAAAAAGGTCTAAGTAAATTGAAAATTCTACACGTCTATTCCTCTATCCACTAGTCCTGGTATCTTTTCCTACTTATTTATTCGGACATGGACATTAAAAGTCTTGCTTATACTTAAGTGATACAAAAGCCACTATTCAGATCATTTTTCTTAATGTTGTCCATCGTTGCCGATGACGACATCTCTCCAAAATATGAATGAGCAATGCATGGAGTGATAACTTGCACGATGATGTTTAAGATGAAAATTAGGTGTGTATTCTTCAGTCCACCATCTTCACTTTCCCCTGCTGAGTCCAGTGGCAGGGAAATGATCCAGGACGCCTGGAGCAGGTTTAAATTGCATTGCTCTTCCGAGAAAAAGTTCCTTCTTGGACTATTTATTGCCTAATACACGAGCACCGGGGAGATTTGATCTCCAGGTTTACTCCTAACGCCTTGGCCCTTCCAAAGCCTCCCACAAGGCAGTTGAGTTGGCCGGGTTATACCGCCCGGCACTTGGTCGTTGGACGTACCTTCAGTTAAAGGCAGGGAGACCACTAGCAGGTAGTATGCCAACACTTATACCCCATAAAACTGATAACGTACACTTGTTCTTGCAGAAGGATTCATCATTTATTGTTTGCCACTAATTGATGAATATTTGTTGATATTCCCCCCAAAATTACCAAATTAATCGATCCTTCGTAGATGGTTACAAATTAAAATTAAAAAAAGCACAATACATTTATATGCCAAAATTTGACAATTGGAACATAAATGTTACAAGTGGCTTAGAAAATCCGCGAGAACAGAGGAGAGAAAATAAAGAAATTCACATCAAAGCAAAATACAGTTCTATTTATATTTCCCCAAATTGGTTTATTTTATTCTTGAAGATTACAACCATTGATTGATTGAGTTTTTTATTAAATTTGAAAGGAAAATCAACGAGAGAGTCTTTTGCCGATAGTTCAAGGAAGAATTCTGTAAGGAAATTGATGAAGTGGAAGACGAAAAACTATGTGGAAGATACATATATAGCCACTGATCATCCTTCAGGCAGTCGGGCCCGGAGGGGAGCAAACATTTCCTTGCTGAACCTGGCACTCCTTTCTAGTAGTCTGTTGAATGACTGTCGATTTGGGAATAGATGAAATTATTAAATATTCATTGACTGAAGCGAGCTATTATCACCATTGTCTAGAAATTCAATATCCCGTGAACCTCACTGGGATTTATGCCTTGAAAATTCAAAGTGGCCCAATTCATAGTGGCAGATTGTTGTTATTTTAGTCACGTTCATTGAGTGATACTTGAAGGATCACGTGCTCGAACTCTAAGAGGAAAATCAGAAATGGCTCTCTTTCATTGACCTACTCGTCAAGTCTCAGAACTTATTTCTCATATTTTTGATGGCAAAAAACGGAGATGCCTATAAATTCGATAATGCGTGCCTCGTAAAATGATGAAAAATCAACTCCCACCGGGATTCAAACCCGCGAAATCACATGGGGGTAGCGAGGGCGTTAGCACTGTGCAAAGAGCGGCAACAGAAAATGCAATTTGATATTGGTTAAGAGCTACAGGGTAATAATGCCGATATAATTGTTCAGAGACCTGTTACGCCTCTGCCCTTTAACACTATTGTAGTGGGTTACAATTTAACTGAGACCCTCGTATAAAATCGCATTCGCTTTTTTTTCGATGTAGCCCTTAACTAATATCAAGTGACGTTACCTTTCGCCCCTCGTTCCAGTGTGCTAACGCCCTTCTTCCAGATGCTAAATATGCGCTGATCTCAAGATGTGACCAGAAAATACCAACAGCACTGGTTAGAGCTACATAGGAAGGCTCGATAGTTCCGATCTGTCGGCTGTGAGGTCCTACTCTAATCCTTCCTTCAATGTAATGTAAATTCCTTTAAATTGTGGTTAGCTTGTGATGGATCTCCGGATTTATTTAACTTTATTCTTTAATATATCGTATAGATTTCACTATTCCTTATTTACTCGTTAATTTCGACTTTTATCCCAAATTGCTCCTAATTATTCCTTGATTATTATCTATATTTCTTTACTTTAGTGATACAGTTCTTTATTGAAATCTGTAAAATCAATTACCAAATTTTAAATAAAAAAAGACTTACAATCAATAGAGAATACCTAATAAGAGCTTTTGCTGATCATCCAAACAAATACCCACCCACCACTTTCTCAAATGGATAAAAGATGCTTTTGGATCATAACAAACTTAAATGAATATCAGTGGTATCAAGGATTCATTCCTTTAATTGAAAGAACAATTTTGCGTTAGGAAAAGTGTAATTTTTGCCACAATTTTATCAATGGTTCATTTAGACTTATTTAGATAAAAACGAGAGGAATGTTAGACATTTCAGAAAGAGTTCAAACCATTAAGCCCTTTGAATTAAGTCAATGGTTCATTTAGACTTATTTAGATAAAAACGAGAGGAATGTTAGACATTTCAGAAAGAGTTCAAACCATTAAGCCCTTTGAATTATTTCTGGTTCCAGTACAAGAGTAAAATATATACCATCTGTATTTCTTGTAATATATTGTGTGGTATAAACACAAGAAAATTGGACTTAAAAGAGGATTTCAATCTGGTTCATTATTATCATTAATTAGGGTTTTCTAAAATATACACATTGGCTTTTATTTGTCTTACAAATATTGTGTAAATGAAAGAAAAGTTTAAAGAAAGAAACAGATTAATCTTTCTGTTGTATGCAAGACTTTATTGCAAAATATATTATAACGAAACAAATATGGGGTTGAAAGAAATTGTGCTGAGCTTGACAAATCTTTGTAGGCCGTAAATACCTAGCTTAAGTCCAGTCATCAAAGTTTTATTTAACACAATACTAAAAATATTAACTTTTATGTCGTTATCCAAGGCCATGGAGATTCACAGAGCGTCCCTCTATTAACTCGAAAATTTTAGAGGGCAGTTTGAAAGAATCACTTGAGGGCTCCAAGAGACGATGATGAGAGTATCTGGGCAAGCAGTGAATTCTCCATCCTCATGGCAGATATAAACAAAGAGTGATCACCGTTGGAACACAGACGACTATGAATAACAATCAGTATACGAACAAAGGCAGTGCGTTGGGTGCTGAAGGGCTGGAATAAGGTGAGCGAGAATGAAATATAGTATGGATGCTGCGTAATTAATAGCAAGAATAAGGTCATTAATGGTAAATACGTATCGAATGAGCTGCCAGTAAAGTTTGCGAAGCATTTCCGTTGCAAGAGAAAAACGTGCTCTGCGGAGAGCGAAGGGGAATGTGAGCTGCAAAAGTTGGAACAAGCTGGAGAGGTTGAAGGGTGGACACCTGTGGACCAATATTAATGGCAATCACAAAGCTGTGGAGTAAAAGTGGGTAGAGGTACGACTAAGGTAGTGTAGAATGCAAAGAGGAGCTTTAGAAGCTTATCACCATGAGTTTTGAGAGATTACGGACTATCAAAGGTGAGCCCCATATATATTAAAGTATCGAAAATAGAACAAGAAAGGCACAAATTTATGATATGCAGCAAAGTTTTGCAGCGACTCACATCCACAAGAGTAACGATCAGTATTTCTTCTGCTTTGTCAAATTGTATTTGCGAAAATGAACCGAGACCTATTCAGTCTCACCAAACGAAGCTGCAAATAAAAATAAATAGATGTGCATGTAATAAGCATAGAAATAAAACGATACTCTAGAACTACCCGTGAAAATGCTGAGAAGAATAGAGATGCGAAACAGAAGCGGGGCAAGAATCAATCTTTGCGGAACACCAAAATTCACCTCTGCTGACTGAGATATATCTTATCCAATATGGGTAGAGTGATTAGTAGTTGGAAGATACCAGCGAAACCAGTTAAATACATTTTAAATACATTTTCACGGACCCAGTGAAGAACAGTGTGCTGAACATTGTCAAGTGCTGCCAAGAAGTCCGGATGTGCCAGAATATAAGTATGCCAAGGGTCGTAGGCACGACAAAGGTCATTCGTTACATGTGGGAGTAGATTCAGTACCAACTCCTCTCTTAAAACTAGATTGAAAATAGTTTTGAGAATAGTTTCTGCATGATATTCAGCTCATCGCTTGTTCGCAACGCCAGGAGTGATTGAAGGGGAGTATTTAATTTGGCAAGAGGTTCCAAAAATTTCGTACTAATGGCATTTAACAGTTTTTTGTGGTCCTCAAAAAGTTCGAAATATAAAAACTCTTCTAAAAAGTTCCTTAATTTAAGAAAATTTATAGATTATGTACGTTTATTTAAACAGCTATATCATTTCTATAGGATTTTTAATCTATGAGTGTATCCGTTTAGGTATTCCAAAGACAGTTACACTAGTTTCTACCCCTTTACCCTACGCTGCCCAAATCCTTACTAAGTTTATAAAGCGTAAATATTATCTTTATTCCTTTTATAATACAGGAAATTGCAGTGTCTACACTCGATAGAATGTTAACTTCCATCATGGTAGATCATGCTCTAGCGTACCATGTATATAAAATATATCTAATCTTCGACCCTTTCATGAAAAATGAGCGGCCATCAGTCTTTTTCACGACCATTAATTCCGTCCACGAAATTTTTTTTTTAATTTTCTTCAGTTACTCGAATTTAGTCAGAGAATTTATATCTTCCATTTTCGTAAAGTTTTAGCCCCCATAAGTTTGTTCACACTCTCCTTGCCTGAACTCACTATTAATAATTTGCTCAAGTAAATGTGATTTCGCTCCTATGAGAAAATTTTCTGGCCTAATATCATTAAAGCGACTTGATTTGAGCTCCAAGAAAAAAAAAGCTCAGATATTCTATGAAAATCTACAGACTGTCCATAAAGACTGAACACAGTCACAATGCATATTTTGAAAAAAAACAATTTAACTACATAAATTTCATTTAAACTGCATTTTATTTGATTGAAATATTAATAAATAACATCTTAATGTGACGTCTACCATTTGCGATGCAAAATTTGATGCGCTTTGCGAGATTTACCCAATAAACCTGACTATAAGTTCACGTCAATTCGAGCACATTCATTTAGGATACGTTCAGGTGCCTCGTAACTTCAATTCTCATTGAGTCCATCTTCTCCTTTAGCATAGCTCAGAAACAAAATCAATGGATGTAAGATCTTGTGAATGAGAATACCATCGTGATTAATGTCTCTGTCCAGAATTTAGGGACACCCTGTAGAATAATAATAGGGCCACATGTCTATTTTTAGATTCTATCAGGAGTATTCGATGAAGGTGAGGTAATGGAGTTAACTTATTTACTTTATTTATTATTGCTTTTGAAATTTAAATCTTACCATTACATTTTATGATCGTTAATGTATTTAAGAGTAGGTTGGATGAGTTTATGGGAAGGGAAGGTTGTGATGGTTCCTAAGTTTTGTATATATTAATATTGTTTGTATATATCTATAGCTGCATGATTTAGTTCTTGACAAGCCTTGATTGGTGATACCCTTGTTTCTGGATGCAATCCTCTAGATGTAGTTTTCCTGGGAGTTTGGGTGCCTTAAAAAAGAGGCTGTTTGACTCGGATGACCTATGATGAGCCCTTGTCATCTGTTATATTATATTGTGGGGGACTTTGATTTTGTCTTCCCCTGGTGATGGTGCTTGTTGTGGGTGGGTTTTGACGGAGGCGGATGACCTTTGATAGGCCCTTGTGGCTTTTGTCATCCGTGTAATTATGTTATGTTATGTTAATAGTGAACTGAGATGCATAACGAGTCCACAATCCAGTTCGACGGATCATGACGCGTAAATACCACGGGTCTCCCAGAAACGTGCTTGACACAGAGGGAACTTGCCTTTTAGCCATGTGGTTCAAATGTTGGCTCAGATTATTTGTGATTTAATTAATATATATATATATATAGACTCGATCTTCACTTATATAAAAAAAATGGATCACACTCTTGTCACCCACCACAGCTCTACGGGAAAACCTTTGCTACCCAAAAAAGCTGAGCTACGAAGCACAATAATTTATAGTAAAAAATGAAAATAATGAAAATAATATCGTCGTCACTTTGGAGTGACGAACGACTTTCCTCACAGGAATATTCACTTATGTAAGAAGCAATAAAGTAATAGAATATCAGTCAAATATCAATAAACAGTTGATTACAGAATAATGAATGATTGGCAAAAATAATTGTAATGAGATCAATATAGAGGATTAATCGGATATACAGAATGCTTTATCCCAACATCCAAAGCCCACTGAACTTTGGGGAAGAGTAAGAAGAGGATCTCACGCGATTCTAAACAATTCCCTCTGGCTAAATGGAAACTCAACAGCTCGATTGAATCAGAGCTGCAAAGACGTAGATCTTTAAGTGAAATTAAATTATCATAATGGAACCAGTTGCACTAAATTCTCCTCAGAGGTTACACGAAATAGTCTGTCTAAATTATCAATTGACTGAGCTGATTCACAGAATATTATTACGGTTGACTCAATGTCAAATGAGAATGCGCTTTTATGCAGACGAGACGCAATGTATTGAGACTAGTTATTTAAATTAAGTTCTTGAATTATCCAAAGGATCGCAATTATCCTTTACCTTTACCGGAGTGCCAGTCAAGTGAAGTGGGTAACCATGGATCTCCATCTCCCTCTGTCTGTCGTCTGTCAGTCTGATCAGATCCAAATTTCTTCATCCATTACCAATGTGTTGAAGAATCGTGTCCAAAATCTTTGATATGTGTGAACCAAGCTTTAGGCAAACTTTCTGCACCAATGTGAATATACAATAATTAAATTAACTGCAAATATAAATTAACAGCTGAAGGCTGGTAAATAATATGGTTACTCAAAAGGTTAGGGCCTCTTAACTAAAGTTCGCTGTCTACAGATACTAACTTCCTAACTGAATATGTTACAATGACGTCATATTAGGAAAAAATCCAAACAGAAAATACGACAAAACCTAGGGTGAATGCTAGCGCTAAACAAACATGCAAAAGTTAGACATTTTTAGCAGAGCTTCAAGAATAAATAGACAAAACGCAACTCCCTGACCTAATTCAAGGCAAAATAATAAAAGGCGTTGCAGAAGATAGCTAACACTATAGTACGTTACAGAAGATTGACTTAGGTATATTGTGTTGGCAGAGACACCCATTATTGCACATCATAATTATAAATAAACCTGAAAAATCATCAGATGCTACCAGGCTTCGAACCATCGTTTCTCACATTAGAATCGCAATGTTTCTCTATAAAGAGTTTCGAAGAAAGGCATTCCAGATTAATGGCCAGCGGAATTTTGCGCATCTACCATGCCGCATATATAGGGGGAGGGGTAGAGGTAGAGGGGAGGGAAGACTGGTAACATTTATTTCAATAGTATGAATCTCGTGTGACACTGAGGCCCTCGTATGAGTTCAATAAGGCATAATAGAGGACCTCGTCAAAAAAGTAGACAGGTGTGAGTCATTTCTTATGATGACGTTATGACTTTTAAGTTCATCATTTTTCTATGATTAATTAAAACAATGTAACGCCCTTTTTTATAATGAAATAAATTTTTTTCAAGGTCTAAATCTATTGAACTTTCTTTCTAGGTCATGAAAATTGCGCAAGGTTTACAAGGTGGCTAAAGTAAACAAGCCTCTTTTTTGTATCTGTGTGACATCAGAGCTCACAAGCAGCACTATAAACAACGTGACTGGCCAGTAGGCCTGAACTGCAATCAGTTTTATACAATTATCTAACACATCCTATTCTCAACAAACAGAAGATTGCTTGATTAATTAAGCTGTCTATCAGATCACTCAAAATGAACGCGTTTTCACATTTTTGAAAGAGGAATTTCCACGTCTAATCGACGCCAAAATAGAAACAGATAATTTCGATGGGGTCTTTAAATCGGCATCTCATGAAATGCCTCCAAATCGACAAATACATGGGGATCAGCGAGAGGCATGATTGACGTTAATCAGGTCTAGTGTTGCAAATTTCTCGGTAATCACCGAAGCACAAGCTATGTAAGAACGTGCTAGGGAGGAGTTTCACGCTGCATTCGTCTTTATTTTCTCACTCGGTCAAACTACAAACCAGAAAACTCTGACTATTATAACAAAGAGGAAGAAAAGTCTTTCAATAAAAATTTTTGAAGTATGGAAAAGAGAATTTGGGGCTGCTGCGTATTTAAAATATGTGCTGACTAGTGCTGGTCTATCACGAGAGATAATACATGGATGTAAAACAACATTCACAATGTTATTTCTTACTCATTCATTGTGATTCGACTGTTAGAATAATTTCTCAACGAACAGCTTAAATAAAAATTTAAATATATAACACTCTAAACACAAATCTCGGGGCCCCAGTTGGTTTGCAGGGGATAATTAAGAAGAGTGGCAATATTAAATGACACTTTTGTTCCATAATTGATAATTATAATTTAATATCTATGAAATAATTTCCGACAATAACTTCAGTCTTCCACCGTAATAACAAGTAAAAAATATGATAATAACAGTATAGAAAATGAATAACGAGTCATAGAACTATCCTCTACATGGTCTGGTAATAGATGGAAGAATGAAGGCATAGAAAGAATAAACAGAAATATGACACAGGACACATATAATGATAGGTGTCAAATTTGGGGAAAGGGAGAAGAAAGCGAAGCGAATCAAGGGAGATTTAATGTAGAATTAGAAGCGCTTGACAAAAAAGCGATTTCCATAATGTGAAAATAGAGAAAAACGGGAAATTAAACAAAAAGTTGACAAATATATAAATAAAATTAAGACATATAGATGATATCAATGCATATATATATAAAAAAAACATTTGCCTTAAAATGATGTAGAGTACAAAAAACACTTTCGAAAAAGACAGAATGTTCAACTTGGAGGATGAACGCAGTACGTCAGAGTCCTGGAAGTATGCAGTAGAAGAAACCAGAGGTTAAAAAGGTATAGAAAATTTGAATCGAATTTTAGTCATAAATAAAGTGAGAGAAACTCAGCATATAATATACTAATCTTAGAGATTTCTCTTCGAGACTGACCAAGGAATGCTCGTGTACTCATACTAGCTGTTGAGTAAGAGCAATAATATCTACCATTATATTTGTGTTTCTTATAGCAGAAAATCATCTTTAAATTTATGTCTATATACTCGTATGTGGCATATTTGTTTAGCATGTAAATCATATGGCGCCTTCTCCTTATTGTGTAATCGTTCCTGCTTTTATTCCACCAGCATTTTATTCTCTTGATCCCCTTTTTCATATATTGTTAATAGTGGTATCTTTTCATACAGTCCAAAAATAAATCATATGCTGTGATATGACGTAGGTTCTGTGTTTGTGTATAAAAATTTAGCTTTTGTGTAAGGATGCGCAATAATTTTGAGTCTAACCTCGACAGCGAAAACTTTGACATGTGTCTTCTTGATTTGCAAGATGAATTTCCAAGTCCGGTTACAAATTCTCCGGGAACTGGTCCAATTGTTTCATAATACCATCCCCCTACCCCCCAAATGGAATCTACAGAGCTTACATACAATATTTAACTAGGGTTTAATAAAGAAGATATGCCATAACATACATTGAAAATGAAGCCAAAATGGCTACGAGGGGATATAAATATATAAAGAATAGAGCCAACAACCTTCACAAGAAATTTCTACCACAGATCATAAAAAAATTTAAGTAGTTGATTTGGCTTTAAGAGATTATAGTGGCCTTGATCTTAAGTGTGAGGAAGGTGAAATGAAAGTGGCAATGAAGTGGCTAATTGTTTACAGCGATAGAATTTCCTACTACTTGTCTCTTAACTTCGCCATAAGAACCTGAGGAAGACAAGGATTCTTGCCTTAGAAAAATGAATGAAAAAAATATAAATGAACCATTGCACTCCTAAAATTGTAATCAGTATATATGTATTTTAATGCAGAATTTCTGTCTGAAACAACTGAAAGGTGACTAAATTAATCTTTCCTAGCGAGCCATTCAGAATTAATGACTTTTGTTCAATTCATTTGTATTTCTCTAACTTATTTAATCAAGTTTATTTACTTTACCTGACGCAATGGATCAGTTGGCTGTCGCAATTCATCTGAATACAGCTCGCGTGGATGGAGAGGTTCTTGGAGATTCATGTAAATGCTGGGACTTGTCCTGGGGTGATGGTGAGAGTTGTGTGTATAGAAATAATCCGCCTGCCCGAAGTAACAGAAGAACTAGTGAAGTTACCAGGTATTGCCATCAAAGGGTCACCACAAGTCGCTGGCTAAGCCAAGTCTAAGGAACTAAGCTTCAATTCTAAAATATAGAGTAATAATTTGTACTTTTAAAATCGTGTCTTCTGGTAGGACTTCGATCCTAATGTATTTGAATATGCTCTTTCCTTGCCGACATAAATCAGTATTGGTGAGGTTTTCTATATGTGTAATCGTTATGCTGGTTCCTTCTATCTTTTCTTTCTTTTCATTCGATTTCGCAAAATATTTTTATTGCCACCATATTTCTACCTGCGAAAAAGCAGGTCAGTGGGTCATGCAAATCTTGTGTTGTGTTCATTTTCTGTCCGCAATGAGTCGCTGGCTTAATGTAGCCAGCTAAACCAATGCTACCAAAGGTAGTTGAGGTCACTGAGTTCAAATATGATATAAGTTGATCACCAACTGGCGCTATTGAGTGGCTAGTGGTGCTAAATGGGCCAATTTCGCCCCATGTCAACTGATTGAGAAAACTCATTTGCTTTTTTCAGGACAATGAAGCAACTAGCATCTTGAAGGAGCAGATTCACAATCAGTATCCTGCAATTCTAACCCTAAGGACTTTTTTCAGATAATATAAATAAGACATCTTGTTTTTTATATTGAGTCATTGTTATTTATTCGAAGTCTTTTCCGCTGATTAGAAATTCGCACTTCTACCCATGCAATTTTACGTTAACGATAACGACTTTTCACTTAACTTGAAATTTAAAAATGATATTAGGCAATAAATTTCGCTAAAAGCAGTTCATTTACATAAAATATATGTTATAGTTTTTATGATATAAAATCTTTCGCAACATTTACATAGTTTCCAAATTCGCTCAAATTCAAGTTTTTTTCAGTTTCTTTATTCTTTTTTAACAAATAAATTACTCACTCGTATTTCTTTCAGTTTTATTTAGATTTTCAAAATCAAGAGTGATAACCAAGTTTTTGTGTGTCTACAGAATTCTTGAAAGAATTTCAATACTTCCTCGTAATCTCAGCGGGAATGATGAGAAAAACTAATTAATGAAAGTATCGTGTGTGCTAATTAGCAACTTTTTCCAATTATAACAATCGTCATGTGTTAATTACATGAAACTCTGAAGTTTTAAAATTACCTTCACAAATTTTTAACATTTAATTATCGTGTAGCTCAAAAAGATTTCAACTTTTCTTTGATTTAAATCAAGTCATTGACTACATTTTTCGAGAAGAAAATTAATAAAATGTAGCAATTCTATTATCTATCTAATGTAATATCAGTGCCGTAGAATAGGCTCTCGACGATATACCATATATAACTATTCGTTAAGGGAATTTCTATATTTCGGGTGCGTGATAATCTGAATGACCGAGGTTAGTTCAAAAGGAAGGGGGGCCTGGAGAGGCTTATTTATCTTCAATATGCTTAAGAAGTGGAACGAACAAGGATAAAAAATATGGCTACCATTAATAAAATAGTTTTATTAATTAAAATATCAACAACACACACAAAAAAATGTTTACATAAACGGGGAATAAAGTTAGGAGAAACGCGTGAATGAAAAGGGTCATGAGAATATCTGACTAATCTGAGGATTAAGATTTAGAGAGATTTAAAACGGTAAACAAACAAACAAAGGGGGGGGAATGGTTCGCTAAACCATTTAAAGCACAGAGTTGCGTTGACAAAAGGTTAAATGATTAAAGGTAATTCTCAGCTTACGTAATTACAAAGTGTTGTGCAGAGAAAGACGATGCGAAGGAATCTTCGGTTCAACTGGCGATTTCCAGCAGAAGGGTTCTTCGAGGGGTTTTCCTTAACGAGAGGGGAGGACACTCTTCGAGGAGTGAGAGCGAAGTTGGGCTCAGAAGTACGAGCGATCTTTGTGACAGCAAATCGGAGATGTTCTAGATGAACAATGGAGGTTATTGTTGAAACCAAGCGTTCTGAAGAAGAACGTTAAAAAGGGGAGAATTAAATTATCCGGACGTGATGTCTTGGGAACAAGAACCGTTTCTTGACAAACGGGCTGGGAGAACAATGGCTGTTCTAACGTTGTTCTCTTTCTGAACAACAGGGGAGGGTCAGAACCGTTTCTGTCAAACGGGCTCAAAGACCAATGGCTGTTCTAACGTTGTTCTCTTTCTGAACAACAGGGGGGCCTTGTTGACTTGGCGTCTCGAAGGGCACGAACCTTGGCATTCAAGGGATATTGTCCTCTCCTGGACAATAAGAAGTTTCTTGGCAGAGTTCCTGGGTGCAAAAGGGAGACCGGATTGGCTTGATGCCTCGCGAAGATAATCTGGATCTGCCTCAATTGGGAAAAGCTACGGTATGAATAGCCGGAGCCGTCTCCATGGCGTAGGGGATAATTGAGTGGGGGACTTCGGGGGAATGTCCCGGTGGCGCCTGTGAAAGTACCTTATCTGCCCATAAGCCTAATTCAATCTGGCGAGATCGACGTATGGAGGCGAAACGGGGGAGTGAACCTCCTTGATAAAACATTGGCTATCATGGGAGATAACGCGCTTCTGCTTCGTATCGCAGGCAGGATGCAGGTGGGTAAGCATGTGGGTGAGCATGGTTAACATGTGATAGAGGCTGAATTAAAGCGGCCTCAGACAGTTCTATCGCAATTACCCAATTTCTACATATACATCATTTCCAATATACACCGAAAAGCGAATACTATGGAGAAGAGATGGTACAAAATACCTAGTTTTTCATCTGGAAGTGCCATCCTACTAGACAACATCCTGATGGAAACTATTAATATAAAAGATACATACGAGGGCCAGGCAATAAGTTTTTGCAATTGGGATATAAGGAAACGAGATATGAGGAAAAGTGTTTTATTATTTTTCAATATAACTACCCTCGACTTCAATGCACTTGCGCATCTTGTCTCTGAGGCTTCGAATTCCCGACAACCAGAAATCTCCCGACTGCTCTTCAATCCACTCCTGGACGGCGAGCTGGACATCTTCATCGTCCCCAAACCGGCGTCCACGCAGTGCAGCCTTGAGCTGGCGGAATAAAAAGTAGTCGTTAGGGGCCAGATCTGGACTGTAGGGGGGATGGTTGAGCTCCTCAAATCCTCACTCGCGCATGGCAGCTTGTGCAACTCTGACCTTGTGAACTTTGACAACGTTGAAGTTAATCATGGGGCGTGAGGTTTCTAGGCACAATTTGGTCATGGCCAAATTGTCGTGGATGATGTTGATAACACTTCCATGTGATATTCCAAGTTCTCGCTCGATTTCTTCGACCTTCACCCGTCGATTTTCGAGGATCATCCTCTCCACACGGGTCACATTGTCCTCGTTGGTCACGTCTGACGGGCGTTCTAGAAGGGGGTCATCTTCAAGGGACTCATGACCATGGCGGAACTCCCTATTCTAGCGAGCAATGGTTGCATAGGAAGAGGTGGTGTCGGTGTACACTGCAACCATGCGTTCATGGATCTCTTTTGCATTCTTGCCTTCCTTGGTCAAAAATTTTATCACTGTGCGGTGCTCAACCTTCTCCATTGTTGAAAAATTTGTCACTGACGATCTGCGATCAGCTACTGCTTCTTAAATAGGCGAGACAGGAGCATGCGACTGCAGGTCCTGACTTTTCATAACTTGTCCTAACACCCCCACAAACAGCCATCCCCCTTCCTCTGTTTTGACCTACCGATTCGCAAAACTTATTGACCGCCCCTCGTATGTTGAGTATAAAATAATAAATAAAAAGAAATATAAAAAAATCGTCTTATCAGTTTCTGTATATACATATTGTAAATACATATAAAGTTTTATGTATTATTTGTTCATCTTAAATACTTCAAATAAATTAACTACAAACATCACGATAATTAATTAAATGTATACACTTTGATACAAATGCAAAAAAATGGGAAGCGGCGAATAGTATTTCATTGTCTATATCAATGATATAGACTTTATATCTCAAGATCTCTGCAACCATAAGCTATCTACTCGAAGAACGGCGATTAAAGGGGCAAAGCGCTGTATAAGACCTTCTGTTGCTTTCCAGTAAACGAGTCCTCATTCCAGTCCCCCAAAGTTCTGTTAATGGTCCATTCTCTTAACGATTACTTTGCAATGGTATTTAAGAGAGGAAACGATGGTGGATAACAAAAGAAATGGTTGCGTTCTTGGGTTCTATCCAAATTTCTAGAGAGGACAAAATTAAGTAGGTTATGGTTATTTTTATTAGGATTATATTTATCTAGAATTCTATTAATATTAAAAGTTACTTTTAGTTCCATTTTATATAATGTGCATAACTATGCTTCAACTAAGAACTTACAGAGAACCGAATTTCTCAAACTAATGGTACTATTTCAAGCATCTTGTAGGCCGAGAGCTGAAATTATTGAAAATAGAAAGAAACATGTGTTAACCATAACAGAATTCAATTAAGTATCTTTATCCGTAAATTGAATTGTTCAAAATAATGAATAATATCAAAGATGGATGGAAGCTTTGTCATTCTCTCAATCAGGATAGGTATGGTGCGAAAGATAATAATAGTTGTAACGGACAAATCTGAAAGAGAATGAAGAGTCAGGAAAACGGGCAAAAGTGATGAAGGAAGTGAAGTAAGGTAGTCAAAACTGCTCAACTTTAATTAATTGCTCGATTATTGAGGATATTAAAATGAACGTAAAAATAGTCAAATCTTGGAAACCACTCCAGAAAAACAAATCTTAACTCCTATTCATTACTGTCTTCTCCATAGGGAGAGTTCAAGAGAGATTAAACCAAGGAATCTGAAATAACAAACGGTATAAATGGATCACGAGGCTAAGGAGAGAGCACAGAAAAATAAAGTTAAGTGTAATAATGAGATTGTGTGAAAGAGATTGAAAAAATAAAATTACTAATTGGCTTGTTTTCCACCTATTAATGAAAAGTAAACATATCAATGAAGGTTATTGATTCAACTTCAGTATATGAATCCCTCACATTACCAATTTTTTTATTTTGTTTTTCGCCATGAAGGAATAATAAAAGTGGAAAAGAGAAGAGCAAAATTTCCTTGCAATGAAGGAAAGAGGTTTATATTACTGCTAACAGCGATCCGTCTTAATGGAACACCCTTTATATGATACCATTCTTAGGCGAGACTTGTCCTGATTTCATTCTCATACATGAAAGAATGCATTACAGACAGCTGAACCCCCTCCCTTTATGTACCATGAGTTGGAACATAAATTATTATTTAAAAGAAAATAAATCTGCCTGGTAGAGATAATGAGTTACAGTTTTTATTTCTTATATTAAAACGGAGTTAAGATACAAGTGATTGACATAACGTAGGATGTAGTGACACAATAACGGAGAGTACAATGTCAGGAAAGAACGAGAGCAATGGAAGTCGTCGACATGGCCAAGGGTGAGAGTGACTAAAAATAAAATCAAATAAGTGGAAATTGACAATAATCCTTTTATATAAAAACGAAGTAGCAGATATAGATATAGAAGACAAACTCTACTGATACTATTAAGAAGGTAAGTTTGGGTTTTAAGATAACTAAAACCGGCTACAAAATCACATACCTGAAATAATTATTAAAACAGATCCACCTTCGTTTCACATCATTTTTAAGAGCTCAAAATGAAAACAAGCGGGCATTCATCTAGTGCCATTTCTTGCGGACTAGGGCACTAAAACGAAACTCTCTATATTATAACCAACACGACTGAAGAGAGCTCAGAAGACAGAAAGATATATGGAAGGCAGGAATGGGATTGATGAGTGCAACTATCAAGAGAAGGTCGAAGAATAATGGTAGTTTGCAGAATTAGGTTTGACCTGGCCTCCTTTTAACCCCTGTTTTCATGGCCGTAGACATCTGCTAAGAATTGAGGAAGAACCATTATTTAAAAAATGTCTTTGTCTTCAGAGCTGACTCGGAATTTTGCGGTTGCATACATCTCCTTGATTTCCTTCTTGAGTTTGTATCTGTTTTATACTACTATTTATACCTTGAATGCTGACAATGCTTTAGATTCGGACACTTTATATTCCAAAGTGTTTCAAGCAAGTAAACGAGGCTAATCCCTCTAAAATTCCTACCCGTCTCAGCGAAATTAAGGTATCCAAAATCAACCTTCCAATATATTGGGTAGGGCAATAAGACCTCTTCGATTTGGGAGGGGCATACTAGGATTATGTGGAGGTATAGGAGTGGTCGTAGTCGCTTCATGCCGTGGAATCATACAGTTTTAGTGTGAAGTGGAAATCATCGTGCTTTTGGTGTCGAAGCGGATGTCAAGAATAGTGAATCCGTAATAAGGACGCAGTGTACTTTCCGTCCCGTTTCGGATGGAAAAACATTTCGTTGTCGGATTTAGAAATTTTGACGAACAGAGTCAGCTTTAAACACAGAACTTTAGGTGTTGGTCTAACATTAACCCTGAGGAACTCCACCAGCCATTACTTCACAGTCAATAACTTACTGTCTGGTGTGACGTAGATATTTATTAAGGGGATCGTACTGGTTTCTCTAAAACCTTTTTACCATTGCAAATACATTCCTGGAAATTGGTAGATATATAGATAAGGCAAAGTAAAAATAGTTTGTTCTTGGCAAAATCACGTTTTGTTGCATAGGAAATGGAATATTGCAAATTAAAAGGAAAATGGCCCACTTTGCTAAAACGAAGGACCCTTTTTGTTTTTAGAGATAGAGCAATGCGGTTTTCACCATTGGATTCAGCGTCTTTTTCTGAAAATAATATTCTAAACAGTCTTTTATTTTTGTTATTTTTTTAGGAATATTTTGAAAAAAAATCGGTTTTTGGACATTTTTTTCTCTTTCGAATAATCATAATAAAATAACAAAAAAAGAAAGCAGAAAACGGCTTCCAAAATTTTTATAGGAAGATGACGCTGAAACCCAAATTTGAAAAAAATCAAATTTTTCAGGAGAACAGTTTTAGTGAGTATGATTTACATATATATTGCATTACCACCTAATATTTACATATATATATATATATATATATATATATATATATATATATATATATATATATATATATAGTGTGTGTGTGTGAACATCGGGTTTGAAGTTGGAAATTTTTCATGAGAGCATGTGTGTTTGTATGTGTCTTTCGTCGGTGCTCCTGGCATGGTAATATGAGGTAGGAATAGACCTCAACAACTCTACTGAGCTCGAATATTCTGAACATCGTGCAGCGTCAGCTTGTCTACGAGTATGTTGGCATCGGTCAATCCGTGCTGTCCTGCGAGCAAGTTTCTCTGAGCAATCTTGCTCCTCTTGGTCGTCACTTGTCTCCGGAAGTCCTTCTTCAGGTTACGAAGACGTATGCTCAGACGTTTGGAAACGTGGTTCACACACTCTTCTTTGACCACTGGTACAGCGTATGGACCCTTTCCATCATTAATGGCAATGACGGCCTTGAAGGCTGCAGAGTGTCCATCTCCGACAAAGGTGGTGTATCTGAATCCAAGTGCTTCTGATCGTGTCCACATCGTCTTGGCTGCCTCTACTTCCATGGCACCGGACTTGCCATCAAAATTCTTGTCGCATGCGTGAATTGTATTGCAAATAGTAATTTGCGCAGGAGAAAGGCATTTCTCCTTTTTGAAGCACAGCTCACAGAAATTGCACAAGACTTCATAGTCTATGAAAAATCCAGTGTCACATTCTACGACAAAAACAGCACCGCTGTGGGATCAGTGGTCTCTGGTCATCCAGAAATAATAGCTTGACTGCGGCGGAGAACAGAGAAAGCGACGCGTACTCAGAAGACATTGAATGCGTAAAACTTTAACAAGATGTTCTCTATACATATACACATATTTTAAAGCAAAAGTTTTTTTTTAAATTTCGCAATTTTAGGCGGAACGATCCCCTTAAGAGAACCGAGTTACGTTAACGGTAACGTCAGATCATCATAGTGAGCTGATCGACAATTTTATCCATTCAAAAGTCAACGAGATACACAACGATCATGATCCGGACATTGTATGGTCAAGCTATATGATGCCACATTGTATACTTATCGACGTTCACTCGGAATTCTCCCCCAAATTGAATAAGTCATCTTGTCCCTTTACGGGCTGAAATTGGGTGGTCCCCTGCAATGTACCAACATGGCCTAAAAAATTTGCTAGAACTCAAGACAACAATAACGCAAGAATTTACTAAGATTCCACGTGACATTATCCGCAGGTCAATGGAAAATTTCCCAGAGAGACTGAAAATTGAATCGACATTTACCGCTACCATACGAGTACAACGGATATTATTTATAAAAATGAACTATAAAGGCAAATATGATGTAGGTTTCGGGAATTAAAATATATTTTCTGTATCTTGCTTTGTTTTCTTTTTATTGTCGTTCCAAATTGGAGAGCTCGTATTTCTACACCCATATTCGGCAGATATTCTCTCATAGACAACTTTCATGAGCTTATTATAACAACTTTCATGTTGTGGATATATCAAATTCTTAAAAATCTGCTAATTTTATTGGTCAATTAAGCAGAGATGCATTGCACCTACTTAATGAGTTTTCAATTTTCGCGGATTATTATAACGAGGCTTGCAAATTATCAATTGCTAAAACGTATTTGCGGTGATAAAATATCATTCTAAATTTCTATATGTTTTAGAGCTCCCTAACGATGTCAAATGACGAACGTCAAAGCTCTTGGTTTGAATGTTGATGCTGCAGCTTTATCATCCAAACATTATTGATGCATCAATTACCATCCATCATGCGGGATAAAATCCACTTCTCTCTCAAATTAATCAAATTTTTTGCAGTTGAATTTCTTCCTGGAGAGCTTGGAAAAGAGCTCTAACTTTACAATAGAGGTCTACCAATTATTTAAAAAAATAGCATTAAATCACCGACTATGAAACAAATCTCCACACTTGATGTTACCGAGGAAATTCTATCCTAGAGATGGAATAAGTTAGTTACTAGAAAATACCCACCCTATCCACAAAATATTGTATCGTGTGGTAATCACCATAAAGTTTATGCGTGTGCAAAATATCTTTCTTTTTGCGATAAATTAAAGTAAGCAAAAAGGTTGGAATTGAGTATAAATTGTTTACCGACGAATCATTATAGAAACTCGTTTAACTCTAGTGTGAATGAAGTAACAAAATATGCCTCAGGCGTATCTGTTTCTTTCCTCTTTCAAGGATTAACAAGATAATAGTTTTGTTCCCAAGCAGGAAAACGAATGTCACACCAATAAATAGTTCACTTATTGTTTCTCCGCTACTGGCCTACCAATATTGGAAGTAACGTTCTGGAGTCAGAGCAGAGAAACATCTGTCAGGATTTTATTCGGTTGGGGCTCTCAATAAACATTTATTAGTAAAATTTAGCCAAAATTTTGATGTTACAGGATTTTCGTAAAAATTTTATATTTCATAAATGGGTTCAATCAAAACGGCATATCTAAGGTATAGGTACCATGTGACGAAAGACCAATGACGGGCCTATAAAAATCAAAGCTCTTATAATTACCTAGGTCTCAGGTGACTTTTGTCACCTGAGAATTGAAGAAAAATATAAACTACTCATTTTCGATTGATATTCCCTCGAACTTATCCCTTTGATTGGCGGCGATTTCTACCAGAATTTATTAATGAAATGGTTTGCAAAGAAGAGCTATCATACATAACTTTTCATGTTGTGGTTATCTCTGGATGTCGCTCGTATACATCGTGCTAGAGGAACCAATAATTTCATTACAGATGGAGTGAAAGTATTAAAGGACAGTGTAAAAGATCTTGGACCTTATTCCTAAAACATTGCAATTTGCAATTGAAATGGCTTACTA
Source organism: Ceratothoa steindachneri (assembly GCA_963969495.1). Classification (NCBI taxonomy): domain Eukaryota; kingdom Metazoa; phylum Arthropoda; class Malacostraca; order Isopoda; family Cymothoidae; genus Ceratothoa; species Ceratothoa steindachneri. Next base: position 236,826,015 of record OZ018317.1, read on the forward strand.
CGATTTCAATTTCTTGGCCAAGATGAGGATTAGTAGATTCTTGGTAGGATTAACATGAAACATAATTCATCCGAATCTACATAATAATTGAGGCATAGTAAAGTCCTGTCTTATAAATATGGCAGATAAATGCAGGCAAAAGGACCCCTCATATATGTAAATGGCACAAAATTTCAATGATTAGTACACGACGTCGTACGGAAAGATTCCCCAACAATTCTCTTACGCGTATTATTTGACCGTTCAGTTGTTAGCCTAAATTATAATACCTTTTGAATAATACCCCACCTGATTAATCAATAACTTGTACGATACCCTAATTATATTAGATTTAGGCAGTACTCCATTTGATTTATTGCCAATATTGAGATCAAATACATGTAAACAATGTTTAAGAAGAGGAAAAAGACTGTCCTGTGTTTCTATGCTTAAAAGTACCTTCAAAACCGGATAGTCCCGTGGTACCATTTAAATATTGACTTTTTTCATGAGCTCCTCGAGCAGCCAATTCTTGCGGAATGCGTCCGTGATTGAGTTTATGCGCATAAAATGGGACAAATGCACGCATATTTTTTCTTAATGTCTTTACGTAGATGCCCTTGCCTTTGCATTAACGTCTTAAAAAGAACTAATTGCTCTCTATAGAGAGGCGAAAGTGTTAGTAAAAGAAACCAGTTTCAAATTGAGAGAATGGCATTCAAATTAGAACGTTTATAACTCGTTTATGAAAAAAAAAGTAATTTATCTATAAGAAACCAACGAAGATATTTGGTTTAGTGTGGGATACAACTAACAAAAATTATATCTTCCTGATGACCAAACCCCTTTTGCAGCACGAAGAAAGGCGTTTTAAGGGTTGCGGTCTGTATTTACGACCTCTTAGGAAATTTTAACACAATTATAATTAATATATTTTTGGTTATAAAAGGTCTGTGGCAGAAAACTGTTTAGGATGAGCCTTTGTTCTCAGATTCCCAATGATTGAGAGATCATTTGATGCTACATTTAAAATAACGTTTGGAGTTTACCATCCCCAGAGAAACCTTAGCATGGGATAATCTTAAACTTACTGCTTTTAAGAGAGAAACCGAAGGCTTATGCATTCTGTATTTGAGGAAAATGTGTTTCATGGCTAAAGCCAAAATAGTAGGAAAATCTATAACACTCCCTAAATTATAGATAATGTCTTTATTTGCAATTATATTGATTAATGAATTATTGGGTTGAGGAATAAATTATTGCAGTTTTATCAAATTTATTCATTACCATTAACAATTTTAGAAAAACTTCATTTTTTAATTGATAACAATATGCAATTTAATCAATAATGTATTCTCCGTTGTTATTTACGACTTCTTCCCAACGTTCAACTAGTTTTTCGATGTCTCTGCAATAAAAATCTCTGGATTTTGACTCGAAGAAATCGTCTAACCAGGTTCTTAATTCCACATCAGTATTGAACGAAACGCCGCGCAAATTGTTGGAGAGCGATCGAAACAGATGGAAATCCAATGTAGACAAGTCTGGCGAATATAGAGGATGCGGCAGGATTTTTCAATTAAGTGTTTGGATGGCGTCTTTTGTCCTATTGGCAATGTGAGGACGATATTTGTCGTGTTGCAGAAGGAATCCATAACGTCGATGAGGTCGCTTTTCATGAATAGCTTCGGCAAGTCAATACATTTGTTGAACGTAGAGTTCTGCATTGACAATCTCGTTGTTCGCAAGGAGCTCATCAAGAATGATGCCTTCACTATCCCACCACACACATAGCATCGTCTTTCGTGGATGAAGTGCTTGCTTTAATCGCGGAAGTGGTAATTTATTGGGGCTAAGCCATTGTTTTCGATGGTTCATGTTGACATAAACACACCACCTTTCGTCGCCAGTTCTTATGCAGTGAAGAAATATGTCCTTATATCCACGAGTAGCCTTGTGACAAGCAAGCAAATCTGCGTCAATCGTGGAGCCTTGAAGTGTGTTGCTTTCGCTCAAAGCGTACGGAACCCATGCACCGAGTTTTTTAACTTTCCCCATCGAATGAAGGTGATTCACTACAGTTTTCTGATCACACGCCAATTGTACAGCCAATTCTCTAGTCGATTGACGAGGATTTTCATGAAGAAGGTCGGTCAATCGATCTTTATCCAACTTAATGGGGCGACCAGAACGTTCTTCGTCATTAAGATTAAAATGACCGTTTTTGAAACGTCAAAACCACCATTAAGCTGTCCTTTCTGATAAAGCATTTTTTTCCGTACACAGCACAAATATCCTGACAAGCTTTGGCTGCGTTTGCATTGTTCCCGTCTCGATTTAAAATGAATAACAACAAGTGTCGAAAATGCGCCTTTCTTTCAACTTGACATTCCATTTTGAGGGTACAAAACAAAAATGAAATCAACGCAACTTTTAAATAAACCGCAATGACTTATTCCTTAACTTCAAGACGTAGCCTAAGCAAAAGCCTAATAGTCTACGCTGTTAAGAGACGTAGCCTAACCTTTGCAAATTTTGCTCTCATTACTTATTATTGTTTCTCAATATGTGCACAAATCACGTCAACAAAACTTAAATTAAAAAAAATGCAAGAACTTATTCCTCAACCTAATATTATGCGCTTTTGATGTGTTTAAAATCAACGGTTAACATGTGAACCGAAAGCATAATCCTTCTGTTTGATACAACATACAAGCCATACATTCAGAACAAGGTAGAAGTGATCATGTAGACATGTTGAATCTAAATAGAATCCACGTGATGCATTTAGCCTATGTATAAATGAACATCCATGTAATTGCATTTATTCTACAATAGAAAGGATTATTTTAGCTTTTTCTATATTGTTACTAAAATATCCCCAAAATACAAACTATACATACAATCATTCTATTGGTAGCATATGTATCTACGTAGGATATGCGCTTTATTATCATTGCTATGAGATAGGAATAATATTCACTGATGAGAAAACATAGTCTTCAGCATTGAATTTGAACATATAAATGAGGAGACAGAAGTTTACTCGATATCGCCCTGCCCAATAATATGAGAAGAGACAGAGCGACAGGATTAACAGTGGTATGTGAGGAAATTGCAGTGCTCTCAGGCTCACGAGCATTTGCGTATTGAGGTTGAAGTATTATTCCCTTCTAACAAGAAGGTGGTCTCATATCGGTCGTACATGATCGCTTAAAATTTCAGATGGAAGGAATATCAGGTACGGCATAATAAAATTTTTATTTTCAGGTTATTACGGATATTTAGATGTGATTAAATATATAGTTTATATTTTACGCAAACGAGTACTCGTATATAAGTGCGTAAATTTACGTTTCTTGGTTCTTTGTATAAAATACATTTAGAACACAGAGACTGGGTGCACGATTCAGTAACTAAGCTAAACTTCACTGACCAATAAACTTACGATTTAAGTAGAAATGTAATATTTAGTTGTGGGAAACAATCACATTCCTTAGATATAGTTAAAGAAGAATGTAATCAGCGCTTAATGTGAATACTTTGCATATATTTTATACGCGGTGCAGACGTTATTCGTTCGCATGATGACTGTCTTAGGAAAAAATAAAAGTGTTTGAAGTTTTTGAGATATATTCGTAAAATATGGGTCACTTTGTCTTCATGACATGTTATATCATATCAATGTCACTGGATGAGCCCGCCTGTGGCATTTATGACAGACTCCAGGCGACCTCGGAAACGGCCAGATTCCTTATTCACTATCTTCCTTTCTAGCTCCCTGAAAGCCCTGGTAATCCTGACCCTCAGCTCGTCTCTCGTGTTGAAGTTGGTTTTGTTCGTCTCTGATTACAAAGCACCCCACACAAAGAAATCAAGGGGTTGCAGTCAAGCGAGTTAGGAGGCCAAATGTTTGGTGTTTTGTAATCGAAGAAATTTTCCGACATCCTGCCTAGGTCTTCCTGTTGGTTTGGCAGGGTTCAGATTCTTGCTGTCACACGCAAGGACTCTCTGCAGTTACACGGTCATTCAAGGCTTCACCACTTCGCTCAGAACAAGGAAGTAGCAGTCGGTGTTCGGCCTGATGACCTCCTGTAAGAAGTGTGGTGGCATGACGTCGCCTCCAATACTGATGACACCGAAGACCATGACTGGCGCTGAAAATATCATCTGCAGGAATTTGTGCAATTTCTTGGGTGCGACAGGAAACCACCTGTTTTTCTGACAGGTGATCTTTGGGTATTGGCAGAAATTTTTCTGATCAGAGATGCATTAGAGCATTTCTTACCACACCCAATGGATGTTTGAACTTGTTGATCAGCGTTTTGGTGTGTTTGAGTCGAGTTTCCTGCATCACCTTGGATAAAAATTTCCCCTTTCCTCATATTTCATGAAAAATAGCGAATGTTTTCATGCAAAAGCAGCCTTATGTGGTTTCCATTAACATTTTTTCCTAGAAATGGCACCAAACGACTTTCAAGGATCATTTTGGATAATCTCCTGAATTTCGACTACGAATTACGCGGTTCCAATGGCGTTATATCGTCGATCATGTAATTTCCTTGTTGGCTCGTATTCGATACCTGAATCTTATTTCTCCTTCCTGACCTTTTCTACCATCATTCTGCCCTAAGTATTAGAAGTCTGAAATCTTTTTGTTTGTCCATCTGGCGCGAAATCCAGGGAGGTCTCTATGCCTCTTCAAAAATTGAGGGTTTCAAAAGTTTCCATAGACAATAATTATGCAAAATATAGCGAAAATGGTTATTCTTTTTAAGTAGGTAAGACTTACAACAAAGGTAAAAGAATATGCTACATATGTGCTATAGCATTTCGAAACACGCCCTTCACAAACTTTTCACTCTGGGTTACGATTAACCAGGTTGCCCGTTTGACTCCTTCACCAATGGACACGGATTCAACCCGTCCTAACATGTGATTATACGAGTATACTCGTTTAATGACTGGGTGCACTTGCTTTAATCGGCGGTGAACCCACTTTCTCAATGAAAAAATATTCATATCTTAGCCGTCCTGTCAACGACTAGTACGACTAATTAAAGGGATTCCTCTCGTGAGCAATCAATTAATTTTTGGTCTGTGAGTTGGGAGCTACAACTTTTGGGGACCGACCGGTCTGGTAGTGACGTTTGGTTGATATTCCATGTGGAAATAATGCCCCAAAGGGGTTTTTCTGTCTTGCGTGACCGCATACCTTCCCGTGCAAGGAATAGTTTAATTCTGACAGATCTGGAGATCTTGGATGGCAAAAGGTGTGCGCATTTTTTTAAATAGCCTTTTCTGTTTTCCAAATCACAACTCTGAGTTAAAAGTGCGTCCAGTGCGTTGGTTGCTTTCACAAGCCTCCCATGCGTCGAATCAATAAGGATTCAGGCGGGCCTTTCTCATTATAAAACCTCACCCCACCTTCCTGCTTGGGTTACTGGTGTGTAATCTAACGTAGGTCTCTATCGTTCGAAACTCACCAAGGTTGTTTCATCTTGGTCGCATCTAAGCCTGAGTGCTTTAATCTGGAGGACGAGTTGCTGTTTATGCCGCATATCCTCAATCTAATCTAGCTGGTTAGTCCAAAGAAATAGCAACGCTAATATATTTTGAAAACCACGTCGACACAGGCGTTGATGGAAGGAAGTTGTAGAAAACAAGGAGCTACCGTAGGGACCTGTGATACGGGAATGTTAACTGTTGAAGCTATTCAATCAATGGACATGACTACAAAGCAATGAAAATGTTAATCAATTTAGGAAACATCAAACTTCCAAATGCTCTTAGATTACTTTTTTGAATACCTTCATTTGCTTGGCTACTTATTGATATAATAACCATATCTTAAATGATAGCAAGATGTACAAAAACGAGATAACAGTGGTAAAAACGTTGTTATAGTTTAGTGGCATTGAAAAGTTTTCTGTAAAATATAGCAAAATAATTGGAAAGATAGTTATCTCCGATAATATTCTCAAATGGTGAGTCAATCTAATTTTGCGGAATATATTCGAATAAGATTCAACTTCAAATTGATAAATCTACGGATATTGCAGATTATGGACATCTAAAGGTTGACAATTTTTTCAATAAGTATAACTTAGAATTAAAAAATTGTCTATCTGTGAGTATTGATGGATCTCCATCTATCCCAGATGGATTTTGTACAAGTGTGAAGGAATTTAATTTTAAAGCTACAATTTTTCATTGGTTCTTGCACAGATAAACTTTCGCAGGGAAGATACTTTAACTGGATCTTTATCCAGGTTTTTCAAATGACGTAAAATTGTCTAATTTATCAATAATGATACTCTAAAATAAAAAATCTTTAAAAAACTAGGCGAGATAATAGAATATGAGCATCAATATCTATATTTTTATTCAGAAGTTCACTATAGAAATCAAAATAAAAATATGTTACGAATAAGAGAAATGGTGCCATTAAATATCGGAAAATAAAAAAATATATTTCAATAGAATTTAAGTAACAACCTTAATTCGAAAACTTTTCAAAGCCTTTATTTTCTATTGTGAAAATTTTACTTCACTTAAATATATTTTTGAAAATTTTGCGAAAAATTTCCATTTTTATTCTTCAAGTTGAGAAGAACGCAAAATTTCGCAGAGTTTAGCCAACTGGATGAAGCCTTCGAGTGATTGATATGGACGAACAGCTTTCCTTCTCACCCGGAAAAGTTGTTAAACGGAACTCAGCTTTGAATCAAAACAATAAACAAGAAAATCGATATTTCCGCACCGTTTTTGGTCACAAATATACAAATTCGAGATCAAAGACTGCATAGTGAATCGGTGGATGGATGAAATGAAAATGGGATAGAGATAATTAGGAATTTTTAGAAAGAGCAATGCATGACATTGATGAAGAAAATCATTAAATACATTTCACCTGTAAGGTATTTAAACAAGCTCATTAATCAAAGATTAGTCAGAAACGATTAGAAGAAAGACTCAACGATTGAGAAACAGACCCTAAACCAAACTTCTAGCTTGGTATGGAAGGTTAAGATTTCTTGGTTCTCTGTAAATCCTGGGGATGAAACCTTTTCCAGCTGTTCTACACAATATGAAAAAATGAATGTTATGTTTTCATTGTGCTGTGTTACGTCTTTCTATTATTATTTCAGATTCGTCGTCTTGGGGGTGAACCACGCTAATAGTTTTTGAATGAAAGTATTATATCTAGACATATAATGGAGAAAACGAAAGATAATTATACACACTAACCATACCATGGATATATATTTAACAGAATACACGATTGGTGGCCATAATGAACACTATGCCCAAATAAGCACCATTTCGACGGATGACTTCAAAAAACATATCATGCATGGAATCTGTAAATTTCTTAATAAGCTCAGGATGGATTACCTCTGCTGCAGCATAGATCGTCACCATAAGACTTCTTTAGACAAAAGTTCACGTCCAGCGGCATAAATATTTCCTTATTGATTGACCACATATATTTTTTTGGGTTGAGATCCGGAGAGAATGGCTGCCACACCATAAATTTGTCAGCAGAAAGTTATATGCCGTAAGAGCCTGGAACCGCATGGATGGCACTGACTAAGTTGGATGGGGCGTTTTCATGCCTGAAAATTAGTCTTTAGAAGTGAAAACGGAATATCATCTTGCTAAGTAGCTAAGATCTGCTTCAAGAGATTCCAGTAAGCATCTGAGCTCACTTTAACCCCATCAAGCACCCTGACTGGAGCAACAAGTCTGTGTCAACTTGTACCTGCACACAGCAAGACTCCTTCCCCCTGCTGCTGACGTCGCAAACGTTGCTGATGCTCATCTTTGAAATAATCCGAACCATTTTTCCGACTGTCACGTCCTTCTAGGCTGGCACTGGTCTCGTCAGTGAAGAAAACGCCACTTATGCGCAACGTCATTTATTTCCGGGCTTATGGAAGCGTCGCTCATGTGATGTGGCTTTAAAGGAGGCAGGTTCAAGAGAGATCGCACGGCAGCCATGTTGCATGGAATACGTTTTATGGTGGTCTTCTTGCGACATAGGGACGAACAGCGAGGGTGAAAATGAGTTTGCTCGTTTGTCTAGGTTTCCCACGTAACTGGCGGCCAATATTCCTCAAATTTCTAGCGCCCACAGTTTTGGAGGTCGCACAATCGGATCGCTTCTTCTTTAGCGAAGGGTGGTTCATAACTCGTCGAACCGTGTCCACATAGTGAAGTAACTTTTCCGCAATAACATGAAAAGAGGTTCCTTTAGCACTTTCATTGTTAATAAAAGACTTTTCTTCACCGTTGATGCCTCAGTGACGTCGTATCATTGTTCTAAAAAAGGATAGATGCTATTAGCGTGGTTCACCCAAAACCGCCATGCAGAGATCTCAAGGATTCATATTCACTTCCCCTAACCTGGCCTTTTTGGACGAACCTTCTGTTTTGTACAGCTCCGGCGATGACCCTAAACAATGTTGCTCATAAAGATAAAAAGACACGCAGAGGAGCGAAATTGTCAACCTGGATTGGAGGCAAAGCTCTGAGGCTCTCACGACCGATGATCGAGGGACCAGGACATTTAGGTTCACAAAATATCCATAAAATCACGTTTTAGTTGACACCTAGGAAGAGTGGGCTGATTATTTTATTAATTATTGAACATATATATTGTTATTAATTCTTGAAAATGGAGAGTAGATAGAAAAGCTCCACCTAAAAAAGGACGAGTTACTTTATTCAGTAATCCAACACGACTCATGTCTACAGGGAAATTAAAAACCGGATCACTTTTCGTTCTTCACAACTTCCACCACGCTCGCTCACTTATAAAACGCATACGTCTTTCGCTTTTCCACCAAGATATCATCTTTCAGAATTCCGTGGCGATTTTACTCTCGTCAAAGCGTCCTGATTACTTTCCTTATTTACCAATTAATTTCCGCGTAATCCATTTCATGTTGCATCTATTTTCACGCTGTGACATCAGTGGGATACGTATGTATTATATGCTTTCAGGCACACAGTAACTTTTGTGCTCTTTCTCACATGACAAGGAAAAGTAAAAATTAGCAACGCTGATTCTTAAGTCGATATATAACATCTTATCAAATTTAAAAATTTGTTCGAGGATTTATCTTCCAAATTACATAAATACAGTGTTCCGCATTTGCCCTGGTAGAGCTTTACTTATTTGTATTTTTGCCTCAGCACCATTAAGAACATTAGTATTGTAAAAATTCCTCATAATGGTAGTGTTTGAGAGACAAATTTTCCCAGAGCATAATAGATCTAGAACGTGGCAAGAGAACTTAATCCTAAATTAAAACCCCTATGGAATAATCCAGGGTGAGTTTGATTATATGCAAGAGAATTATACTCCTAGAATATAAGTTCTAAAATTTCGCCTGCCTTTTATCAGTCATGTCAAATTTGCCTTTTATTTTGGCCCGTACTTGAAGCTCTGAATTTACCCACCCCATGAATTTTATGTCTCCATGAAGGAGCGCATTTTTCATTCGTATTTATGTATGCGATTTCAACATGTCCCATCAAAAGGAGCATTATTATCAAGAAAGCTCCGTGCCACTTGTCTAATAATTCACACTAAAGTTTCACTCCGAGACACATTCATGTATGAATAAGAAGGCTATGAAGACATTTAGTGGCTGCGCAGATCCAAAATGAGGATTTATTGAGGTTTCCGAGCCGCAGGAAGTAGGTAGAAAGCCAAGGTCCCGAGCCATGTGTCGATTCTCTCTATATTAAAATGGACTTAAAAAGGAAAGAAAGTATTTTAATAATGAAGTTGAAGAGTTAGGGAAGATTTAGAGAAACAGGGAGTGGGAGCGAGCAGGAGAAAGGAAAATGAGATCAACTAAACAGATGGAAAAAATGAAGAACAGGGAAAAATACCAAAGTATAGAGAGAACTGACAGTGATAGTATTTAAATAGAGAGCAAAAGAGAGGGAAAGAGGAAAGATAAAGATCGTGTGTGTGTGAAAAGGAGAGTGACAAACATAACAATGGATTTTTGAGAGAGAGAGATGGGGGGGGGAGACAGATACATAGCCAGAGACCAGTCAGTTTCTTTATAGAACTTTAGGCAGAGAGAAAACCTGAGAGAACAAACAACAAATGGATTATTGAAAGAAATCGAAATGTAAATAGAACATTTCAGGCAAGAAAATGGTAAAATCGGGGACTATGAGAAATTGTGGGAGTCACGCAGCTTCACTCGCGTAAATTTTGTCCGAATGTTCGAAACGGTGCGCAACTCTCCTCACCACGAATTCACCTCCTATTGTGAGACAATATATGTATAGAGTAAAAGTAAAAAGAAGTAAGGACAACAGATAATAAAATGGAACGAAGAAAACACAAATCGAGACAAGATCGTAGAGAAAGACCTTATAAAGAAATTGTACTTATGGTATTCTGTTTCAGGAAGAATAACCCCTCTTTCCTCTTCGGATTACTCTGGATTATTCTTTCTTTTCGACGAAAGTTTTCACCGAAATCGTTTGAGCTCAAATCAATGGGATTGTCATTCAACTGCGCGTCATCCTCGTAATAATTGCGGCAGCACATTTTTGTGATTTTTACATCATTTACGAATTTATGGCAAAATCTCGTGATTTGTGACTTTTATTATTGGAAAAATTCATGTGTTTGTTTGTGGCTTTGATTACCACAATCCACGTAATTTGTGCCTTTTATTACGGTGCAGTAACGTATCATGTGCCATTATGAATGTAAATTTAGATATTCTATGGCTTTTATTACGACAAAATCATGTATTTTCGGCCTTCTGTTACGGCAATCCAGCAATTTTGCCCCTTCTACCTCTTAGAGCAAAATCACGTATTTCTGTGCGTCTATGAAGTCAAAATCACGTATATTTTGCTTTTATTATGGAAAGTCGTATTTTTAAATTATATTACGTCAAAATTGTTAATTTGTGCCATAAGATAGCCAAGTCTCGTATTGGATGCCTAATTAGTACCACAAATTTACGTCTTTTATAAGACAAAGTCACCTATTTCATACCTTTTAGTACGTCCAAGTCACGTATTCTATTTCCTTTTCAAGGCAAACCCAGGTAATTTTGTGCAGTATACCACCAGCTCAGCAATTCTGTGCATTTTCTTACGGCAAGTTCACGTATATTCGTGTCTTTTATTACAGTGTCACTTATTTTTTTTACTTCTAAGACGTCAGTCAACCTATTTATTACCATTAAGTTATGTGCGTTATTTTTTTTTCTTTAGTTTTTTGTACCTTTTATTACGACAAATTCACGTAATTTTTGCTTTATAATGTAACGACTTGACGTAATTTGGTACCTTTATTACGACAAGGTACGGTACTCTATGCCTTTTTGTTAAAATTGATCGAGTAGTTTGTCCCTTTTATTAGTTTGGTTCATTAAATCGTCCTTATTTTTACTATTTTCATGTTTTTTTATTTTTTCCTTAATTTCAACACCACCTTGGTAATTTCCTCACCAATATGTTGAGAATAATAAATATTTGTTGATTTATTTTATTTTTCAAATTTACGTGGTAGGAATAATTATTCTATTTTTTAAATTATTTCAGGTTTATTAAAAAGTCAGTATTTCAAAGATAATAAAAAAACCAGTACAGTCTTTCCCTGAATAGAAAAATCGCGCTGTGTTTCTGTTCCTGTCAAAAGTGAGTTTCAGTAACTGGAGCTTTGCTATTCGATCAAAATTCTAAAATAATGGCAAATACGGGGTTAAAAGAATAATGCTATTTAACTGTAATTTAATCTATTTCGTAATCTTCTTTTGTAAAAATAAATGTTTAATTTTTTTCAATTCCAGACATGGTTCTTTCCAAAAAAAAAGCGTAAAACCATTGTTGATATGCACGAAATTGTCTTGAAATGAAAGAAGAAAGTTTCTAAGGCTATTGCATCGGGAGAATTATATTAAGGATCATTAATGACTCTCATGGTATGACTAGGTGTACGCGGTTATACGCACACTGGCATACTCGCCGACCCAAATTAAGGCTCCACCTGGGGATGGTTCTAAGAGTGCTTTAAATACATAGTTGCTAGGCCAAGGAATATTTAAACACGACTACAAGTTAAATGGCAATGCAATTAAATATTGACGGTTCACTGCTAAGATGATTAAAAGTATCAATTAAGTTTGAACAGAGGGATAATTAATTAAGTAATGATTTTACAATTATGCAAGTTCTATAGCAAAAGGGATCCTTGAGGTTTGACGCGGTAAAGGTGGGAGGAGCGTGACGAAGCGGCGGTTAAATCCCTTTTATCTTGATGTGCGGCGAGTAGGACCAAGTAGGTAAGTTCGACCTTGAACATTTGGGCATCCCACGAGACGCTCAATTCAACTTCGGGAAACTGAAGTTTGGGGCCTTTTATCCTTAAGAGGCAAATGAAGGGGGATTCGGGGATGGCTCTTTCGATCCTTAAAACCTGAAGATGTGATGAGAAGGGTTAAAGCGCGCTTAACACCTCCACGAACAACACTGAGTGACGACTAGCTCTTCCTTGGCTCTTCGACAATCAATAAATTCATCTCTGGACTCGAATGTAGTCGATTCCCTTTCGGCTAACGTAATAAACGGTAGCTTCAGACACAATCTGCATGTGAACTTCGAAGTGTCGAATATATACTCCTAATTATCTAGACGGGGAGAGAGATTCATCGCCAACATACTTCCTTTATTGCCTTGGGTCACGATAAGGTTCCATAGCGCGAAGTCGCGATGTCCACTTAATGGTCTTTCCATTTTGCTACTTTTTGCAGTATATATGGCAGACGAATTTAGAGCGGTCAACGGCGAACTAGGGAAGTTGGTGGGGGAGGAGGCATTTTTTCTCTCTATCATTCTTTCACAATGACTTTAAAAAGACTGCTCACACTTCTGTGAATAAGTGAAGAAACCTTCTTGGACGCCAAAGAGATTCAAATGAACACCAAAATTGCCTTCTGGTAAGAACCCAGCTCTAGAATTGGGCTGCCTCAAGTGCCAAGTTTTCTCATGATTGGATATGGGCAGGTGTAAACGGTTCACCGGGCACAGTGAGGTTGTCAAGTCAAGAAATGCTGCAAAGAAGCCTTATCTCTCCAAGATAAACCCTACTATTAGGCTCCTCCACTTGTGTAGGAAATATAGAGAAAGTACTTTTGAACAATAGGACAAAGTGATATTCTCTGATGCAGCAGCTACCTTCCACCTGTGTGGAGCTTCTGAAAGATCCATCGTTAGGAGAAGAAAAGAGGAGCGCTTTGCTAAGTTCTGCGACGGACCCACGGTGAAATATAAGGAGATTCTATATCTGAGGCTGCTTCTCATCTAATTGAACTGGATCACTAATAATTTTGCCCAAGAACACTACCATGAACTCAGAGTGGTAACATTGCACTTTTATGAACCCAGCCTCGGAATTCGCCAGAATTGAACCGAATAGAGAGTTTGTGGACGATAATCAAACTGGAGGTTGATAAAGAGAAGCTATCCATTCAGTCAAGGTATCATCACACATTTGTTCAACCATGCTCAAACGAATTGAAGGAGTATTAAAGAACAAATGCAATCATTAAAAATAAAAACTGCGTGAATCATTTGGCTGTATTTATTAATAAAATGTATTTGAGCTCTATTTTTTTGTATATTTCACCTTTAAGTTATAATACAAACACAGTAAAACAAAATTCAACGTTTAATTAGTTCTGTTAATGTTCTAATAGGGAAATATATAATAATTGATCACCCAGCCTACTCCTTAGTGGTCTCGGCTATCCTTTAATATCGAGAGAGATCCTGGTGGCTCGGCTCACCTTCGCCTTCTTGCCATAACTTTGTCGAGTTGTAGGATACACTTTGATGTCCTACTAAGCCTGAAGTTCCGTTTGCTACATGAGGTATTAGATCCGGATATTCTGAGCGGATGAATCTTCTCACCGCTTCAAGGGAACATTTGATGTTGTTACGCCGGGACATCCTTTAAGGGTTCAAGCGCAAGGAAAATTCACCATTATGGCGGATCGGTTGTCAAGGCCTTCTTAGCTCACATCTGCAGCCAACTATGTAAAATTGATTAGATAATGGGCGTTTCTGATCCTATCTAGACCTTTCTCGTTCCTTTGCAAGGCATTTGAAGGACAAAGTTCCTACTTTTCATTGTATTTCTCTTTTTAACGATCTAATATGGCTACAAAAGAGGTAGATATGGTTTATCAGTGGGCTAAAGGAAAACCGTCTCCAAGCTGATTTACCAGTAGATGGGACCACCTGCTACCAACCCGGACTGCTAAAGGAGGTTCCTTTTTGCCATCTTAGGGGGTACTATCGGGTGGTTTATACACTTTAAAAAAAAAGGTCCTCCTGTGTTTTTTCAGGGTACCCTCTCTTATGTGTAATGGTGTAGATGTTTACCTCCAGTCGCTTCCTCATAGTTTTCCCCGAGTTATTCTCTATAGGTATCAGTGGCTGGCCCCATTCTCTTTTTTAAAGGGTTCGGCAAAACGAAAAAAAACAAGGAAGCAGTGCCACCTGCAATACCGCCCCCGAAGGGCGCAATTAGACATGGCGATATCATTTTCAAGTGGAAAGGATAGAGAAGACTCCCGAATCTACGATTCGAGAGTTTGTTCTGGGTTGTCTGCCCCCCTCCCCCATTCCCCCCCCCACACACACTCTTTCCAGTTGGTGGTTGTCATGCTGGCCCCAATGATGCATCCAGAACCAGTAAGGTACAGGCCTATTGAGGTAAAATTGATCCACGACACCTTGAGGTGGATGGGCAGATGCAGGCACCTACACAAATGGACAAGGTCCCAGAGGTACTCCTGCCCCAATTGGCAGACTCTTCTCCTCTAATTGAAGTTAACTGTGGGAGAGACACCTCCTAGCCTATCTACGCTCTTGAGCAAGATCCTCAATGGTAAAACAGGGAACCAACGATTCAAAAGAATAAGGTGGATCTCATATCTCTGATAGGACGCGCTAGAGAGCAAAAAGTTTTCCCATCTCTGAGAAATATCAGGCTGATGCTGGCATGTCCGGCCTGATGGAACACTCGTGTTTAAAGGGTAAGTCCCAACAGACTAAGCCAAATAGTAAGTTGAGTGTAGCTTCACGGACGTCGGACCCACCACTGATAGGTGACACGGCGTTTTCGATTCCTTAGATTCAAACGTTTCTTTATAATTCCTTAAACCAAGGGTAGAAATTTGGCTTGAGGACAAGTTTATTCAGTTTTAAGGCCCTTCCCAATGTTCTTAGTAGATAGTAAATGGCTTAGACGTGAACGTTGTGGTGAATGTGATTGATCTTTCCCAGGCGACTTTTATGAGCGTTATTCGGCTACTGCTTACCTCACCTTTATAGTGACACCTTACTCTATTATGAACTGATTTAATGTAGTAATCTACTCGAGGAAACTAGTTGATTACTCCTTGGAAGATAACACAGATAAAGTGACCGAACAGTGAGCTGTCAAGTTCGAAAGTGTGATAAGAACACAGGGGGGGGGCCTCGAGACCCAGCCATACAATCTTCCTTAAGATCGATCGTGAGAACTACTTGAGTCGTTGCGTGCAGGCTTGTTTTACTACCGCATCTAAGCATTAGTGCCATTGATGGGAGAGATGCTACCACTACCAGGGCCACTGCCTCGGCTAAACAATTCGTATATGCAGACGTGACATATCAGGTCAACACGAAATATGCGCAAAATGCTCCCAAACCTTAAATGATATTTCTTCTCTTGTCAAGTCCAAGTGTGTACATTGCAGCGAGGTCCACTTTGCTTACTCGAAACAATGTGTCTCGTATCATTTACTGAAAGAAGTCCTGGTCGTTCAAACTGCCGATAGAACCTCCTTTTGACAAGCCAAGATATTCCTCCTGTCACCCCATTTGCGATCTGGGACTTCCTATGCCTCTCCGGTCAAGAAAGCACCCTACCTAACAAGCCCCTTCAAACAAACGATCACGATAGACACCGAAACTTTTCGGAATCCTTATGTAGGTTCTACTCTCCCGAGCACCATCCTAGTAGAGTTGGCGGATCCACAAGCTAACGTCCAACCTTGGCTGAACCTCTCACCCTTTCCTCCACGCGACTCCTTAGTAAATGTCTAAACTGCCACGCGCCTCCATCGAGTTATTCTACGAACAAGAGGCAAACATGACCATCCTCGCGCTATCCTAATTCTCGCACCCTGAAAGAATGGCAGTATCACGGGATATTGAGCTCTCTCACCCGTGTACAAGTCTGTCGCAAATGTCATGGTCGAGAAGATTTGGTGGATAGAATCTTGTCGTAAATGTCGAGGTCAGGAATATTTTAGGAATAAATTCCTGACGTAAATGTCAAAGTAGAGAAGATTTGGTGGATAGAATCGTGTTGTAAATGTCTAGGTCTAGAATACTTTGGGAATAAATTCCTGAAAAATGTCAAAGTAGAGAAGATTTGGGGGATAGATTCTGTCTTAAATATCAAGGTCGGTAGATTTTGGGAGATAGATTCTTGTCGTAAATGTCAAGGTCGAGAAGATTTGGAGGATCAATTCTTGTCGTAAATATCATGTCGAGAACATGCTTAGGATAGATTCCTATTGAAAATTTCAAGGACGAGAAGATTTGGGGGTTTAGATGCTTGTCGTAACTGTCAAGATGGAGCGAATAGCCAAAGTATACGATATAACAGTGTCTAATGCATGTATCCTCATCGAAATATATGAAGAAAATTATAAGTGAGTGAATTAAACCATGATTAGATGTCAGAGACTTCGGTATACATTTAATAGGGATGTATTAGTAGGTATAGAAACTGTATTAATTAACTTTATAAACAATAATACCGTTAATCTACGATTTTAAGGGGGGTTCTGTAAAAGTAGAATGTATAGCCATATCAGGCAATCTTTTAAGACTTAATGAACATTATAAAAATTTTCATTATAGAACAAAGATATATGAGCATATTTACGCAAGTATATTTTGTGCTTTTTAATTCAAAATATTTAAATGAACTTAATCTCTTAAGATATTTTTTCACTAAAGAGGCCTCTTCTTTATCCACATCACCCCACTCTTTGCAGACAATCCCTCTATCTCAATGACTCCTAGCAACATTTCTCGTCATTTAGTTTCATTTCTAACTATCAGATATTTCCCTAATGCGCGCTGTTTCATTCCCCTTCCCTTTAAGGCGCGGAACCATTACAAGGAAAAGGGTTATTAAACACTCCCCTACCGTTTGCAATGGGTGATTTAGCGAAAAAATATCGCTGTCCGGTCTGATGTCGGATAGCAACTGATTCACCCATTTTTTTCCTTGCATTCCGCGAGTAATAAAAGGCATAAACTTACAAATCAGGAGAAAAGAAATAAAAATGTTAAAAAATAGACAGATTTCTCTTACGAATGAGGTAGATTTGAGGTTTATGGCTAAGGAACTGGGGAATTACGAAGTTCGGTGATTTTTATAGAGAGGCAAACTTACGCGAATAACATTTACCTTCTTTTGAACTTAAGTGTCTAATATAGTTTACTAAACGCGTCGAGATTGAACTCAAAGGATTGGCACGTAAGGTTAAGAGCCATTTATCTATCTGTTCACCTGCCATTTTCATCAATTGAACGTACTTAACAATGGTAGATGTCACATATTTGATTTCATCAATATTTTATGTTCATATTTTCTCCTAGTATTTTATTTACATATTTATTTCTTTAGCCATTTTCATTTTAACGTTATCATAATATTAAAAATATATATTTTAAAGGTACAATCTTATGGTAACGATCATTAATGTAGTGATTCTGCTAAATTGATTATCCAATTTAGCTAATAAAGCTCTGTCCTTCAACGTTATAAATTGTTCTTTGAAAGATTATGATACTTCTATGTGAAAAATATTTGGGGGGTTTTGTAAGAGTATTTTTATTTCTTAGGGACTAAATAAATGATTGGGTAGATAAAAGAACTAAAAGGTAGAAATAAATAAAGAATAAGAACTAGACAAATTTGCTGAACCTAAATAGACGAACTACATCGTTAGATGGCTAAATATCTGGTGAATATTATAGAATGGATTGATAATTATCATCAATACCCTTTCGTAATACTGAAAAGAATCTTATAGGTTCTAAAATTATGATCCAGGACCCGTAGCAAACATGGTTGCCACTGAGTAAACCATCAAAAAAATTTACATGCCTTTAAAAAGAATCTTTCCCAAATTCGATCTTTTAGGAGGGTCAAAAATTAGTCTGAAAATTCTGGACAATATTTGTATATTTAAATCATCATAGCTTAAATAATTTCATAAAATATAGTCCCCTCCGGGCGTTTTAACTTTCAATAAACTCATCAAGAATTGTAATCAAAGTGTTTTTAATCCCACCTCAAATATTAAAAATTTTCGAATAAAACACGTAAATTGAATCGAACCATTATATTCAAATCCTAATTCACTATTAATCAACATTTTAATCCTATCTGTACTTTTTTTTGCTGAATCCATTTCCAAAAAACAATTTTTTCCAAACAATTGAAATAAATGAGTTCGCAATTTTGGGTGGTAGAATAAAAATTCATTATTTAAAGTTAGAATTTTTTGGACAATCGTTAGTCTTTCTGAGAATGAAAATACTCAAGCCCTAAAAAATTTATGAAGGTTAGAATAAATTATAATGATAGTTAAAATTTGTTAAAATCTTTTTTAATTTGTTATACGTTACGCAATTTCGAGTATCTGAATAAAATAACGGGAACATTACTTTTGTATGACGTTTTATTAATTAATATCAGGTTGATCCTACTTTGAAAGCAATAACTGTTTATCAACGTCAATAAAGACTCATACAAGTTTTGCACAGAAGTTATGTGAATTTTATTCCATTCCTAAAGCAGAACCAGTTCCAGAGCTTTCAAAGATGATGAGGGGAGAATGAGGTTTCTTAGTTGCGCGTCTAAAACACATACGAGATGATTGATTATGATAAGATCTAGTGATTGTGAGTGAAGTTTTCAACATCACTGATGTGCAGTACATTGTCTATATTATTAATATAGATTATTTATATCCTCTCAAGTGACGGACAGATAAAAGCAAAAACGTTGATCACGGATCTTTGCTGCTTTTCGGTTAACTAGATCTCAATACAGTTCCTCAACTTTCCGTTAATGGTCCCTTCTCTTAAAATTTACTTTTTATTGGTATTTAAGAGAGGAAATGAGGGTAGATAGCAGAAGCAAGCTTGGTTTTCTTGGGTTCTGCCTGCCTAAGTTTAAAGAGGAAGGGAGGTATAGTTATTTTTATTATGATTTTATTTATCTAGAACTCTATCAACATTAAGCTCTACTTTTATTTCCACTGTCGATAATGCACATACCTATGTTGCATCTATGTATGTATAAAAGAGCGAATTCTTGAACTAAGGATATTATTTCAAGCAGCTGAAATTTGGAGGTATATAGAGAAACAGGAATTAAACAATATATATTCCTGTACTTAGTATAGAAGCATAAGTAAAGTTATATAAACAAACAGAGAGATAATGAATATAGAGGCGTAAAAGTCGACACTTAACATATAAACTAATGAAAACGTAAATTACTTAAAGATTTTATATATCATAAAATAACAAGGATTAGAAAAGTTATTTGGATGCATAAAATCTCAATGATCAAAATAATGACAATAATCAAAGATAGATGGAGGTTTTGTGATCCACGAACTCAGGATAGGTATGGTGCTAAAGCTAATAGTAGATGTATGGGGCAAATCTTAAAAATAATGAAAAGTAAGTTTGTAAAAAACGTAATGGTTATGCATGAAATGAATCAAGATAACAACTTTTCTATTTTAAGTGCAGGATTAAGAAGACTTATAAATGTCAGAAATAAATTATTAAAATATGAAAGCGATTCTAGAATAAGAAATCCTGATCCTATTCATCCGTTTTATTTCACCCGTTTCTCTAAAAAGAGAAATTATTTTCTTTTCTCCGTTGTGCCAATTTAACCAATAATAAATTGTACTTTCCTCGATAAGGCGATCCAGCTACACACATTGTCTTGGGTAATGGATATTTCTTCGCTCAAAATATCTCGCATGGGTTCTTCCATCACTGCAATAATCTTCCTGAATAAAGCGATGCGATATATAAACTCGAATGATCTGTTTATAGTTATTGTTCGACACCGATTCTATGCCTTCTTCTTTGTTTATCAGATCTTGATTCTAACCATTTATAGAAGGCTCGGTCTTTTAGCGTATTTGAGGTGGATTTAGAATTGGTGCACACATTAACAGCTGAATACACACGAAAAATAGCAATTTTGGGGGTTAAAAACAAAATGCAGTAATAATCTACAGATAAAAAGGGATAGAGGAAATATGAGTAGGAAATTATTGGCATTTGTAGGAGTAAGAATACTTAATTTGAGTTGAGTAACTCCACGAACCTAATTTTAACTTTAACTTTAATATTTGACATTTTCCTTAATAAAAATGGAAGATTTTGACTTTATTGTTGCTCTATACAGCATAAAAAATAACTATGTTTAGAAAGCTTCATATTTTTTCTTTCTGTTAAACCATTCTTACTGCATCTAATTTAAGGTGATTTAAGTTTAATGGTAGTTTGTAAATACGGACACTAAAAATCAAAATGGAAAACTTTGAGAAATTTCATAGATAATTTTATAAAAAAGAATCAAAGGATAATTAATAACCATGTAAACAGAAATTAAGACTAGCGAGAACCATGAAACGGGTGACTAATTGGTTCGTTGGAAGTTATTACTACCATCGTCTAGAATCAACCTAAATGATTATTTGAATAACTAAATGGATAATTCACGAGCTAGTTACGCGTCTGCATGGTAGCATCGAAAGAATTTGTGCTGGTAGGTTTTTTGCAGTGGCGTAGCAATCCCTCTCCAGGAGGGTGCACTGAAAAGCTATTTTTTCATAACCAAATAAAATGAAATAAGTCACCTCCTGACATATAAGTGCAAGATTATTAGATGAGGATTGCAGCCAAAGCCAAGTGATTTGTGGTTGTAATGGCAATGGTAAGTGAATTCCAGACTGCATCTGGCATTCCAAGGGCACGCCCTCGCCCACGGCATTCAAATCATTGTGTCCAACAAACTATTCTAAAACTACTAAAAAGAACAGTTTTAGGTGACTCTATTAATGCATGTTATTCCTTCTCCGCCCCCCCCCCTCTTGTGGCTCTATGTCTTAGCTATGTATATAAAACTTTTAATATATTGGAAGGAATAGGGTATTTTCCCCCCTCGGTTAAAGGACTTCAACCCTCTTTCTCCTACGTCATGCAGATTTCAGAAATAAGTTAAAAAAATTTACGATTCTTTTTTCGTTGCAATCGTCCTATTTATCATGATTTATGGCTTTTATTTTGTGATGTGTCGGTGGCTAATGGATTTGTCGGATGTCATTCTATATTTATTCACTTTTAGTTCCTTTTTCCATTTGGATTGACATTATCTCCTTTACGGTCACATAAGTCGCAACTAAGGTCCCTCATTGGTAGAAGCTGATGAAGTATAGTTGCGTGCAATTACCAAAACCCTCACTCTGTCCGCTTCTGCATACCAGCTTTAATGCGGACGAAATAAAGAATTTGAAAGCAATCTTAACGACGATTTACAGCCATTTTAAATAAGCTCTGTTCAGTGGTAAAACCACCAACCAACTCTTTCATGTAAACTTTTCATGGAGTAATGCAAGCGTTAGGCACGAAGTGTGGCAGGTCGGTCTATCTTGTTGAAACCAGAGGTTGTTAATCTCCGTATCTTCCAAATAGGCCATAACTAAGTGGATTTCCTGTTTTGGCAACGTTTTCCATTAAGGGTAACTGCATTTCCCTCATCATCTCCAAAGAAGAACGGTCCAAGCACTCGACCTGCCCCAAAAGCACACCACACATTCGCTTTCAGTGGATGCATTTCAGGCTCTTGCATTAGTCGAGGAATTTAATTTCCCCAAATCTGGCAGTTCTGTTTATTGACAAATCAATTCAAGCAGAAGTGGGCCTCTTTACTGAAGATGATTTTATTTGCAAAATATTTGTCGGCTGCAAGTCTCTCCACATCCCAGTCAGTAAATTTCTTCCGCTTCCTGTGGTCATGTGGATGAGTGTGCTGCCTAAGTTGAATTTTGTACGCATGCATATGGAGATTTTTATCCAGAATTCGACGTAATGAAGTGGTTGGGATTTCCAAGCGCTGCAAACGTCAACAGATCCATTTTCAAAATTCGGTTCTCCAAATCTTTTTAGAAACCTTTCATTATATTTGTCGTTTTCTTTCGTTCGGAATCCTTATCGTCCTCCTATGTTTTAAGTTTCATTTATCAAATTCATGTGGAAAGGAAAAACAGACTCACAATCTTTCTCTCATTTGCTACATCTATCATTGAATGTGTGTCGGTGTATGTGATTATGCTCCTACCTTCCCCTCTCTCATTGACAAGTGAGGTGCTCATGTACGTATTTATAAATGTGTACCTAACTTGTTCTCATTGCTTTTGAAAGTATTTGTGATCTTGCCTCGATCTCTAAATATAAGAAAATATGGGTGGGCCTATGGGCATATCTTCCTTTTTTGTTTAATTTTTTTTCAAGGGAATTTGTATATAGTGGTTTTATCTATCAGAACTTCTTTCTTCTCATCCTGTGGGCATAAATTGTTATGCATGGAACGGATTTCCGTCTCATTGTCGTGGACTAGAGCCTAACTGCGGAGGCTCGTTCCCTCCCTTTTGACGTTAGATATCTTCTCCCAGAAGACCATGTTTGGCGTATGCCACCTACCAAATCTCACGAGTTATGAGGGTTTTACAAGCCCACCTCCTCTAAATGGGGACCGGGCATGAGGCAGGGCATTTTAAACTTGGTATATTGTCCACGTTCTTCTTCTCACTTTCAATCTCCCCTTTCAAGCAATAGCTGTACCTGGATAGGAGGTAAACTTTATTTCTGCGTACCATTCACTGTCAGCCAAATTCGACGCGGGGGACTTATGGTTACCAAAGCCCTTTCTCCTATTTGATTAACTAGACAGTAGGAATCCTGTAATGGGGGGATGAAAAAATAATCTTAGGAAGCAGATTATTGCCAACCAGATTTGGAGAAAAGAGTCATTAATGTGGAATCGTTAGGGCATCACTGTCCGAGAAACGCTTTATTTTCTTGGCACGATCTGCTTATGCACTTTCAAAATGCATAGCCTGATTTGGGGCGAGAGGGGGTCGATGACCGCCCTGATGTTGACATTTTTCCCTTTAAAAAATCGTTTTCTGGGACGAAAACGCCTGAGAAACTAAGCAGGTGGTCATTGGAGCGGCGCGGTCGTTTGAATTACAGGAAATTACTGATTTATCTGTCCTAGTCGATGAGTTTAGGTCCGTTTATTCGTCAGTCGAGTTTTTCTCCGCGAACTTCATCACCGTAGGCCTAACTACCATTGAATGAACGTCTGGACGTTTGTTATTCGGTCAGCTTCCTTCGTTGTCAGCGGAGAGAATCTATATGTCTATATTCGCTATAAGCGTCGAACTAAGTCTAGGTTCCAGTATGTATCGGAGCATGTCCGCCGTTCTTCTTGGCTGGCCTACGGGTCTTTCTAATTTTGCTTTCGTTTAGTGGATTTTTAACAGAATTCTCTTGTGCTGCCCTTTTTTGTCTAAGTTTTTGTTATTTTAATATAGCCTAATTCCTAGGTTAAGTCCTTTATTATAGCCCATGCAAGCTTTCTAATAATGGCATTTAAAAAACAAACAAATAATTTTCAATAAACGGAGCGGGGACAGCAGCAACACGTAAATGCACACGAAAATATTTCCAAAGTGGAAGCGAAGCCTCAAGGGCCGCAAGGCTGAATATATTTTCAAAATGCGAGGAACACCATCGAATGTAGACTCATCCGTAAAATTACAAAGTTAAATCGATCCAAACGTGAGGCGCTTCATCCAGAATGACTAATTTAACAAAGGGATAGAAAGTTAAAGATCACCCAATTATGCACAATTTTTTAATCCAAGAATTCATTTTCTTTTATCCCTCCAACCATTCAAAATTCGAAGATCCTTGTCCTATTTAACACACACTTTCAATCATAAAATCAAATCCTTTATATAATTATCAATGATAATAAGAAAACGGATAAGAAAAAATGTAGAAAAGAGGTAGAAGGGTATACTATCCTTATGGTAGCTCTGGCGATGAGCATCGCGACATTTTAGCGAAGTGCGCTTAATGACACAGGTTCAAATCCAACTCCTTTATTCATTTTCTTATAAATTTCTAAAATTTAGTGAGTAACACAGAAGAGTAACCTTGCTAAAAAAAATCAACTTATTCTTAGCTTTATAGTTTTCTATATATTTTCCTATGATTTTTGCTCCCCCCCCCCCCAAAAAAAAGAAGAAAATAATTACTATTTTGAAATTAGATATTTGGAAGCATTGTCGCATGGAGCTTTAGATTTTCTGCCTTAAAAATTGGTCAAAAATATGAGTTGCGAGATCCTTTGAATCATGTTTGCATTATAACGTTTGATCTAAACAAGGCAGAATGATAAATTAGGTATCAAATGAAAAAGCACAAAATTAATAAATATTACTAAATAAATAATATTTATAAATAACACTGGTCAACAAATTTTAACTTTTGTTCTGCTAACCTAAATTAGAGACCTGTTCTTGGGAAATTCGGGGTCACTGAGTTTTAAAATGTCAATAGTTTTCTTCTATCACGTCATTTTTTTATTTAGGGACTGGTCCTTATTGGTCCCACTCATAATAGGAGGCTACCTTACGATCAAGTGAACGGAAGTGGAGGGGTTTGGTATTCTTCTTATTTTATTTTATCTATCTATTTAGACTTCTCTTTATGCACATCTAGATATATAAAGCAATTGTGTATAATATAATTTTTTGTTTATTCAGCTTTATTTAATGAAATAACATTCAGTAGTATGGCCTCATTACCAAGGAAATGTTTGAATTCCCCTGACTCGTTTTGCTATATATGTATGTGATTGATTTACTGATCCAACTCAAACAATAAACATTAGTATCTTTGTGAAAAGAGCATACTTAGCTTACTTTAAGATTTAATTAGGTGATCAGAATAAACCGTCGGCCCTGCACAATGTTTGTATATCACGTGTCTAAAATCTATGCCAATGGACAAAGGGTATAAGGAGACAACTCGGATTTGGCACTCCTATGGTGGGGCAGAGGCCACAAAATCATGTAAACCATTGCTATCTTTCCCTCACAAAGACTTCTGATTATAACAAGAAACCCCGACATAAAATAAGCTACCCAAATCTTAATATAAGCAATTCGTCCAGTGCTTCATTCAGATGAAACTCCAGTACATGTATTCAATGAACTTCCTTCACTATACAATGTAAGTGATATACGTGAATCTGAGGTAAGCAGTGAACTTGACAGGAATCCAGACATTGTATATACATCGACCCAAAGACGTGCAAAATTCAGCCAATTATAACTGAATGATTTAGTTAGAGGACTAGGACTGTCAAAATAGTTAGCTGAATTGTTAGCTTGTAGATTTAAAGAAAAGAATTTGTTGCAGGAAAAACAAATAAAACTTGTTATCATAACTGAAGAAGATTTTGTTTACTGTTGTGATGTGGCGCGACTGTTAAACGCGATGGGTGTTTCAGAGTATGATCCAAGTGAAAGGAGACTTTTTCTAGATAGTTGAAAGAAAAGTCTAAAATATGTGTTACTCCATAATAGAAACTTGTTCGGTGAGATTCCTATTGGTCACTCTGTGAATTAAAAGATAAGCATGGACACATAAGATCTGTATTAGATTTACTCAAATATTATGAACACAAATGGATCACATGCGTGAATCTGAAAATGATAAATATTTTACTTGGTCAACAAGTAGGCTATATAAAATATCCTTGTTTAATGGTTTATGGGACAGCCAAGCCAACGAAAAAAATCAGGAACAGAAACTCTCGCCAGTTAGAGAAAGCTCGTCTGTTGTGGAGAAGAATATTATACACCAACCACTTTTTGAGCGACAGAAAATAATTTTCCCACCCCTTCATATTAAAATAGGGCTGATGAAACAATTTTTGAAATCTTTTAATGTCGGGCGGACTGTTTCAAATTCATATGTACAATATTTCCTGGCTTATGTTATTATAAAATAGAGGCTGGAGTTTTAAATGGGCTTTAAATTAGAAAGCTAATGGAAAACCAAAACTTCTCTAGTTCGATGATTCACATTGAAAAAGGAGCATGGGATTAATTTGTTTTGCTTTTGTGAATGGATTTCTTAGAAACATAAAGTCTGCTAACTACAAGGATTTGGTAGAGACATTACTTGATAGCTTTTATCGTTTAGGCTGCAACATGAGCATAAAGCTTCATTTCCTCAAGAGCCATCTTGATGAATTTCCTGCTAATCTTGGCAACGTGAGTGATGAACACGGAGAGCCTTTTCATGAAGATATCAAGATTATGGAGGAGAGATATCAAGGCCGATGGAACACAAACATGATGGCAGACTACTGTTGGAGTATTTAACGAGACTGTGTAGACATCAAACACTCCAGACACTGTCACAAGCTAAAGCTTCTTCCGTGAATGTATATGTTTGTGTATGATTGCTTGTGTTTTCTCCATTATATTAGAAAAATAACCTGTATATATTTAGTAATAGGTGATGTTATCTTACCATGCATTTTTCCTTTAAAATTCTGTTGACATTTTAAGTTATGTTTTGAAGCTATAACACTTAGGAAACTATCCTTACCGAGTAAGTACATGCAGTACATCGTAAAATAGGAATATGCTGTATAATGTAAACAAAAAATGGATGCCATACTTGAAATCAGCTCGTCAAAATTAGTTAAAAACAACCACAAAACATAAGTCAGCAAAAGGTGAGTTGACTAGTGTAATAGATAGAGTAAGAATAATTATTTAGCATTTTCTAGGAATTAACAAATCTAGAAAACTGGATTTTTATATACAAATTACAACTTCTGAATGGCGTCGAATAAGGATTTGATGAAGCCCGTGCCGCACAGGACATATCTCAGAACCTTTTGATACTGTCCACAAATTAGTGTCAATTTAACTATCTACCAAATCTCTCCGTGAGAATCTGTTGGTTGGACACCTTTCTGCTTTTGCCATTAGTTCCCAGCTTCCTACCAACAGACAGGCATTATAGTATTTCCTTTTTCTTCAGAATTTAACGGAAAATACAGGGAGCTCAAAGGTTTAATTCCTTGGATATGAAACAGTTGAATCTATCATCCTATTTTAGCAGATGGCTAGGAACAAAATAACTACCATGTACAACCATATAAAGTTCTTTATGAAACTACATGAGAAACATCTGACTCTGATGAAAAGCGAAGGAAGAGAAACGAACTTTGATAAAAGAAGAGGAAAATTGTGCTGAAATTTGAGAGCCTCTGATATAAGAGATAGATACAATCCATTAAATACATAAAAATAAACTAGAATCACAGAGAAGAAAGATAAAGAGATCAAGTTCGTAAAAGACTGAAAGAAAAGGTTATAAACCTGACCCTGGCAAGATTTGGGAGAAAATATTAATGTTAAAGGCAACGAAAAATGAAACTGAGCTGCATAGACAAAAACAAGGGAAAATTAACTATTTTGTATGTCACAAAACGTTTTAAGTTTTACTCTATTACGAAATTTAGCATTTACTTACAAATTATTGTCTTAACATATCATAATTTAAGGCAGGGTGGACTCAATTGAAATCGAGTCTAAAACAGAGGGCATGGATTACCATCAGCCTCGTCTTGGATATTCTCACCATTAAGCCACTGTGATTATTTTAAATTTGATCTTTCTAGGTAGGCCATGGAATGTGCTGTCATCTCAATTAAAGCTGAAGTTCAGAAACAAATAAAAGTCTCGAAATTTTATGAATTTTTTTTAAACCCAAAGAATTACAAATGGTGAAGTTCATAAAATTTATTTTATATATCTTCTATAACTCTATGTTTTAGCAACGTGATAATTTGAAAGGGGGTAAATTTAGTTTAGAGTTCCTTTCTAACATTATTATAATTGGCGAAGTTCAGAAAATTTATAAAAATTTAACCATGGGTGCTTTTTTTTAGATTTTAAATTTTAATTTTAGTAGCGATGCGCAAGCTCCCCCCCTCATAGGGAGAGTGTCGAATCCATTATATGGTTATTTAATATTTTCATTTTGCTGTATTTTTATATAAAGTAGCTATTTTCTTCTGATAAGATTAAAAGGCAAATTCTATTTTAGAAAGACCAGGCTTTGTATTGAAAATACAAAGCAAAGGACAATAAGAATATTAATAAACATAGGAACTATCCACTTTTCTTGCTTTTAACATAGAAACACATTCAAAAGGCAAAGAAAAGAGAAATATGTGAATAGGGTAAGAAATAATTCATATGGAATAAGGTTGAGAAATACAAATGAATTCATCACATCACAGTAAATCAAAATTGGTCGGACATGATGGATTATTTTGACCCTCTGCACTTAGCGATCGGACAGAGACGCTGCATCCAAACACATAAATACTTATTTCAATTTTGGGAGTGCAACGGTTTATTTAGATTGTTTCTGATTCTTCTTTTTATTTTTTTTATTGATAAATAGTTGACTGCCTAAATCAGTCCGTGTTGCAGTACGATTAATTTTATGCATTGATTTTGTGCATATCTATAAAAATATCGAGTCAAATATAACATTATTTGTATTAATATAAAGTAATATATAATTCGATAAAGTGATCATTATTTAAATGGGGGAGGGGAAATTGGGAAGTGAAGCGGAAGAGTAATGTAATAAGTTAAAGAAGAAAGGAAGGAAGAAATCGACCGTCTTTAACTGCAGTTCAGTGAAGAAAGTTGTAGCTACACAGGTGGATTGATACAAAACGGATATAAATAAGACAAAGAAATTTTAAAATCTACAATTTTGTAATAGATTCAATTATCCCATCCACAAGATCAATAAGGCATGAGGGAGAATCTAGCATCCTTATTCGCCCCTTATTGGCTCCGTTAAACATTAACTTGTTCGCGGTGAGAAGGAAAGCCGTTCCTTTATATCATCACTGAACGCTGTCAAGTTGGTTAAATTCTGCGGATTTTTGCTTTCCGCACCACTGGAAGAACAAAAATGGAAATTTCATGGAAAGTTTTTCAAAATATATTTAACAGAAGTAAACTTTTTTAATACATAAAATGATGGTTTTGAAAAGTTTTCGAATTAAAGATTATTACTTGAATTCTATTGAAATATTTTTACTTTTTCCGATATTCAATGGCACCATTTGCTCTCATTCGTAGCAGATTTTTATTATGATTTACATCGACTATTTCTTTAAGAACTTTTCGCCGGAATATTAATGAGAAAAGCGCAAAAGACTCTGTATTTCGTAACCCGTAATATCTGTAGTTGAGAGAGAGAGAGAAAGAGAGAGAGAGAGAGAGAGAGAGAAAGTTAAAATAGAATTATCGTCTTATCTCTCTTATAAAAGTTCCCTAAGTTATGCTTTATCCATTTAAAAAGTTTATTTCCATTATAAATTCGATGGATAGTTAATAGTTATCCTTAGTGGGGAGAGATTTTAATAAAATAGTTCTAAACTTTTGTTAATAAATTCGATATGACGTCAAAAATATATTTAGAGGGAAAAGGGCAATTCAGAATGAGGGGAAGATCTACAACCATTACGAGGAACGAAGACTTGTTTCGTCCATTAAGAATTTGGAGAAGAAGCAAATGGAGGAATGAAAGAATATGGAAAATACATAAAGATGACAGAGGCGACATTCTTAATTAGGTAAATACAAAAGATATAAAGAAAATGCTACATTCAACCCCCCTCATACAGTTTATTCCCCTTTTCCACTGGAGGTCGGATCTAGGGGGGCACTTCACTTCTTTTACACAAAAAGGCAAAAGCAAATTTATATGGGAAATATACTTTTAGGTTTTGCTTCTGGTTGTATGTTTTTATCATATGTTCCATGTGTAGGATCTAACATGGAAATGGGTCAATCCGATTTAACCCCATCCCTTTAAACTCTCTTATTGCTACCTATCTTCTACACACTCTTCCCCACATCAATTACCTTGCCTACTGCTAGTCACCTTTCACGTTGCTTCTCTTCATTCTTTTAAAATAGAAAATAAATCGTATTCACTACCATTGGAAATACAGGTTACGATGAGTTTTTTGTCTCCATTGGCCTCTCTGACTTCCGCACATTTGTTTTTTTCTGACGTCGATTTTCTCTTCTTTCTATCATAGTAGACTCAGTTTTCCATCGTCTATAAATGGAACAATACCATCACTGAATTCAATCTTCCTCCAAAATGAAAAGGATAAGCTGTGCTGATTGAAATTCACGCTGGGAGCTTCTATTCAAAGATCTAAGAGTGTTTACATGTCAATCTGAGGACGGTGCGGAGGATCAGGTAAAGGTTGATTGCGTCAGACTATGATTACAATGGTACGTTGTCTTGGTAACCACGAGGGCCAGGGTATATCCACGTTTATCTTCCAGGAGGAATTCAAATTAAATACGGAGTGTTAGATCTAGCTTTTGGATGAGTTGGTATTGCTCCGGCTCTAGGAGATGGCCACTGGAAAGCCCTAGCTGTTGAAGCAAAATTGTGTACCGTGCCGAGGAGTCAGTCTTGGCTGTCAGGTAATGAGAAATGGTTGACAAATGGTTGAGATATTTGCCAACAAGGACTATTTGGGTCCAGTATCAACACATTTTTCACCCGGTTTAACAGAGGGAGAATCGCGAAGGATTGCAGCAGATTTCAACCACGTCTGGAGGCTGTAGTTGAGCCCGACGGTGATTTAATTGAATAAAAGGAAGAGTACAATCTCATAAGAGTACAACCTCATTTGAAATAATAATGTATTTCATTGACAACTACTAAATCTTAGGCCCTCTACATTGACTTCAAGAACTTATTTAAGCCTCTTGAAGGGAAATACGCCATTTATGGGACATGTATTTCTAATACATCTTCCATAATATTTGCCTGAAAAAACCAAGGCTAAAAAACTGTACGAATATAATCTATATGTATGAATAGATAAGGGTAAATGTGATGAAAGTTGCGATAAATAAAACGAAAGTTATCAACAGATAAACAATTTAATAGAAAAATAGACTTGTTCAAAATGATCCGACCGACATCGGAAACGAATTTTTATTGGAATATAACCATTAATATATCAGCGGATAGATTTTGTAGAAGTTTTAATTAATTAGTGTGGAGTCTTTTATTATCGATGAAGCTTTGACATCTCCTGTAGGAGAAGAGAACGAGATCTCGACACTGGTGCCAAATAATCGTGCCAGAATTCTCGAACAGTTTTCGGATCCCTCTCTTTAAACCAGTCTCCAAGTGTCTTCCAAACATTTTCGGTGGGATTCAGGTCCTGACTTTGAGCATTCTATTCCATAACAGTGATGAGCTCGTCGCTAACAGGTTCTTTACTCACTTGACTCTATGGTAAGTAGCGTTAACTTGCATGGAAATTTCCGGTTGGATTTCGGAAGCTCGCAGATGGGAGAAATCATGCTATCGTGGCTAGTCTTTGTACCCCTTCGAATGGACTGTGCACCGTAAGCGCACAACTGGACTAATGTCTTCTACTGAAATAACGCACCAAAGCATAAAACTTTCTTCACTATACGAACAGATTTAAGTTAGATTCATCTATAAAATAGATTAGGCTCTATTGGTCATCCGTCCATATAACATATTAGGTGGTAAATAGAAAACGAGCTTCTTGTTTTTTGGATTGATCAATAGTTTAAGCTTAGGTGTGAAGATTGTCTCCGCTAACCTAAATGACAATCTTTCTGGAAACATTGATAACCGAAATATTATTAATCTCTCTATACCCTGCTGCGGCTGTCATGAAACGGTCCTTCTTCATTATTTATAAATCTGTTCGGACATCCTTTTTAGAAGATCTTCTTTAGCCTCTTAGTTAATTTACCAGACTTAGATAAACCACTTTTCTCAGAGGTGGAGAGAATATTATGGAGTGCCCTTTTGAAGCGCTTGACAGGTTCAGCAAATTTGCAAATTGGAAGACCATTTTGGTGGCGCAGCTTTCGTTTAGCTCGCGGAGTGAGAGAAGCCTGATGGTAGTGATAAGGTTGTTTCCTCGATGAGAGCTGGCGAAAGATTGAGATAACTTAGAGGAGATTAAATTGAAGTTAAGTTGCTATGGAAACATTGCTGGTTCTCTCTACAGGATAAACTGAGTATTCGCGTAATTTTATGAACATCAAGTTTTCTAGTAAATTGGCAATCTTCTCATAACTTTCTTTTTATTCCTCCAAGATTCATAACCTTTATCCCGCTGTAGATTATGCCTATAGGTTGTCGTACAATAATATTGGCAAGCTTGTATTTTCTGTCAATAGTTTGGACAGAGAGAAAACTTGAGAGAACAAACATAAAAATTCATTTTCGAAAAGATTTATGAATTTAAAACAAAACTGAACCATTTTACCTGAATTTCTTCAAGATAATAGTGAAATTAGGGAAATCAGAAAATCTAGAAGTTAGTTAGCATCACTAGGGCACTAGGGATCAGAATGTCGAACAAATCTCCTTGCAACGAAATAAGTTTCTCTTCCGTACCCATGTAGAAAAAACAAAGAAATATAGAACCCGTTCAACAAAGATTTTCCTGCCAACCGTAGAGCCTCCTACACGAAAGCATTGCGGCAAAGTGACGAAATATGTGTCTTTAATTACGGCAAATTCACCTATTTTATTCTTTTTGTCAGCAAATTCATATATTTTTCTTTTAAATTAAGGCTAGGTAATTATCTTGTGCGTTTTGTCAAGACAAAGTCATCCTTTTGTGCCTTTTATTACGGTAAAGCCACATATTATGTGCGTTTTATTAGGATAAAGTCACTTATATTATTTCTTTTATTACGATAAAGTCACTTATATATGCCTTTTCTTCTACCCATTCGGGTCTTTTGCGCTTTGTGTTTTTTACCGCGTCTTTGAGTCGCAATTGGTGCTATTGCTGCCGTAATTTTGTGATAATTGACGCTGTCATTTAAACTAAATGGATACTGATATTGCTGTCCCCACTCAGGATCTTCAATTCAGGAGCCTATTAATGGAGGGAGCTACGTTCGAGCTAACTAGAAATATGGTTTCCTACGTTGATGAAATTTAGGTCACACTAATGTGGTTAGTCAGCGAATGGGCGTTGCTTTTATTTTTAATGAGTCTACATACTTTGTATTGAAGTAGTAAACACATTTTCTTCTACTTTTTAGTGATTTCTTTTATTTTTCTTTATTTGTGTTTTCTTTTCTTTAAACTTTAGTTATTTTAAAATTAGAAATGCAAACTATGTGGCCAAATCACTTTAACCTTGTTCATTATGAACAAATATTGGATTTTTGTCAACAAATGGCTAAAAATATAATTTCAAACGGGATAACAATTTAACAAATAAGAAACCAAACTTTTTAGTTGCTTAACTATTAATGCCAGAATTGTGGTAACCATAATTTATTCCTCTTTCTTCAATAATTCCAGTGCTTTGGTTCTGAGGTTTTGGCTCTAATATTTGCGATCCTTCAGGAGCAGTTTAAGATGAGTTTCATGCCCTAAGGGCACGATGCACACCACGTAGACTTCTTTCTTATCTACTCAAGCAATGTCTCTTGCACATACCTTCACTTCTCATAGTATTAAGACATTTATTTTTCTACTATTTTGGGGAAAACCTCTCTTGTATAGATGCCCTCGTTGGTCTTTGTCTATTATTTTAGATTTTAAATAAAAGGAAAATTTCCTTGTGGAAGAATTACGTGATTAGATCTTTCCTCATCTTTAGTTCTTTCAAGTAGTTCAATTTTCATTTCTTCTTTACCTTCCTAATCACACTGTTAGTTTCCTTAACCATTTTGTTATTTTGCATGAACAGTTTCGCTCTTTCTCTTATTTCTGGGTCTCTTGGTTTTACATGAAGAAGGCACTGTCCTGACTCACTATGGCACCTCCGAGGCTCTGTAAATCCCGCGAGAAACAGATTCGTGGCACCGCTTCTATATTTTAACCAATCCTTCGGATTTCGAAAAGACAGCCGATCGTGACGGCAGAGGGTTTGCAAATGAAAGGAGGGAATTGTTCTGAATATGGCCCTTAAATGCTTTAGCTGTAAGAGCTAGAATGAGAAAGATGTGATTGATTCTAAAGTAGTTATTCTTTGGATCTAAATATAATGAATTCTAATGATATAATTCACTCTTATCGAGATAAGGGAGGTGCCAGGTCTGCGATTTATTTGTGTACCGTCCCAGGGCTTCATATCTTCGAAACATAAAAGAGAATTTAATTCATAAATAGTCGAAGCAAATTAAGATCAAAATAATCTCCATCAAAACTTGAAAGAAGCAAACGCAGAGATATGTATAATCAAAACAAATAAAAGGAAGAAAGTGAAAGAAGATAAAATAAGAAAATAGATAAAAAAAATAAATAAATGAAATTGGATTTTAATAATAATAATACCAATAACTACATTATATATTAAAATAGTTTCAATCTGATTATTAGTTTTTGATAAAATTTAAAAGATCCCCCGATCAAAAGACGAACTTAGGGAGTTCGATCTTAAACAAGATCGTCTCATTCTTTTATCTTTTGTTAAAATAGAATGTTCTTCAGCCACAACATATCCTTAAGATAGTTGCACCCGCCACATTCTGTGTGGTTGTGCTTTCACTACAAGGTTGATTTGTGGTCTGTCATTTTATTTTCTGTTCTTTTTGTTCTTACACCTTCATCTCGCTCTCTCATTCTTCCCATTATCCCTTCTCCGCTGAGAGATGGTGGTTGGATTTTTCCTGTTTCTTCCCTTTTACACACTACCTAATTTCACCAGTTCGTGCTATGGACCTTCCACATATTTTCACTGCCTCGATCTTCATCACCTGTCCGAACAAAACTTCAAGAAGAGCGGACTTATCTAGGGATCTGGAGAAGGTCTCTAAGAGCTACGTGTCCTGCGGCCCTCTCTTATCCCAAGGTCATATATTTTCACCTCCCCTAACTCGACCACTTTCATATGAAGCTCTCTTCAGAAGCTTGTTTGGTCGTGGCGTTGATGCCGTCGTTCAGTTTCGCTCTACTCTTCGTCACAAAATTAGCGTTGTAAAGTGTAAGATAATGAGTGAAAATCGATGGAGCTAACCATCCTTGTTTCATCACTCGGAGGTGATTCCTATTGTGTTTGAACCGCCACTCACAATTTTCAGTGACATTTTCGCAATTCTCTACGGCTTTCCTTTACATTTCTTGAGATTGGCATCAGAGAGAATATTCTTGTTTTCCTAACCAACAGCTTAAATTTAGTTCTCCTTTTCATGTTTTTTAGTTAATGTCCTACAGGTAATGTCCTACAATAGAATAGAAATCGAATTCTCACCAACGAAGCAGAACACAACTTAAATACTTTAAAGTATTGTTTTTCTCCTCAGGTCTTTTCATAGATATTTTGGAAAGAAAAGAATTTTAGAATGTTTTAAATGATCATTTCTCAAAATAAGAAAGCTAAAAGCATAAATAGATATATTATTCCCCCAATTGTTATGTTCAAATCAAAAGGTATCATCCTGCGTAGAACAAACCCCTGCGCTACTCTCACCTTAAGTAAGGTGCATAATTTGTATCTATGCCTAAGTAAAGACGAGCCGTTGTAAGAATGGGCCCAACGCATAGCAACTAAACTAATACCCGAGGTTAGTAAACAACCGTTGGACAAAAGACTTCAAAGGTTAAACTCTTCACCCACAATTCGACGATCATATGGGGTAGTGATAGAAGGTTTGAAAATACTAAAAGAGTATAGTAATATTAATTAATTCCAATTGTTTAAGATGGATGAAAGAGTAAATTTGCTCGCAATTCAACTTAAAACTGCAAATATAGCGCTTTAAATCGCCCATATCTTAAGCATTCATCAGATAACATTACCCCAACGTAAAATACTTTACCTTTAATACCCTTAGGAGTAGTCGGGATTACATCATTTTATGCTATTATGGTTAACAATAGACTAAACTAGAATTCTACGAGTGAAAATTCAAATTAAATTATAATCACAGGTTAATCATCTACTAGCCTGGGAGAAGGATTTATCTAGAATAAAAGAACTTATGTCAACAATTATTCCTTTATTTATCTCCTAGATAAACTCTTTTTCATTATTCACTCAACATTTTCTCTCGGTATATTCCTTTATCGCCACTAGCTGTAGATAGCTTCCCAAAGAAGATTATTAGGATAGATTCTTGTAGTGCATTTTAAGAAGGTATGATGACAAAAAGCCTCAAGTTTAGGGCAAGTGTTTTCGGTACACATGTTATAGAGGTGTACAAGTAAGACTTGAAAGCAAATCATCCTCAATATGCATTATGTATGTCTCTTAACCTCATATAACCCAAATTTGACGGTCTCTGTAAATATGTCTTTCTACTCTATTTTTTCCTCTGACAAGAAATTAGAGGGTTCAAGGGACCTTCTGGCACTTCATTCTATTCTAAATCTTCCCCTACCACGCTGAGCGTGGTACCTTGTCTAGTTTGCTACACATGGTACCTAGTGTTATTGCAGTACCTCCTCAATATCCGGTATGTATGTCTCTTAACCTCATAAAAACTAAAATCGGTAATCCCCAAATTTTGATGGTCGCTGTAAATGTCTTTCTACTCTATTTTTTCCCTGGCAAGAAGTTAGAGGGTTCAACGGACTTTCTGGAACTTCATTCTATTTTAGATCTTCCCCTGATCCACAGAGGGTGGTAACTTTTCTAGTTTGCTACACATGGTACCTGGTGTGATTGCACAACCTCTGGGGATAACCAAGTGCCGAGCCCCCAGCAGAGGAGACTGTATTTTCTATAACTTAATCTAACCGGTTAGGAAAAAATAAATAGAGTTGTTGAGCGGTCGATTATTTATAAGTAGGTATGACAGGTTTACCCCATCTAGAGGCATCTTGAGGCGGGACCACCTACTTTGGATGGTAGGTTTGGGTACAATGGAATAGTACTATCACTTCGATTTTGAAAAAACATCGCGAGATTGGAACGCGTGCAAGCCAGGGCAACAAAACTGATTCCCTCTATCAAACATAAATGTTATGCAGATAGATTAATGGAATTAGATATGTTTTCGCTGGAGACCCGTAGACTACGTGGTCAGCTTATCGAAGTATTCAAAATACTTCGAGGCTTCGACAGACTGGACTTCGGGGATATTTTCCAGCTCAGCGAGGGGAGAACAAGAAATCACGGCTTTAAACTTGAACTAAAGCGATACCACCGTGATCTGTGTGGGAAATTCTTCACTTACAGTATCTGCGATAGTTGGAACGCACTTCTGACGGAAGTTGTCAACAGTAAATCTGTTGACCAGTTCAAGTTAAGACTACATAAAGTCTTGCGAAATCGCCGTTAAGATCCTCGTGAGTGATCTTCGAGGTTGCCAACGGACACCTTAGAAGATTGTGCCCAAAGTACCCTTCTCGTATGGAGCGTAAGGTCTTCTAGGGTACTTATTTTCCTTGTAGCTCTTTGTAGCTCCTAGCTGTTACATGTACCGCTAGTATAAGGAAGGTGGGGTAAAATTTCCACAGCATGCAACAGCCTCCATCCAGTCTAACTCGGTCCCTCCTGACAGTCTTGAGGGAGGTGCGGCCCCACCTAATTGTGGTAACGTTGGGGGGCCTACATATATCACATGCTGTAGAATTAAAGCATTTCTCCCTTATTCCCTTTGATTAAATACTTTATTTATAAACCTCTATAGCACCAATCTGTGGTAGAAGGGTTTACTCTGTTTTTTACTTCTAGTTTAAAAAATATATAATAGCGACATTATTGCATTCTTAATGCTGAAATTACCTTAATATTTAACTATAAACTGTTTAATGTAATGCATTGCCACATTAGTCAATCCTTTAAGACGTAACAAGCTTCATAATAAATAGTCATTAACATATTTATGTTATCTCTTAACATATGAGGTCGTGATTGTCCTAATGAAAGAGCGGCCTTCTATTATTTAATGCTGGATTTTAAGTACTGCACGTAAACTATCAAATTAATCAGAGAAAACCTTCTAGATAATAGTTTGATTTTGATTAAGAAGTTCCAAATGGATTATGTCATTCATATGCGACCAGACAAAAGAATAATAATAATCAGCTTCATAAAAAAATACTCATTATATCACCAAATATTTAGAGATATTTTCGCGATTGTATTTTGTGGTCCTAAAATAAGAGAGCTTAAATGAAGTTCAATTTCTTAAGATATTTTTCTACTTCAACCTTTTAAAATGACAAAGCCTTTTCTTTATCCACAACTATCAACTCTTCACATGCAAACCCTCTATCTTAATGATTCATAGCAACATTTCTCGTCATTCACACTCGACTTGATACGAATGTTTCATCCCTAACTACCCTCCATTTCCTTAATGTAACCTCTCTCATCATAATCATCAATTAATGCCCGCCAAATAATTCTCCTGCGTCGTTGTGGAAAGGGATTTAGGAACAGAAATATCCCCGTTCAGTCTGTTGTCGGAGAGAGAGTTTTTCACTCTTTTTCTCTGCCACACTCTGATAAGTAATAAAAAGGCACAAACTCACAAATAATGATAAAGTGAATGCAAAAATGTAAAATCTGGCAAATATTGTTAAAAAATTCCCTTTTACGTACGAGGCTATTTAGGGATAATAGAAAGAGGGAAGAGCGAATTTAGGGAATCTTGAATAGGCCTAGAGTTATGCTAATACGGACTTCTACTTTCGACCTTATTTGCTTAATCTAGTTTACAAGGAGCGTCGGAAGTGTTCTCAAAGTACTCGCACTTAAGGATACGGAGCTAATGCAATCGTTCCTTTTATCTTGTTTTTTTGCCTTTATATATGAAATTTCACTGTCCTATTAGATACTTTTTCTTCTATCTATCCGTCTGTTGACCTGTCAGTTTCCTCACTGGAGTGCCTTTAAGAACGTTAGACAAGTTCAAGATTTTGTCATTTTATAGATATCTACTGTTCATATTTTTTCCTCTCATTCTCTTACATATCAATTTATTTACCCATTTTCATTTAAAGGGTATGGTACAATAGAAAATATTATGGGTACAATCTTATGCTAATGATCATTACTGTAGTATTTTTCCTGACTTGATTCACTATTACATTCTTGCCTCTGTGGCTGTTAGAGCTCTGTCATCATTCAACCTTTTAAATGGATCCTTTAAAGATTATCATAAATTTATGTGAATTTCCGGATTTTATTGAAATGAAAGAAAAAATGGATTGTTATAGAAAGGTATTTTTAGTTCTTAAAGAATGAAAGAATGAGTGGGTAGATAAAGACGTAAAAGCTAGAGAGAGATAAGTAATAAAGGACGATAAAATGCTTGTAGCTCAATCGAATACATTGTTAAATATCTGGGAAATATTATAGAAAGTCTTTGAAAGAAGAAGTCATTAAAGTTAGAGTAAATATCATAGTTAAAATTTAGTAAATCGCTCATATTAAAAGAGTTATAAGTAGCTGACAAATTTGTGGCTAGATTTTTTATTTTTTCATCCATTTTCAACAAAAGGTTGATCTTTCCATAATTAGAATTTAAGAGTTCTTGCCGATCCAATATATCATTAATTGGTAGATTAAATAAGGAGGATTTATGATATCAAATTCTGACACGAATATTCAGCTTCATATCACTTTTTTATTACTCTATTGTCATCAATCAAATAGATGTAATTGATATTGGGTAGTTATTTCTCTCTACTACCCTTCATAAAGGAATAGAACTTTCAAAATCTGATTATCTTAAGAATCAGGTCATTTTTTTTTAATTCGTTCTCCATTTTTGTGTTTTAACCGAGATTCTTTTTAAACTCAAAATCAACACTTATGATCTTTTTTTCGCTCAATCTTTCTTGTTGTGAAACAAAGGGCGGAAAATTTGTTTCTTTCTGACTCTATATAAAAAGTGAAATTAATAAAAATGGGGTAGAAAATACTATATAGTCCTTGCGATTCTTATTGGATAAATACAAATAACATTCCTAAGATTACACCTGAATTAAACAATACAGGATATAATTTTATTTACATATATTTCCAGATCGATGACTGTCAGTAATTAAGAAACTATGAAAGTTAATAAAGAAACCTCATTGAGTTCCCGCTATTAACAGGCTTTTCAAATTTAACCCTTTTGGGAATTAGTACGAAATTACAACACATTTTTTTTCTGAAATATTAGCTCCAATTTATACATTAGTATATAAGGACTTTCAATCGATAAAAACTGCTTATTATAAAATTTTGGAATAGCATTTGTGAAAAAACTTTTTTATCATTAATTTACCTAAGTGGGGAAGTTGACAAAAGCTTCATCCGAATTGTAAATAATTTCTATATTGGAAATTATAGTTGACTATTTACAACTCTTATTTGCATGCATCGAGTTATAATGTTTAATGAGTTGAAGTCAACTTTAGCAATTTTGGCAG
Organism: Ceratothoa steindachneri; assembly: GCA_963969495.1. NCBI lineage: Eukaryota > Metazoa > Arthropoda > Malacostraca > Isopoda > Cymothoidae > Ceratothoa > Ceratothoa steindachneri. The sequence continues at coordinate 236,866,692 of OZ018317.1, forward strand.
TGGATGGGGATCTGTCTCTAAAACAAATAAAGGTTTTGTTAACATAAAAATAGAGGAAAAGTCAAAACAGAAATAGGTATGTAAGCATTTTTAAATAGACATATCTTGATAAACCAATGCGCCAAATAACCTTTTATATTAGAAACGAATCAAAATCTGGAAAAAAACATTTTTAGTTTGAGTCGATGATAAAGTGGCTTAAGATTGAGCTCAGCTCGTTGTCAATATCGCAATATAAATTTAGCAAAACTGTTCTAAAGAAACTTCCCAGAATGCTGATTTTTTAACGAGGCATGAAAGAATTAGGAAAACATCTTTCTCACAGTAATAATCACGGTAGAGATTAAACACTGATGAATGTCAAGATGATGCGTTATGTCAGCCTAGTAGCACAAAATTTCACTAGTGAAATGGCATGTCAAGGATTTATGTGTGATGAACCAAGAAGGTTTTTTCGGGAAATCGAAAAATATCAGCCTCGTAAGGGACTAATACCTCTGCGGTTAAATTAATAGCAAAAGATCTAGAACATATACTTTTGCTATTTTTACGTATTTATTGAATCATTTTCCCTTAATTCCTCTACCAATAGTCAATAATCCTCTAACACTAAAGTTATTTAGCTATCATCTGTAAAATATGACAGGCGTTTCTTTTCATTTCATTTTCTCTCTTTTACCCTGCTTTTTAGGCATTAGGCATTACCCCTAGTTCTTCGTTTCCATTTTCTTTCTTTCTTTCTATTTTCGTTCTTCTGTTTTTTATTTCTTTCTTTCTCCTTTATTTTTTTCTTTTCTCATGAATACTGATGCTACAACTGACATCTGCAAGATTATGTACCCTACCTGCCCCAATTGTTTTTGAGGCGACACCCATCTATCCCCTCGTTGGTTTTCTCTCTGTGTTTCTTATCCTCGACGTCCTTCGCCCTCGTCCGTCTTCTCCCACTTTGGTCTTCGCCCTCGTTTGTCATCACCCTCGATTGTCTTCGGCATAGTTAGTTATCGACCTCGAAGGTATTCTCCCTCGTTGGTTGTCGTCCTCGAAGGTATTCACCCTCGGTGGTCATCACTCTCGTTGCTCATCGTTCTCGATGGTCTTCGTCCTAGTTGGTCTTTGCCTTCGCTGGTCATCATCCTAGATGGTCTTCGGCCCCAGCTCGTTGGTCATCGCCCTTGATTATATTCGCCCTCGTTGTTCATCGACCTCGATTGTCTCACCCTCCCCCCCTTGCCCTTCGCTCTCGTTGGTCCTTGCCCTCGATTGTATTTTCCCCCACTGGTCTTCGCTCTTATTTGTCCGCGCCCTCGTTGGCCATCGCCCTCGATTGTCTTTTCTCTAGATGGTCTTCGCCCTCGTTGGACTTTGCCTGTGTTAGTCTTTGCCGTCGTTGGCTTCACATTTAATTATATTGAAATTACCATATTCTCCTATTTTCCTTCTCACCTCTTTCTTTATTTCTCTCTTTTTACCGACGCCTGTTCTTGCATTCACCTTTCTTGTTACCACTTTCCCAGATTCAAATCTTTCAGAATCCTCCATTTCCCTCAGTAGATTCACCGACGTCAGAAAAACTAACTGTAGGGGAATAGTCACTCCCCCCCCCCCCGTTCAATCGCATGGCAGTCACAAAGCGATTACCGCAAAGATATCCGCCCCAGGCATCGGCGGGTCCATTGCGTAACCACAACGTCACCTATTTTGGTGCCATAAAAGACCCTAAAGGTCAAAATGAAAGATCTCCCCCCGGATAGTGAGATCCATTTTCACGTCAAATAAGAAATTGAAGACGTGTTTCTCCCAATCTCGAAGGCCAGCGAGGAGCCGATGTTTGACTTCGTGTGAAAAAACCGTTTGGAAAAAGAACTCTCCTGGGGCCGTCCTCAAGCCCCTTCCGTCCTTACCACTCCCCCAGTGGGGTGACGAGGTATAAATGAGGAACTCTGAGGAAAATTATGGTAGTATACGTCAGGCCAGGTGACGAAGTCCTCGATTAAAACCGAGCTACCTAGACTGGATTGGTAGTATACGTCAGGCCAGGTGACGAAGTCCTCGATTAAAACCGAGCTACCTAGACTGAATTGGTAGTATACGTCAGTCTCTAGGTGACGAAGTCTTTAGGTCAAACCGAACTACCGAGACTAAAGAGGTAGTTTACTTGGGTCGCCAGACCAAGAAGTACCCTGCAAGAGAGGCAGGGCTACCTACCTTAAGGGGCTAAGAAGAAGCTCATCCTCGAGCTAAGTCCCTGGTTATCAAACCAAACGTTAAGTTAACTTTGTTAAGTTCAACTTACTCTCGCCAGAGAGACTCCTCATATCCTGGTGCACCTTAAGCACCAGGGGTATTCCTCGTCCTTGAGGAATTAAGAAAAGAAAAAGGAAAAGGCTCCCCCCTCGAGCCCGTTACTCGGTGGCCACACCGAACTTCTAAGTTAACTTGGTAAGGAACCAAGTTCAAATTATTCTCGCCAGAGAAATCCCCTTTCGTTATACTCGCCCTTGAAGAAGACTGGAACTAAGAAGAAACTCATCCTCGATCTTGTTCCTTGGTTACCAAACCGAACTTTAAGTAACTTATTCTCGTCAGAGAAACCCCGTCTCATCGATACTCGCACTTGAAGAAGAAATCTCCCCGAGTTCAGTCCTCGTCCATAAGGAAATAAGTAACGAAGGAGAAAAGCTCCTTCTCGAGCTCGTTACTCGGTGGTCACACCGCACTCCAAGTTCACTTGATTTAAGAACCAAGTTCGACTCACTCTCGCCAGAGAGACCATGACTGCCTAGGTGTTGCATAAAGCACCGTATTGGTTCTCGTCCTTGAAGAACCCTTCCCCCCGGAAGAACGTGTACACCCCCCAGCTGCTCCCCTCGCCAAGACGACCGTGTAATTTCGCCCATCTAAATCTGGACACACGGCACGCGTCGTTGGTCAATAACATTTTTGAGGCCCTTTAAACTCCAGATGAGTCCGTAAGCCTAATTCTTATATTATTGTTGTGTGTACAGAAATTAACCAATTTTGGTGGGTAAACTAATTTAATTAATTCTTGTTTATAATAATATTTATAGTATTGCTGTAGTTAATGTATAAATGTTATGTATTCAATTGATAAAGGTAAAATATAAGTTTATTTTTGGATTAATGTTCGTTTCTTTTATATATCCTTACGTGTTTTCTGAACAGCTCTGTTCTTTAAGATATTCTCATAATATCAATATATTAGACACTTTTAGCACTTTGAGAATAGAACAAAAGGGGGGGGGGCATTCTACGACAATGAACATACGAAAATTGTCCCCTCCCCGACTCCGCCATCATCGCGCAAGCTCCCTCACGATTGTAAGGTTCACATTCCTAACGATTTTCAAACTTGCTCCCATGGGTTCGTTAGAAACATGAGAAACTCCTCAAAAGTTCTCAACAAATTAGTCCTTTTCCCATTAAATTCAGAGGACGACAGTCATTTACGGTGCAAGTAGGCTAGAATGATCTGAGAACCGTCGCGATCTGAAGTCTGGAGCAGGCTCGGCTCCCACCTGCTTCGCTAAAGACCGCAAGACCCATTTCGTTGCCTGCCTTGCCTTTAATGCACACGCTGAAGTTACTTTTATTGACTAAAAAGTGTGTCAGATTTATTTTAAAAGTCATTCGTTCATGAGATACACATACTTTCTCACGCGGTATCCTATCGCAAAAAAGATTAATTTCTTCCCTTAGCAGGGTTGCCCCTTTGACGTATTGGGGGACTGGCATATGTTGGGGCAGCTGTTTATGCCAAGCAGTTAGACTTTTGATTCCTCTAAAATAAAATTCAGCCGGTTTTGAATTAAAGAATTCTCCAAGAAAATTTTAAAAATATTTTTTCAAAATAGTTTTTACTTTTCAGAGCATTTTGTAATGAACCAAAAACATGGAAATCACTCGTTGCAATGTCTGGTGAATGTGGAGGATGGGGTACAACACAACAACCTTAGTCCGAATATTTTTTTTATGTGATTCTCACTGTATGTTGTCTTGTATTATCACTAAGGTGTCTCCTGTTGACGAACGCAGAGCGTTTTATTCAAGGATTTTCATGTACATGTTGCAGCCTTTGATGGTATGAGTTTGCATCCCACCTGTTCTCATAAATGAGTTTGCATTCCACATGTTCTCATAAATGAGTTTGCATTCCATCTGTTCTCATAAATGAGTTTGCATTCCACCTGTTCTCATTAATGAGTTTGCATTTCACCTGTTCTCTTAAATGAGTTTGCATTCCACCTGTTCTCATAAATGAGTTTGCATTCCACCTGTTCTCATAAATGAGTTTGCATTCCACCTGTTCTCATTAATGAGTTTGCATTCCACCTGTTCTCTGTAAATATTTCTATCGAGGTCCGATGATCCCCCAGGTGTTGGTTCATCTGTCAATGATTGATTCCCAAAGGAAAACTTGAAAACCAATTTCGGACTTGGCGATCAGTAATCGCATTTTGGCCTAAAAAAAAAACAAATTTTTGTTCGCTGTTTCTGAAGAGTTTTTGTTATTTTTAAACTCCTAGTACGCCATCTGTTATTAGGCACTTTTAGTGTTTTGTTCTAACTCAAACTTACATTCTCAATCATAGTAAAGTCACCCATTTATCCCTCTCTAATCACCCATCAAGTCCTCTCTAATCACCATTTAATCCATTTCTAATGACGCATTGATTAATCTCTAATAATCCATTGACCCCTTTTTTATCACTCATTGAGCCGAGTTTGACCAAACATTAATCCATGTCTGATCAACATAGATCCCTCTGTTATCCCAAATTGACCGGTATCTAATCACCCATTGATCCCTGTCTGATCACCAATTTATCCATATATAAACCCCATTGAGCTTTCTCTAATTACCCATTAATCAGGATCTGAACACAAATCGATCCTCCTCTGATCACCCATTATCCCTTTCCAATCACTCAATGACCCCTTCTCTAATCACCAAACAATCCCGCTCCAACCACACATTGATCCTTCTCTAACTACCCATTAATCCCTCTCTAATCACCCATTGATCCATCTTTAATCACCCATTGAGCCTGATCTTAACCCACATTGATCCCTATCTGATCACCCACTGATCCCTCTCTAATCACCCATTGATCTTTGTCGTCTTATCACCCATTGATCCCCCTCTAATCGCCCATTAAAGCATGCGGAAGGTACCCGTCTTAAAAGATTTGGGAACAATTCTTAACCCTGCAGTGAACACACCTTGGCTGTTTCCAAACATCACTATTGAATTTTTCAGTAATTTATTTTAAGCTCAGCAGCCAGCGACATAATGTATTTTTATAGGAACAATGCGCATTCCTTTAGGTTTAGTGTATTACTGTATTTTTTTATATTTACCTACAATATGTTAGTGTATAGTTTACATTAAAGAACAAAAAAATGTAGGAACATTGTAAACTAAAGCTTTGTTGAGAACGAATTTTAATAGTATGTGTGCAGAAGCAGTTTATGAGCATCACACGCCAGCTTCTGCTAACTGCGCATGCTACTGATTACTTACAGTGCTGCTGTAATATTAAAAGAAACACTGTAGAAAATGGAGCAACGTGAATTTTACTGTATTTACACTGTGTTATTTTAATTTCTTCAGTAAGATACTGTGAAAAATGCAGTAGCGTGTAATTTTTCTGTAAAAACATATTAAGCTGTTGACTGTTGATCTACCAGTTAATTACCTTAAAAAATACAGCAAATATTTTGCAGTCTGCTCCTTGCCGATCGTCTAAACGCTCATCGTCTTCCACGGAATTTCGTCTTTCTTCACTTGTATTACTCATCTGATTTAGGACGATATTACATTGCTACAAATGTCTCACTGAAGAAAACGCGTTGATTAATAAACTGTTATTTCGGTCCTGTAGCAAAATATGATCCGGGTTCTCTTCTACCTGAGATCTTCGATTACGAAATTGTAGAAACTTACAAAATGTTTTCTAATAGAGTGTAATTCAATTAACCCCACTCGTCTTGAAGACGGCTGGCAAAATGACAATCAAAGAGTGATGCTTGTTTCACCTATATGTAGGAGCCCGTATATTATCTGATCTTTTGTTATTGACCAAAATCTCTGTATGTTTTATGCTACCACATCAAAATAAACTAGGTTAACTTGAATACTGAAATTAAAGGGCGCACTATGTCCTATGGTCGTACAGTGCGAAGAGCAGTAGGACATAGAGCAATGAATTTAAATCCTTTACTACGTCCTTGTTCTAAAGATTATGTTAAAATACAACAATATTTAATCAGTAACTGAATTAAATATTTTCATCAATTAAATATACAATTTATCAGCTTTCTTTAATCCGGAAAATCTATTGAAAGGTACAAATAACCTTTGAAGAACTAAAGAGCCATTAGCTTAATCTTGAGCTCTATAATTTTCCAGTTTTAAAACTTTAATTAATACGACTTATCTCAAAGATTAAATGGGATTTAGGCCCAGCACTTTTTTAGGAAGAAGTAAATTAGATGTTGATTTTTAAGAGGATTAGCAAGAGGAAAACTTAATCAACGAGCCACACGCGTAATTTGCATATTAAAAATATTTACTTATGTATAGTTGTACGAGTATAATCCATAACAAAATATTTAATTACTATTAAAAATCTCAGCGTAGTGTAAAATATTGAATAGAATCTTTACCATAAGTTACTGGAAGCTATAGCAGCCAGTAACTTACCTTATTTTTGAAGCCACAATGCACTATATTTTCAATAAAAATCTTACTGTAAAGAATTACACCTTAACGATGTAAAGAAATTCACTAACTTTCGATTTTAGTGTATTTTTCCTATATAGTAACGCTCTGCATAACATGAAGTAACATATTTTACTTTGTAAGGTGTCACTGTAATTTATGAAGTAATATAATGTATCTAAATATCAGTAACTTGTATGTTACTGTAAAATGACAGTACGTTACTGGCTGTTAGCTTCCAGTAAATCACCATATATTTAGATTATGTGTATTGTATGTAGAGAGTTAATGGTGGGTTCAGCATTTGTTTCTATTAATTTTACATCTGGCCATGTTCAAGATTTCTCAAGGTTGTGTTCACAAAGTACTCAATTAGTATTCAGAGAACGATTAATAAGTGATTACGAAGGAGAAATTGGGTGTTCAGGGAGAGGACACTGAGTGATCAGTAAGGGCTCAACAGGTGTTCTTGGAAGCTTTATTGAGTATTCAAGAAAGTATCACAATGGGAGTTCAGGGAGCGCATCTTCACAGGAAATTTCCTTGGGGGTAGATCAGTAAATAAAATGAAGATAAATGAATTAAAAATGTGTGGAAGTTATAATATAGCCTGAGATCAATGCGGCTGCTGATGTTGAGGTTAGTAAGGCATGCAATCCTCTAGATATCAAAATCAGCAGTGTTGTCTATACTATGCGTAACACTCTCCTGCAGAAGACCTATGTAAATTATAAAAATATATAAGGATACTTATGTGGAAAAAGTTTCATATGCAACATTAGGTTAAATCAACAATTACTCTAGAATTAAGGTATAATATACATCCCAAACTTCAGTAAAAATATCTCCGACTGTATAAAAGATGAAAAACAAAACAAGGAAGCAAACAAGATAAAGGCAAATTTTATGAGGCAGTGCAGCAGAAAATTCGCATCCTCGAAATCCTTAATGGATCCTCATGTGTCGAAAGGTATATATGTCAGTAGTCTCCCACTCAAAGCGGAGATAAAAACATAAGAGAAATAAACGCAACACATAAATAATGCAGATCATCAAATTTAAAAAACAAAAAGTATATTTTAAAAAAAGGTGTGCACTGGACAGACTTTGAGTTGATCAAACGAGATAGCCTAAAATGACCTTCTATTTAAAACAAGAATAAGACCATAACATGTAAAAATATGCTTGAACTGTTATAAAATCGAGACATGCAACGAGACAATGCTCCGAAACTGAGCCTAGGGGCTTTGAATTTGGACTAAAAGGCCACTATTGGAACGATTGCGTCAAGATAAAAAGAATTCCTTAAATTTGAAGAGCCACACCGAAAAATGTCAATGCCGGGCTATAGAAGAAAATAAATAATTGAACGGAAGGAAAAGAAAGAAAAAGAGAAAACAGAAAGAAAACGCATTGCTACATATGCAGGCTTGGTCAAACTCTAGTACAAATAATGAAGGAAGCGAAATACCGAACCCCTGTCCACCCTTAGAAGTATAAGGGTGTTGCAATCCCTCTATTGGAGCAGCACATATGGATGAGGAATTTACACCCGACATGATGTATCGTATCCGGAATTCTGCTCTTCTAACATTTAAATCACACAGTGGAATAGCTGAAGGCCGCTGACTGGACTGTACTACCTGTTTGCACAAGTGACTTGTGTTTATGTATGGCCTACTATGACACATGGGTGAGTGAGGGATGGGATTTCTGGTACTTTGTTGAAAATGATCTGGACAAGTATCCTCATATTTCAAACAAATGGCTACCTCGCTTGCTTTTGTATATCGGGGAGAGTTTACTTTACTTTGGCATTCCTTCGTAGACAAGCAATTTGTTACGGAATCCTTTGATCTAGGATAGATCAAAGATACCGCATGGCGATAGGCTATAATCAAGATCCATCATACCGTGAGGGAGAAGAGACTCCTCACAATCTCTTGTCTGTGTTGCTAAGAGGTTGTCGATTACGCATAAGGGTGGAGGAGATCTCTCTAGTCCGATGGGACAGGAGGAGGGCGTCCCAAATTAAAGTGTGTTCAGTGTCACTCGCTTTGTCTTGAGCCTCATCGGTAACATCTGGGTACTTAGAAGACCTATCGATGCTCGGGCGATGCCGCTCGCTTTTCGTTTTACACATATAATTTATTAAGTGTTTTTGCGCGTGAGTCCATCATGTGCCTCATTCACCAACGGTTCTTATTTCATACGTGGAAGATCTTGAGTGCTTATATTACCATGTGGCATAATCATATCATAAGCCTTTTGTTTAGGTAAAAGCAGCTTTTTCAAGATCTCAATAGAGCCTCCGGGGCATTGGGGCCTCTATTCTTTTCCAAAGATGCCAACCTGAAGGATACCACATGTGAATATTTGCTGAAAACCTTCTGCTCCTAAAGCGTATACAGTGCCAGGACTATTGCGTCCAAAATTTTGGGAGCGTGCTGCCTTACATGCTGGAGCTGTACCGGAGTACAAAGAGGCTCTAAATCCAAAAATGGGGGTCTTTTTACACCTTCCTCCCTTTGTTTAGGGCTGGTGTTCAGGGTGTTGGATCTGTCTTTACGGCTGAGCTGTTTGCAATAAACCGTAGTATAGGAAGATTACCCGTCGTTCACCCCTTAAAAAATAAATTGTCGCGTTTAGCGATTCATATAGCGCATCGAGTGTCCTCAAGGCATGACAATCTACGCACTCTCTTTTAGTACGTTTCCCTGAAACTATGGCTGGTGCGAGCCAAGCAAATGAGGAGAATGTCTTCTGTTGAGTTCTTGGACTCAGGAAAGGCAAGAAATGAGGGGGGGGATAAGAGCCCCAAACATTCTGCAAGAACTGGACGACCGCCCATGGTTTCGCTCTTCCCACTCTGACTTCATGGCAGGAATCAAGTTAACCCCTCACGATGCATGCCAAATAAGAATGGAGACCGCGACGAGAAATAAATGTTGCAATCAACTGTGCTGCGACTTTCGCTACCCAGAACCTTATTGCAACAACTGCATGTTCCTCCTGACCGCCTAGCACATTCTTGTAGAATGTTCCAGTGTGAGGGATCTTTTTTACGTTACATCTCCCGGTTGCGGGACTTGCTGAGTTCTTAGAGCGAGCTGGTCCACACCATGTATATAGGCTTTGTTGGTCTGAGGAACAGTCTTGAGCGTTGAAGAAGGCAGTCCTCTCCCCAGCACCTGATCATGCTTTTCTTTCATTTTTGTAGTTTTTTTTATCTTAGTCCATGTTTTTGTTGATTTTGATTTGGCTGTAGCTTATGTTCGTTTTTGAAATATTTACCCTATTTGTTAACTTACAATTTTGAAAAATATAATAATACATCATTTCGGTGACTAGGCCCACTATCGCCACTTATAATATCCACAAGCTCTCGACCGCCTAGGCGGAATTACATTCCACTGCATAACTTCATTACCATCTTCGGTAGAGGTGAAATATTTATAGAAGACCTGAATACCAGAAATCGTGAAAACTTTTAAATGTTTATCGAGAGAAATATCTTCAATTCAAGATGATAGGCTCATACGTTACACATAACTTATTGGTAATGCATGTAGTGAGTATTTTGTATGTTGGAACTCTACTGAGACTCAGTAAGACCGGAAAGCAATTGCCAGTACCGGAGATCAAGAACTACAATAGAGCGAGCAGAGAAACGTCAAACGAGTAACTCTTCACCTTCGTTCCAGGCAACAAACGGATGACAACCTTCATTAACGAATGAGGATCAAATTAAAATCAGTTTATTACCTCTTACTATTATTTATCATTTTCACCTCCTCCTACTAGTTTTCTTCCCTTTTAGCTTCGAGTCTAAGCCTATTAAATAGGGAACCAGGAATCACCTTCCTACCCACCGGTTGTTTTTTGGTGTGGAGGAGAAAACTTTGATCTATACTTCTATCTTTCTTACTATTTCTTATCACTCGGGAAGGATCGGCTCAATGGAAACGTATTTAGAGCACTTCGTTCCATATAGGCATTTTCCTGTTCTCTTTCTTTATTTGTTTTCAAAGACACTCACCATTCCATACCACGTTTATTCAATGTTAGCTGCTTAAGAAGGAAACAACAAATATACCGTGTAAACATTTGAGAACAACGATAAACATGGTAAGTTTAAGTAAGGGTTATATGAGAGGTCGCTTAAAGTTAAAATTAGACAAGAGTAGAATGCGATTAAATTTCATAAATTTCTCAAAGTTTATGCCACTTTGATTCAAAAGGTTATTAAATCCCATTGGTTTTGAGGCACTCAAATCACGACCTGAAGTAGGGTTTGGATTCATCCGATTTTTATCAAAAATTAATCGTTTATATTGCAAAAATCTATTTCCCCTTTTTCCTCGAGGCCATTTTAGGATTCAATTAACGGTTTAATTTAAAATAAAAAAGCCATTTATTTGATCTATGTCCTTCACATAAATATCATAAATGATTGGGGTTTTTTTGTTTTGTTTAAATAGAATAGATATCCATTAGATTCATAATCCTACATATTAGATTAATGAGTTCATTCAAGCCTTATATTAACCTTTTCTCTCTGTCTAGGCACAAATATATGTAGTGGCACTCCCGCAGAGTTACTAGGATTCTTGCGACATGAGAGAGGCAGGATTATTATGCAGTCTAGTGGGCAAGTTCGGTTCCAAATCCTTTCAAGGACTAGCCTTGGCAATTTTATGACTATATTATAAAAATAACTTATTTTCAAGCGACATTTGATAGAAATTGATTTTCACTATGAGTTTATTATAGATTGGAGTTTAATGAGAATGAATTATTTAATTGTTCTTAGACAAACGCTGGTGATAAAGTGTGATAATTGATTTGAATGTGACCCTCTACATTTTGGATCGGAGGCATTCCTTGCTCTCGGCTAGGGGATGAGTAGAGATGAACAAGAATGGTCACGTGAAGTCAGATCTGATATCTGATGATTAGCTCTAAGCTCTCATGGACTGAGGATACGGGTTAACTTTACATCTAGTTTGATACTTGGGTATAAAATAGACCTTTTAGTTACTGTTGTGTGCAATTCATCATTTCTGGATTAAAACACAGTGCTAAGACAAATTATAGAAGAGCGCTACCTCAAGGAGGATGCCCCTTTTCGCTGTTTGAACGATCGGAATTGCAAAAGAACAGGTTCACGTCAGAGGCCAGAGTTTAAGGAATTTGCTAAGGTGGTCTCCATGTTTATAGGCGTGTGTGCGGTGTTTTAGTCAGGGGAAGAGAGGAATAACTTGTATTTTAGGTGATGGCCGGGACCTGAGGTAATGATAATATCCTTAAGCAGACAGGTGCGAAAGAAGGTGGGGAATAGACGAAGTCGTAAAATTGTATTTCAAAGCGGGATAATCGCTTGTCTATGTAGTGGTTGTGGGGAGAAAAATTACTGGAGATCGTAAAACATAGGAGGCTCACCCTATTTGTATATATGATACAACAAATCAATACAAAAGTATAGGTTTTGGCATTGTTAGAACATCTTAATTGCAAAAAATGGAAAATAGAAGAAACAACGGAACGCACCGGTACCTTTAAGATGTTCGAATAAACGAAATCGCTCAGGCTCTTATTGTTCTCTTCGATTTTAAACGTGTTGCCTCAGCCCATATATATATATATATATATATATATATATATATATATATATATATATATATATATATAAATATATATATATTGTTTAATCATAGACCTTAGTAGTGGCGCTTAGAATGTATGGAGTGAATGGTAAACTATTAGACTGTATAAAGACTATTTATGTCTAAAATTAAGTACGGTCTTGGTTGGAAGATAGCATGGATGTAAGACATGATTGTATAATGTTGCAAGGGATGTTTAATCTCATTATGGCTGAAATGTTGAGGGCTGTAGGTATTGAAATGAGGGAAAGGAGTGTGAGATTGATTTGCAAAGGAGAAGAAAGGGTTCTCTCTTTTTTGCTGATGACCTGTGTTGGTGGCTTAGAGGGAAATGGATTTGGAAGTGTTTATTGTAGCTTTCGACAAGTTGGCGGAGAGAAAGGAGTCTAAAGGTATAAAAGAGTAAAGTAATGGCATTGGAGGGGGGGGGGTATGAAGTGATGTGTGATTTGCTAATCTGTGATATCAGCATTGTACAAGTTTCAATGATCAAGCATACATTGTATTAGTAGTAGTAGTGGTAAAAATGAAGCAGAGTGCAGCCCCAAGAATTATATATGTACGAAAGAGTCTGGGGCAATTTAATGAATGATAAGAGATTTAGTGTGTAACATGGCAGGAAGCTGCGTGAATGTGTGCTGGGGTAACGTTACGTACAATATAGGGATTGAAACTATGGTGTGCTAGGAGAAGGAAAGATCTAAAGTGAGAGAAGTGTGAATGGAAACTTGAGAGCGTTGTTTGGTATGCGAAAGTAAGATATAGTGCGGCTCGACTGCGTAAGAGGTGTTTATGTGTGAAGAAGTTTAGTATGAGGTTGTGATTGAAAGTGTTTTAAGGTGGTATGGACATATAAGGAGAATGGATGGAAATAGAGTTGTGAAAAAAATATATGCTAGTGTGTGGCATAGTCTGAGAAGGGTTTGAAGACCGCGTAAATGGCGGGTTGATCTTGGGAATAAGTTTGTGAGAGGAAAACAAATAAGTGATGAAGTTTGGATGATATTGGCTATGGAAGTTGAGCATTGGGAGGGTGGTTGCGAGAGGGGAAATATTGCTACAACACACACCACCCCATCACTACTAAAGGCCAATTACGCGTGGAGAAATGACTGGGGACTTTGTTGTTAATGGGCATAGGGGGAGGGGGGCGAATTGTTTATTGAAGCGTTGATGTGCGCCCACCTCAATTTGTGGGAATCTGGTTTAAGGTGAATTGTTGGAGGCTTCAATTATGCGTCGTGATTTCTCTGAGTTGTCTATTTGGGTTGAGGTTCATTTAGATGTTTGGCGCAAGATTGATGAAGTGTCTGAGAGGGAGGGGAGTTTGTATATGTTTAATTGTGTTGGGGGGATGGTAAGGTTATTGTACTGGTGGATGATCTATATTTTGTCAGCACCTTTATTCGTTTTTTTTCTGGTGTGAATGAACGGGGAGAGGAGGCTTCAGCATTCGTGGGGTTTCCTTGGATTTGTTTTTGTTGTTTATGTAGTGTTTCATAGCTGTGTGGCAGTTTTGTTTGGGTGAGCCTATTTTGGTGTTGGGAGTAATCAATGACTCGTCCGTAGGAGCGAGGAAGCAGGTGATGTATTTTCTTCCTAGTTTTACAGATTTACGTTGAGTTCGTGTTGTGGTCTATTGTGTTCTTGTATGGTTCCATTTTTCCTTTGTCTTGCGAATAGATTCGAGTATTGAAATGTTACATTTGGAGTGAATTTTTGTATTGTCGGTTCTCCGCTTTGTTGTGAGTGTGGGTGTGGGTGTAAGTTTGTTTTAATTCTCAAGTAATGGTTGATTTAACCGCATGGTGTGTGTGATTTTTTACACATCAGTAGCCGTGTATTTTCTATTTTTCAATTTATTTACACAGGTCTTTTGTGAGGATCTATTTAGGTAGCATGAACAACAATGCTGCAGCTGAAATCTGGAAAATCGAATGCCCTCCTAGCCTCAACTTACAAAACTATATTAAAAACCTACTTTATAACTTAAACACATTTTTATTTCGTATATCTTAACTAAATTTCTTTACAGATCTAATCAACACTGCCAAAGAGAATCTTTCGGAAAACCGTCTGAGCCACTCCGTTGGACACTCATTCATCCTTCCATGAACAGTTGATGAACCCTTCCTGCACACCAATTGATCCTTTCATAATCAACCAGTGAATCTTTTCTTAATACCCATCGAGTCTTTCCATAACAGCCATTTTCAACTCTGGACTCATTTTCAACCATCCGGATACATGACTGTGATTTTTTCTTTAAATCAAGAGCCTGCCGTGGGACCACCTTGGATCCTCTTATGACCCTACAAACTCCTTAAAAATTACAATATCATGCAGGAAGGAATAATTTATTTCAATACAGTGTTACTGTAATATTTACAATAATATACTATATATAAATACGGTATTATGCATTTTTGCTGTAAAAATACAGTAATTTACTGGCTTCCTAACTTCCAGCAATTCGGTGTCAAAATTAGTTTCTATATTGGAGAGTGTAACATTTCTGTCTGTTCGGGAAAATTAATCGGTTTCGAATTGCTAATAATTTGCTCTGCCTTCTCCATAAAGTCTTCGCCTAATTTGAATCTTGTAATTTGGCAATTTTATTTTTTTTACAGTTCTCTGAAAAGTAGAGCGACTTATATTCATAGCCTAAGCTGCTCATCCCAAAAAAAATTTTAAGTTGTTAAGAAAAGTACATGAACTGAATCCTCATTTGTTTTAGTTTTGCTTCTCCTTTTTTGCTGTTTTTTTGTTTTTAACACTACTTGTTTCCATTAAATTCTTTTGATTTCGTTTCTAATAGGAAGATCATTCTTCTATCTAATCTGACCTTTATTTAAACGGTTATAGCACAGCGCTCTTCTGTCTATTTGTACCAAGCTCTATACTTTTCCAATCAGAAAATCTGGGATTGAACATATAAAAATTTATATTTGTTACCGGAAAATGTAGGCCTTTGTTAATAAAAAATAATTACAAGAATCTTTTTTTTCTAAATCGCACCTAAATTAGTAAAATTATAAGAAATTTCCAAATTTTAGAGATTGGTGAGACATTTTATGGAGCATCTGAAACAAAATGCTTATAAGACAAGTATTAAATTGTTAAGAAATTAATTTCTATTTAAGACGCTTGAGAGGGTGTGGAGCAGTCCCACTCATCGGTAATGACCTCCTTCAGTTGTTCACTGGAGGCTGTCGGACGACCTCATACGACCTCTTTCAGGTCCCGCCAGATGTTTTCCAGCAGCACTTTTATAGTTCTTTTAATTGTTCTAATATTGTTCATTGCTGTTTAAAGATAACTGTAGTAATATTTATGCCTTCTTTAAGCTGTAGCAACCCCTCAGCCTATTTTTAAGCTGTAGCAATAGCTAAGCCTTTTTTAAGGCTGTAGCAAAGCCTAGGCCTATTTTGAGTTTAAGCAATACTAGGCCTGTTTTAAGCCGTAGCATTGCATCGATCTTTTTTCAAGCAGTAGACAGTGGCTAGATCTTTTATAAGCCACTATTAATGAGCCCTTTATTTGTGACAGCATGACTGCAAAACGCAGCTATAGCATGCATTTCGAAAAGAAAAACGGGATCAGTGTCATGTTAGGAATCGTAATGAATTGTTATGAATATTCATTAGACCCAGATTGGTTAAAAACATTCCGTTAAGTCGATTTTGAAATAAAAACAAATCTGATTGTAGAGGCCGCGATACTGTAAGTGATCTTGATGTTCTCAAACCAAGGCTTATGTGTCTCGTATTACTTGATATAATACACTTGAAATGTAAATGATTTTAATTATCAGTAATAAAACTGCACGAAAATATCGAAAAAACATAGGATGACACGACAAAAATCGTGTTTGAGAGCAAAGGGATAATTCGAGAAGAACTTGTGAATATTGTTCCATTTCTATTAGCTCGAAATACCTTTTCGAGATAGAATCGTTATGGGATATTTAAAATGGAAATTCTTCACTGAAATATTAAGCGCAGAAAAACACTAGTTTGGTCACACCCTTTGATTACCATCTATTTAAGTGATTACAAGATCGCCAAAATGGCAAAGTCCACTCTGATATGCAGGAGGTGGAAAGGATATCGAATAATGCATTTCATCAAAATCGAATGAATTATTCAATAAAGGTATCTCCTGCTTAATTAGTCGACGAGGGAACATTGTCAATTAGGATAGAATATACTTTGGTAAATAAGTGAATTTTGCATATTAAAACTAATTTTAGTTTACTTTTAGTGTAATTGTATGTCCATTCTCCATCGTCCTCTTATAAACTGTGAATTATTCCTCGAAGAAGGATGGGGCAGGGGTAAGTTCGTAGCCTGAGTATAAGTTCTCCTTATAACAGTTGTTCATGTGCTTCATATAAGCGTCCCTCTTCATTCCTCTACTCTAATCCTCCTTCTTTATTTACCAGTCCTTCTTCTCTCACTCGCCTCCACACTCGATAGACATAACTACCAGGGGAGGAGAGGTAAACACTTCAAAAGCTATAATAAAATGTTAATTTATTACATATTTTCTACATATTCTACAGTTAACTCTAAAAACTTCCGACAGTGCTCTTTTCACCTGTGTAATCCTTTGTAGAATTCTGTGACCCCCACGTCGAAACGTCGTATTTAGTTAGTATCATCCAAAGAGTCAAATTGGAGTCGTTTTAAGTGCTCTTTTCGTTTTGGGGGGGGAGAGAGGCTCCGAAGGGATCGGGAGTGAGAGGGTGTATGAAGAAGAGGTCCCTCCTGAAATGAATTCCGATTCATTGTCTTTGAGGAAGGGTAGAGGTGTTCTTCAAGAGCTATATTCACTTTGTTCTTATGTTTATATTTGGCTTAATGAGTCGTACGATGAGTTGCATCGGGTGACGCATGAGTACCTAAATTGGACACCAGGTTTATCTTGTATGTTTTCCTTCTGCTTGGGTTTACCAACAACATTCCACAGCGCCGAACATTTTTCCATTGCAGAATTTTTTTTTCCTGGTGAATTTAGTCCTTTATCTACATCATTTTTGTGTGGGAGGTACATCTAATATAGGATAATAGTTTTACTGACTTTTCTCTATGTTCTACTGAATGTTCAGAAAAATTGCCTCTGATAACCTCTTCATTTAAATCTTTGCATTATCTGAGTGATTTTCATCAATGTCCTAAGTAAGATTTTGAACACTAACACCGAACTCCTTAAATCACTTCACCATATTTGACGCGTTGTCGGTGACTGTAGACGTAACTGTTCTATAATATAAACCGTGCTTCGAGTTGATCTTGTCCAATATTTTAGCAATTTTATCACAGATTTCGTGTTTTTCACGAAATTCTCGGCCTGCCATTGGAGCTGATCCTCGCGACAAGTCATCATTGTTCTGTGATTTAAGAATATAAAATCAATGCTGGTATGATAATTTTTAAGCTTAATTTAATAATATTGGTTGAAACCAAACCAGATAAACTGCTGGTTCGGTGATGAGTCGCCTACCATACCACTACATCAGTGACCAATCCCATAAGGGCTAAATTTGGAACAGTCTATGTATATTCACAGCAAAATGAAGACTCGCCAAATTAATGAGTCAGGAACACATGTCGAATAATTCAATATAGTATACAATAAAACTATCAGTCTATCGCCAATGTTCAATTTATCAATTATATAAAAATTATACACTAAATTAATGACATTCAATGCGCAGTGATTCCCACCAAACTCTCGCATGTTCCACACTCATAAACTGAAGGAAATTATTGGGAATACCTGGCATCGTCAATTCTTCTGAAACAGCACAGGCTGAGGTTTCAATGGATTAACTGAAGACATAGGAACTTACACATAATGCTATTGTCCGAGTTATATGCCATAAGGAGCTAGAGAACTTCAGAACAGGAATTAGATCAGATTAAATTAACCACCCACCTAGTTGATCTAATTGGCGCAGAATCGCATTTCTTGCTGGACACACTGAACTTTGGTTCCAAGTCGCTTCAGAAACCTCTCACATCCTGGCTACATAATGAGGACTACATAAATCGTTGGCAGATGTTAAAAATCTGAAAGCAGTAAATGACATTGCTGAATAGGGTTTCAATATGAACGACTTTAATAGTGTCATAAGAACAGATGCCAAGCAAAGTGACTATCTCCTTCAAGCTGCAGATCTCAACAAACGCTTTATTGATAGCTTCAAGGAACAAACTCTCGATTACTAACTGTGTAAATGTCATATTAAATTAATCATCCTGTAATGCTTTCACTTCTTGATCGCTTAGACTTGTGACAAGATGTTAATCTTAAATTTTACTCTTGAATAAGGCGAGCCGTCTGCCTTGGCTGCGAGAAAACGAATTTCTTGATATTTCTGAAATCATTGTGTGTACCAATATAACAACTCTTGTTCCAAAACTATCATAGTTGTACAATATAGAAAATTTATTTAAACACTTTAATCTGGCACCTATTTTGTTACTCTAACTCGTTTAGATAAAAAAATATATTGAAGAACTTGCTTCTAGGGACGCGAACTTTCATTTTTGGCTAATTTCTACGAATAAAAATTAAGGTTCCATGCGGCAATGCTTCTAAACATCCTAGGTCAAAATAATTGTAATCTACGGCTTATTCATGCCAAAGTGCATGGAAAATGTAGAGAAACTTATGAAAATATAGAGATTTTTAGACAGGGTTATCTTTGCATGAGTTCGAAATTGGCATTCCAAGATTTTTTGCAAACTCTTCTATAACGATTTGTGAAAGTATTATTTTTATGTCTGTTTAGACTTCTGTAATTACTATAGTCACAGAGGCAGGACAAACGGTTTAACGTGTGTTTTCTGCTATATGTTAGAACCGCTGCAATTTTGACCATTATCAGGACCTCATCAAGCCAAAGTAGCTTTATTTTGCCTATGGTTGAAAACGGTCCCACTCAGTTCGATCACATCCCGGTTGATAAAACAATATAATCAATATTCCCAGGCGACTGAATCCTTTAATGCATAAGCCTACTAAAATTACTAGTAGAAAACTGATTCAAATTTTACTTATACCTCGAATGAGCGTCCATTGAGCTCAACTTTACAACTGGAACTCGTTTTACAGTCCCTTTGGTTGAGTTTGCCGCAATTTAGAGTTACATTTGCAATCTAGGGGGCCATTCTCGTTTTCGCGCAAATATAGCTTCTCACGTGATCGACTACACTATTATAATATTCTTTTGTGACCACCCAGCGATTTGGTTGAAAATTATGCTGAACGAACTTTAGCGACTTTCTACAAGTCTTACAGACAAGCTTTTTATGTCATCTTTGCTTGCTTTTCTCGATTTCTTGAGCTAAAAGCTTGGTACAACCGTTCCTTAGCTTACTCACGTATATTGCGCCTCGAAATTGTCTGGCCAAGTGAGTCTAGGAATGTTACTTAATAAACGTTAACATTATATTTGCATGTCTTCGTGCGCTCAAATATTCATGGATATGTATGTATGTACACATAGATACAAATTCGAAATCGAGGAATTCCGAGGGTTTGCAAAAATA
Organism: Ceratothoa steindachneri; assembly: GCA_963969495.1. Lineage (NCBI taxonomy): Eukaryota > Metazoa > Arthropoda > Malacostraca > Isopoda > Cymothoidae > Ceratothoa > Ceratothoa steindachneri. The sequence goes on from OZ018317.1 coordinate 236,886,662, forward strand.
CATAAACATGAATCGCTTCCGTTTTGTGTCTTCAATTTAAATTTATCTAATTTAAGAGACAACTCTGTCCTTGCATCTTGTTCCTTGACTTGCGCTCTTTGCATTATGCACGCCTGCACGCCATAAATAAACTCCCCGTAGTTAACCTTTGGAATAAATGTATAATGAAATAAAATCTTCACGCAAATGCATAATATAAATGATTCATTCCCAACTGGATTATGGTGTCATTTTCTTGATTATTTTTGTCAGTTTGAACACATTTCGCAAATGAGTTCAGCTTGGGACTCCACCTCCGACCTTTCTATGAACTTTCCCTGCGAATCGTTTTACTTTGCTTCATTGAGTTGTCTTTATGTAGGTAAAAATCTGCCAAAGATTCAATTATTTTAGCTTAGGTCGGATCTATATAAGAAATCCACAGGTTTATAAGTTCTTACAATTGGATTCATGGAAATATATTCGTTTCCATTTTTTTGCATTGAATTTTGAATGGACTTTTTTGATCTTGGGGGGAAAAGGGGGTGTTTTTAACACGAAACAATTCTATTTTCTGTTCTACTATTATTATTTCCAGAATTTTTCTTTGTCTTCTATATGTTCTTGCGGCGTCTGTCTTGCAGAATGTTTTGTTATTGACGAGTAAATAGGTGATTAAAGAATGGGTGGTCGGACAATTTAATTGAAAAAAGAAAATTGTCAATTCTTTGAGGAGACGTTCTCTTTTTCAGTGCCTTGTGTCCCTCAACCATTGGTCAGGTGAGTAAAAAAGTTGGGAGGAAGGTAATACAACAACCTGGGATTCGGTGCTATGAGAGTAACTCGAGTAGTTAGATTAGGAATTGCAAACCACTAATTAGTTAGAAAGGCAGAGAAGAACCAAGTATTCAATTTGCAAGGCCTTTTTCACCATTTCATATAAATTCTTTTTTTTTTAATAAAGTCCAATGACCTGGCTATAAAATACGGTTACTATAGTAACGATAATCCTCCTCTCCACTTTATCTTACACCCCGTAGAGACGCTGCTCATCCATACCAAACATGTGGCTGCATCAAATAGACCATTGTAACATTCCAGGGCTATTAAATTGGTCTATTTAATTAAGCCACTTGCCTCGAGTGGATGCAGTATCGAGGAGGATGAAAGCCATTGGAATTTCAACTGCCTTCTTAGTTTGTATGGTAGGTGGTCACACTTGATTTTTTAGGTGCGGGCAAGTGAATGGTGAATTTCTTTCAACTCATGTGTAATTTAGTGTGCTTGGCTTAGCACAACAATTTAAATTTAGCGAGGAAATGAAATTGGGAAAGGGCGATGCTGATAATTGCTTTCCTGATTGGTTGGAGAATTCAAAACTAAAATTAAACAAGGTCTGCTGACCAAAGTCGCGTGCTCTTACTTATTTTGATTTATGAACTTACGAGCTTCAAAATCTTCAATAATTCCAGGACTAACCTGAGGAAGACCTTGCCAATCATAGCATTCAAAGAGAATAGAAGACAACATAAAGCTTTCAAATTTCGTTATAATCCGTCAAATAGTTACAAAGTTATTGTCAAAACAATAAAAAGCGCAATGGGGCCGGGTGACCGACCGACCGACATAGTGAGATATACATAGAATCCCACGCGACTAAAAAAGAAGAGTTTTATGACGTTTATTTCTCTATTCTATGTCTGCCGGGGAGAGGGGTAAAATTACCAAACAATTGACCTACAATCTAAGTGTGGTTAAGCTAGTAAACCATATATTTAAATCCATATGTAAATATATTATTCTCTGTTAGTTAAAGGTTTAGTTGTAATTGGTTCCTATCTTTTCTCATGTTGTATTAAGATTCACTCATTCAAATTCATTCATTTGCCCAAGAGTTTATTTCCCAAACTCTTTTTTTTCCTTTTAGTGATGAATTTTCAACAGGATTTTGTTTTCTGGAATAATTAAACAAGGAAAAGTTTAGTTAGTGAAAAGAGAACGTTGAATGATTTCACTATCAAGGGCATTTTTGTGCCCGGCACAATGAAGCCTGTAATATGTTGTATTCTCTTTAGCTTCTCCCTGTTATTGTGGATGTGTAGATTGATTGCCCTTAAGAGGGCCTAAATTGTAGCGCTAGAAATCAGAATTGTGTGGGAATTCTCTTAAAAATCTCGCCATTACACTGTACAAAAAATAAAATAGAACGGAAATGTGAATACCCATATCTAAGGGTATTCTTTGCATAACCCACAATTATAACATCGGTCTCTTTCTGCGACCCTCCAGTTCCTCGTAAATTACCATCTTAGTTACGTTAAATGCACTGCTGGATCCGTAATGATTGAATGCAATCAGGATTGGGACGAAACTGACAACTCTAAAGGTTATAAACGGATTTTGATATAATTTTAATAGTGGTGTTCCTAAATTATTTGTCAACCTAACCTATAAAATTTATTAAAAAGTATACTCAATACTTTTCGAAGTTATATAAGTCCAATTCCGTGGTAATTTACGTAACTCTTGATAATTTTGTAACTTACTATAAATGGTTTCTATTTTTTATTTAATATTTCTTGCTGTTCTTACAGTGTTTTTTCTTTACAGGAGACAGAGATAAAATGCCTAAAGAATGCAAAAATTCCCCAGGTAATTTTTATTAAATATGTGGATTAGTTACATAAAGACAATACAAGAGACAGTTGAATAAACATGTGAAGAAAATTTATGAATTTTACTTTGCAGGTAAAGTGAGCGACCAGAACAAACGCTGGTCAGCTCACGTATGTTGTGTAAGGTGTACAATTTTCCTTTTGGCCTGTGTGAAAGACAATGAGTCTGGCCTCGTGTGTGGCGCAAAAAATCGTCTGCAGAGAGCCAAAGGATCATTCAACGGTTTGCTACGTCTGCTTAACATATATTAAAGGTGGGTATTTAATGTGTTGCCTTTCCTGGTCTTTAATATATTTTCAAGAGATGTATCAATTAAAAAGATCAAAATACATACTATGTTTTACTTCCACTATTTCTGCAAGTGATTACCGCTCAGTAACTACCATTTGTATTCTAATTTTAGTTTATTTCACTGCAGCTTGCAACAGAAAAGGCAAGAAATCTATGATGTTTCCAGATCTTCAGTCTGCTATTTTCTCAGTTCGACATTCAAGTGCTATATATGCCTATACCACAGTCGCCCTCTCAAATACCAAGCGATGACACGAGCAACTCAGACGCCTCAGAATCTCAAGATACACCATATGTGGCACAGCTTAAATCTAACAAGATACCACACATCATCACCCAACGGGAACTCAGATCTGCAGATCTACAGCAATTCTTCACTTTTGAAAACAACTTGACTTATTGTAATGATATCAGAGGCCTATTATATGCCCTTGAGCTGACCTATAAACCAGATATGTGGAGGATATTCATAGATGCATCTCTTTACAGCATAAAAGCGGTTCTGTTGCACATTGGGAACATCATGCCTTCAGTTCCAGTTGCTCACTCAGTCATTTTAAGCGAGACATATGAGAACTTTGCTTTTATGCTAGACCTCATAAGTTACAAGGAGCATGAATGGCTAATTTGGGCGGACTTGAAAGTAGTAGCACTAATTAATGGACTACAAACTGGATACACTAAATTTATGAGCTTCTTTTGCAAGTGGGACAGTAGAGCCAGATCCGAAAATTATGTATTTTCAGAATGGTCACCTCAGGAAACTTAACGCCTAGATGCCATAATGTAATTCATGAGCCACTAGATAAGAAGGACAGAATCATTTTGCCACCACTGCATATAAAACTAAGCTTAATGAAGTAATTTACCAAAGCACTGCAGTATAACAAGCTATGTTTCAAGTACCTTCCCTAATATAATTGATGCCAAGATTAAAGAAGGTATATTCTTAGTCCCTCCGATTTGTAAACTTATAGCTAATGACAACCAAACCAACGAAGAGTAATTAAATACCAATGCCAGGCAAAACAACGAAGAGTAATTGAATGTTAATGCCAACAAAACAAAGAAGAGTAATTGACTGTCAATGGCAACCAAAACAACGAATAATAATTGAATGTCTATATCAACTAAAGCAACGAAGAGTAATTGAATGTTAATGCCAACCAAAACAACGAAGAGTCATAACTGATTAACGCCAACCCCCAAAACGAAGAGTAATTGAATGTTAACGCCAACCAAAACAACGAAAGGTAATCAAATGCCAATGCCAACCAAAACAACGAAGAGTAATTGAATGTTAATGCCAACCAAAACAGCGAAGAGTAATTAAATGCCAATGCCAACCAAAACAACGAAGAGTTATTGAATGTTATTGCTAACCAAAACAACGAAGAGTAATTGAATTTTAATGCCAACCGAAACCGGGAAGAGTATTTGAATGTTAATCAGAACCAAAACAACGAAGAATAATTGAATGTTAATCCCAACCAAAACAACGAAGAGTAATTGAATATTAATGCCAATCAAAAGAACGAAGAGTAATTGAATTGTAAGATCGAAAAACGAAAGGGCAAAGGTGATTGACTATACAACAGAGTTATTGGAGAAAGAACTATGAAAGAACACCTACATTAAATACATACACACCTATGGAAATTGAGAGCATAATAAAAGGGGGATATGACGGTATCTTTGTGTGTTTTCGTCAGTATGAAGGTTTGGTTGAGGATAAAATGGTTGTGGTGATGTGTAAGGTGGACGAGATTGAACAGGAAACTAATGATTTTTCGTTGTTTTAATTCAGTGAAAATTTGAAAGACAAAGATTGGATGGAGTTAAGTAACTTTCTTTCTTTTCGCGAGAAACATCATAAGAATAAAGAAAATCAAAATTTATTGTTTTTAATACAAAGAAGGGGTATATAATCGCAGAAATAGGACATGGGAAGAATATTAATTCAAATTAAATTTGCTAATCGTTGTAACTTGTCTAAAATTTGTCGTAAAAATGTTTAACATGAATTTAAGTTTCCTGACTTTATGTCAAGTACTCGTACTCGTATGTTAAAAGATGTAACTAATCAGTTGGAATATGTATAAGATATAATAAATAGTGCCGTGGATAATTTGTCGCCGTTGGCAACTCTGAATTTTAAGCATGAGTGTTTTCTGTCTTCGATTATTTCTTCTTCATATCATAGTAGACTCACTTGTGTATTGTGTGTGAAAAAAGCAATACCATGGCTGAATTCATTCCTCCCAAAATTTGCAAATGGTAAGCTATGTTGCTTAAGATTTACGCTAGGAGACTAATGCAAAGATATCCGAGTTCTTGGGCGTCATTCTGAGGACGGTACAGAGGATCAAGAAAGAGGTAGATGAGTTAGCCTCTGATTACGAGGCTAAAGCGTGTAAGAAACCTCACTCTAAGTGTTCTGATACGAAATGATTTCTTCACATTTCTGTGGGAAAGTGAAGATCGCTAGGACAAACAGCGTCAACAGCTACGTGGCATATGGAACTATACTTTAACCCTTCCCCCTCTCCTTTCGCGCCGCTAGCACAACAATCTTTGATATCGCTCGCAAGAAAACATTATAATCAGCAGATTTCGTAGCATGTTAGTATAAACAAAGGAGGGTGGTATAGCCTTTAGAATAAAAATCTAACAACAGGCTCCCTGTGCCCTTCTATTGTTTAGGTCTGGTTTCGCCAAATAGACGAGATTTCACTTTCTCCGACAAAAACCAGAAAAGACCAGTAGGGCTAAGTGTCACCCTGTTAAAAAGTGATTCCCTGAGAGAGAGGCTTAAAGGTGGGCACTCATCTCCCCTCCCCTCCCCTAGGGGATAATTGAGGTATATATAGATCAGTCTGGAGAAAAGAAAGGAAAATCGAGTTAGCGGTCGAGAGAAGACGAGTACCGGAGTCAAACCTGGAATTAAGAAGCAGAAGTGGAACCGAGTGGGATTTTTCTTCCCGAGGCTGTTCTTTTTGGTCACATCGAAGAGTATACCATCGGTATAGAGAATCACTCTCATACCAATCTCGTCATAGAAACCTCCATCTCAGTATTCGAATAAAACCAGAGATATCCCTCACCATTGACGAATACCAAAGTGTAGTTCCACTCGAGAGAAAGGATTCAAATCTTGGACATGTCTCATCATCGAGAAGCCTACAGGTGTAACCCAAGGATTGGAATAATTTTACCTTCACTATTCCCTCGCCTAAATCGTCAAGTCCAGAAGCATCGACAGGTGCCCCTCCTCACTAACCTCGAAGTCAGCTGTTTTCTCGTCAGCCCCACGTCTGCGACACCCTCTCCTCGCCTCGCCTCACCTCCTCAACGAGATTCTCGTTCAAGATCATTCCCCGCCCGACTCCACTTAGTTTGAGGGTAAAAGTATTCCAAATTAATTATGTTCTTTAATTAACATTCCGTAGTAAAGTGAATCTTTGTGTCAACCATCGCGTAATACTCATTGGTAGTAATAATTTTTATTTAGATCCTCTTATTATAGCCTTAGTAGATTCAAAGTTTTAATATTTTATTTTTATATAATTAAAAGTATATTTTTTTGCCGTAAATGTTTAATTAAATCCTTGAAACGCTGCATATGGCAAAGGATATATAATATTACGAATCCTCCTTGGTTAAAGAATCAAATCAAAAGATAAATAGAAGTAAAGCAATCTTAGACTAAAAAGGAACGGAGTTATTCACGTACGGAACAAACGTACATACATACTTGGCTGTATACTACGACACTAAAATTTGGTATTCAGGTGTAGGGTGCATAGATACCTAGCACGTAACCACTACTTTTAAAATTGGTGTCAGCTTTTATGGGTATTTTAATTAACTCAATAGTAGTTGATTGTGTTGCATTCCCTTGGTTAGCAACAAATTTGAGCCTAAGCGTTCGAGGAAAATTAAACATAATGAGAGGATCAATTCGGTCTATATTGTTTTGGTAATTGTCTGTGGTTAGCCATTTTATGGTATTAATTATTTTTTTGTGGTGGTATTCCAATTAACAGAAAGTGCGTGTGGTAAAGTTGGGTTAGGCAGAGCGCTACTTGTTTCTTGGTTGCATAAGTACCTTTAGCGTACATCGGTGAGTTTTTGACGAACATACATAAAATGTCGTCGTTTGAAAGATTCCACCAACAAGACCAAACTTTTTGAATAAGAGGCCAAGAACTAGTTGCCTACGTCCTGGAACTAGAAGCCCAAAAAGTGGAAAGAGAAGAAAGACAAAAGGAAAGAGAAGAAGGCGAAGCAGAAGAAATAATAATACAGATGGAAAGAGAAAGAGAAGAAAGAAGAATTCAGATAGATAGAGAAGTAGAAGAAGAATAATACAGATAAAAAGAAACACAGAAGAAATAGGAATACAGATGAAAAGAGAAGCAGAAGAAAGAAGAATCCCAAGGAAAATAATAGCACAAGAAAGAATAATACAGTTCAATAGAGAAGCAGAAGAAAGAAGAATACAGTTCAAAAGAGAGGCAGAAGAAGGAAAAATACAGTTGAAAAAGAGAAGCAGAAGAAAGAAGACTAATGGAAAGAAAAATAAAAGACAGAAGAATACAGATGGAAAAAGAACAGGCGAAAGCGGAAAGAGAAGAGAGAGAACGAAAAAGCGCACATAATGGATTATTGGCTGGACATCTCAGTCACACCAAATTTCTCTACGTATTTTTGAATACATCATTTTTTCCCGGCGCCGCTAAAGAGATCACCGTATACTGCCAGTCATGTTAACTGTGCCAGAAGGCCTCCGCTAAAGGCCGGGTAACGCCGACTTCCTTACAGAAAACACTCGTCATTTCCGAACCCTTCTTCAGAGTGGTTCGGATTTGGTGGGGCCTCTCCATTCCCCGTCTAATGAAGGACACTCTTATATCCTCAGTTTAGTAGAGTGCGCCACTCGTTTTTCTGACACAGTTGCCCTCAAGAAAATTGAGAGTATTTCCGGGGCAGAAGCTCTCATCTCCATTTTTCCCCGAGTCAGCATCTCTAAAGAAATCCTCCTAGATCGAGGCCGTCAGTTCACGTCGGAACTGATGGAATACGTGGGAAGTTACTCCTCATCAAACCCCTCTTTACAACCCCTTTACACCCATCCGCAAACGGGATGTGGGAAAGATTAAATGGTACCCTAAAGGCAGCATTAAGAAAGCTCTGTCAGTCTTAGTCTCGTGAATGGCATCGGTACCCACCAGTCGCCCTCTTCGCGTAGAGAAAGATCCCTCAGCGAGCTCTAGGTTTTGCCTCCTTCGAATTGTTGTACGGACATAACGTCTGAGGACCTATGAATCTCCTTAAGAAGCTCTTCACCAATCCCCAATTAGATGAAGAAGGAACCATGGAAGCATTATACCCCTGTAAACCTCTTCAGGTGGTAGACACAGTGTACGTAGAGTCGGATAACGAGTATCCTCTACCTTCAGTATTATTCCTCCAGGACGACTCGTTCACTGAGTTAGATGTAAACTCCCACCGTGGCCCGCTCATAGATTCACAATTGTCCGCTTGAGTGAAGGAAAAAATTAAGTTCAGTCCCCATCCTTAGACTACCCAATCACAAAAAGAAGTTTGAAATCTGAACCGATGCCTATGTTGAAGGAGTCGGTTGTATCAGGGTACAAAATGGAGACGATGATACTCCTGTTCCCACAGCTTATGCAGCTATAGAACAAGCAGCGCTAGCCGTAATTTGGGGGATAAAGAAATTAAATTTCTATTTAAAAGGTAGCAAAGTTCACGTGAAATTCAATCACCTATCCCTGGCATATTTGCTTAACAGACAAACCAGAACGACAGACTCATGCGATGGAGTCTATTGTTCATCGAGTACCAATTTAACATAAATTATATAAAAGGTTTGATAATTGTATAGCGCAAAACTTGAGCCGAAACCCCACTGAGGGTTAATTAAACTCCTGTTTGTTTCAAAACCATTTTTTTGTGTAGATATTTAATGTGTTAAGGTTTATTTGTGTAAGGAATTAACTGCAAAGGTACCGCGTAATAGTCAGTTTCTTTTTCTTTTTCTCTGTTGTAATCGATGTTTTTTTGTTAAATTAAGTTGTGTGACCTGGATCTGATTGGCCTCACAAGGCAAGGTTAAAATAAGTCGTTTATCCGCCTATGTACGTGCATGTGTGTGCGTACAATATCAATATAACTTAATTTGTAGGATGGTTGACCACGGTAACAGTCGGACAAGTAGTTGCATTCTAAGACATTTTTTTTGTCGTTTATGCTTTTTTTGCACTGGACTTCCCCCCCCCCCTCCCCATTACCTTCTTTAGAAGGTAAGAAATATGCGGAAATTAAGATCGCTAGGACAAACAGACGCTAGTTCGATTACACCCCCCACCCCTCCCCTTTTTCCCCGCTGGCACAACAATCCTCGATATCGCTTGCAAGGAAACATTATAATCACAGATTTCATAGCCCGTTAGTATAAACAAAGGAAGGTGGCATAGCCTTTAGAATATAAATCTATCAACAGGCTTACTGTCCCCTTTTATTGTTAAGGTCTAATTTCGCCAAATAGACGAAATTTCACTTTCTCCGACGAAAACCAAAAGAGACTAGTAGGGCTAAGTGTCAGCACGTTGAAAAGTGATGCCCTATAAGAGAGGTTTAAAGGCGGGCACTCATCTCCCCTCCCCTCCCCCCAGGGGATAATTGAAGTATATATAGATCGATCTGGAGAAAAGAGAGGGATATCGAGTTAGCGATCGAGAGAAGACGAGTACCGGAGTCAAGCCGGGAATTAAGAAGAGGTGGGACCGAGCAGGATTTTTCTTCCCGGAGCTGTCCCCATTGGTTACATCGAAAAGTAGACCATCGGTATAGAGAATTACTCTTATACTAATATCGTCAGAGAGACCACCTATCTCAGCTTTCGAATAAAACCAGAGATATCTTTCACCATTGAGGAATACCAAAGTGAAGTTCCACTCGAGAAAGGATTCAACTCTTGGTCAAGTCTAATCATCAAGAAGCCTATAGGTGTAACCCAAGGATTGGAATAATCTTACCTCCACTATCCCATCCCGAAGAATCGACACGCGCCCCTCCTCACCCACCTCGAAGTCATCTGTTTTCTCGTCAACCATATGTCCGCGACACCCTCTTCTCGCCTCAGGTCCTCAACGAGATTCTCGTTCAAGGTCATTCCCCGCCAGACTACATCCTTCCAAATTATTTATGATCTTTAATTAACACTCCGTACTAAAGTGAATTTTTGCGTCAACCATCGCGTAATACTCATTGGTAGTAATAATTTTTATTTAGATACTCTTATTATTATAGCCTTAGTAGATTTAAAGTTTTACTATTTGATTTTTATATAATCAAAAGTTTTGGGGGGGCCCCAGCTGTTTAATTGAATCCTCTAAACGATGCATATAGCAATAAATATATAATATTACGAATCCTCCCTGGTTAAAGAATCAAATCCTAAGATAAATAGAAGTAAAGCACTCTTAGAGAAAAAAAAGAACAGAGTTATTCATGTACGGAACAAACGTAAATACATACTCGGCCGTATACCACGACAATCTCTTTTAAAATTCAATAACTACCTGTCCCATATTTCTATACGTTGCATTTTTCATTTTTATTTTAATTGTAGGGGCCTATCTGGCGACTACCCACTTGGGCAAAAGTCACCGCAATCGCGATGGCCTAGCACTAGGCTACTTTAAAATAAGAAAATGAAAAAACAACAACATTAAAGAGGAAAAATGGCAACAATTAGGAAGCAAGCTCCGGCGTCGAGAGGAGGTTCGCCTCCTCCCGGCGAAGGAGCATGCGACCTACAAAGAAAACAACAACAAAAAACAAAAACAAAACCTAAATACATAAAGGGAGAAGGCCGGCCTCCCCCCCAAAAATTATAAGTCCACTAGTCAATGTCCACGAACTCGTCCCGAGTATAAGGGACAGGCGGTGGCGACCCCGCCCATGCCGGTACCAGGACAGGTAACGTGCGCGGAGATCGCTTAGACTGGAACATTCAACAAGAATATGCCGAACAGTCTGGGGAACAACGCAGTCTTCACAGTAGGGCGCTGGCGAGCGCTCCATCAAATGGCGGTGCATCCCGCCAGTGTGTCCAATTCGGAGAAGGCAGAAAGCAACCTGAAGCATTCGCGGCATTGTGGTGGTAGGTCCATGGGAACAGTCGCGGCGCAATAGCACGCAACTTTAAGTTCCCTTTAACTGTCTCCCATCTTCTTTGAAAAGCTCTCGAAGGAGTTTTCTAGCCCTACACCCAAAGGGCTGAAGGATGCAACTAGCGTCTCTCGGCAGCGACGAAATTAGCTTCGGATGCAATGAGAGCAGTTGACGACTGAGGGAGGCGCCGCGCTCGCGCGTAGATGCAAATAATGCACTGTACGGGGCGTAGAGCGAGTGGCTTCTCCCCAGCATCGAATAGTAGGGGCTCAATGGGGAAAGTGCGGAAGGCACCGGTTACCAGGCAACGGCCAGTGTGTTGTATCAAGTCAACCTTCTGCTATACACCCTCGGCTGCGTATGCATAAAACTCGCATCCATAGTCGAGCTTCGAACGAACAAAGGATCGATGAAAAGTAAGGCAGGATCCCTATCAGCGCCCCAAAATCTGAACGTCACGGAACGGAGAATATCCATGGCGCGGATACAAGAGACCCTGAGGCTGTGAATATGAGCCTCCTGGGTGAGGCGTCGGTCAAATACAAGACCAAGGAAACGATGCGATTCAACCATTTCTAGGCATACCCCATTAAGAAACAAGTATGGGTCAGAGTGGAGCCGTCGATGGCACCAGAAGTGCACTACCTTAGTCCTGCCAAGAAAAAACGAAACCTATCCCCTTCGGCATAGCGAGAGACACGGTTCAATGCCTGTTGGAGTCGACGCTCCAGAGTTGGCATCTGCACCGCGCGAAAAGAGATCGAAACGTCAGCCACGTAGAGCGTAACGAGAACATCTTTCGGCAGCACTGAGGTGATGCCGTTGATTCTCAGGGCAAAGAGTGTGACACTGAGGATACTTCTCTGCGGGACACCCTCCATTTGACCGGAGAGGGCTTCCCCACCCGTACGCGGAATCAAAGATCTCACAAAAATTCATGTATAAAGATTGGGAGGCATCCCCTCACCCCCATCGTGTCACCATGTGGTATCATATGCCTTCTCCTAATCGAATTACAGAGCGAGTGCCTTTTGGCATCCCAACTTGACACGTTGTGACTTATTATTTTAAGCTTTCTTTTTTTATTCATCTTCTTGAATCTTATCTTACTATGAAGATCTCACTGTTTTCTGAATTTCTCTTTGGTAGGGGAACTTTGTTCTACCACTTCTTTTCTTTTTAAATTATTCTCTCTTTATATTAAAGCAAATCTCTTTCGAGATTTTGAACTCTTCCACTCAATAAAGATTTATGGACCTCATTGTTTGAATACGGGCCCTTGAATTCGTACTTGAAAAGTCCTTTCTTAATCCCTATGATGATGTCCTTATTTTTTCCTATGGGTCTGTCTTCAGGGGCGCATATTCTCAAATTAATGCACTTTTTTTTACAATTTTCCTTCTGTGTTTGATGGTGGGTTTCCTCGTTTCCTATTTCCTCTACTGCTTTTCCGTCTTGCTGTGTTTTGGAGGAGCTTGTCATAGATACAAGTAATTTCCACCTCCATTCTCTCTTCTTCGTTCTGTAATCGTACGTTGTTATTAAGTAATTGGCTGGAGGGCTCATTTTCACCTACGAGCGTTTCGATTTCCGGGGCTGGCGTTCTGTATTTAACGTTTAATACGTCTGCCGATGGCGGATTATCCGAGAACCACATAGGTTTCAACCTATTATTAGTCAACATTTTATTAAGTTCTTTAGAATAGGTTCCAGGATTTGTGACGTTCATTACGTGTGCATGTAGTATGCATGACAAAATGTTCAACGATTTTTCTTGCTTGAGCTCAATTACATTTTTTGTTGGCATGATCTGTTCCGCCGTTGCCTTTGCTATTTTAGCATAAATTAGGTTTTTCTTCTCCTCTTCTTGCTTTGTCTTCCCTCTTCTCTTTCTCTATATAATCTCGTTCTTAATGGAACAAGCCATCGCTAACGTGCGATACTATCCTCCTCAGTTTGCGCTCTTCTTTTCTTGGCTGTTACACTCCCTCCAGGTGTGTAAGGTTGAGCTACACTCTGAACATTTCGTCTCATCTTTTGGAGTACAATTTCTAGACGTATGCTTATCTAAATCAAAGCAGTTCAAACAAGTGAACACATTTATAAACTCGTCCTGCGTTATCTAGAGATTAAATGCTAGGAGTCCGTTGTCTCTTGCCTTACGTGCCTGTTTCTCTTAACGATACGTTAAATACATTGGTGTATTCTTCATTATTGCTTTTGTTTCTAAATTTCACCACTTCCTTAACTTTAGCCTAGTTCTGTCGTTTTTCTAATTCTTATTTGATTTCTGTTGCCGTGTGTTCACCTATCTAGGGATCTATCTTGTGACAGTAGATAGCTTTTAATGCCTCTATTCTGCTTGGCATATGGCAACATAGTTTGTAGAATAGTCGAGTAACTTGATAAGTATTATTCCGAGTTTTTCATATATTACGTTAAATACTGAAGTACGGGTCCGGTTTTAGCGTTCCTTTTATGCTGCGCAAAGAGGCCCTTTTCGTTTCCTCCATTTTTTCTAATCTCTTTTCTTAAATTTCTTCATCTAGAGATCCAAGGTGATAAAAGCAGAGAAAAAGCAAGGAAACAGAAAGTTATAAGTTGCGGTTCAAATCGAGTTATTTGTCTGTTCGATTCCGCAGACGTGTCGGTGAACCTTACTAACCTGCCTATTTCCTAACCCTAGAGGTGTTTGCTCCACTCAAAAGGATCCGCCGCTCACATGGGTATTATTAACCCGTCCCGGGCAAAGCTTCGGCCTGCACCGAGTTAGCCACCGGGTTAAGATATGGCTCCTGTCCGCTTTGGGTATCCATGGAGGCTCAAGCTAGACAGGCCCTAGTAGAGGTGGGATAGAGAACAGAGATATTTGTCTTTAGCTAAGTCAAAGTTCAGTCAAGTCCTGGCGGATCTCTTCAGAGTAATTCTTGGTAAAAACCTGGTAAATCTTAAAACTTGTTGAAGCTTTCTGGATAATTAATATTTTGATTTTTCGTTAAAATGTTGCTTTTGAAAGTTAATATCAATTCAAGAAATAAAGGAGGAGGGGGGGGCAAATTTAAACACCAGACTAACCAACTAACACTAATCCTTAACAATATATTTTTAAAATGGATTTTTTTGGTTAGGTTGAATAATAATTTCAAAAATTCTCTTTTTTTATGTACCAGTTGACGAAAAGCAAATAATGAAGTTGAGGAAAAATAGATAGGATTATCGGATGTTTTGTAACTTTTTAAAACAAAACGAATAACAAATAATGAATTTAAGAAAATTTATTAAAATTAAGGTGTCATAGGTTAACCCCGCACACCTTACACCAGTCTAATATAGGTTCAAGTTCACCCTTTCTGCTTTACGAGTGCGTGGGGAAGTTTACAATATAAGTAAAGTGCAAATTAACTGAAAGTAGGTTGGCCTATAGTCGACTATCTTGGAATTCCGTGATGACAGAAAAACGGGTACAAAAATAACTTTACTAATATGCAAATCAATATTATTTTAAAAGGTTAAAAGTATTTTTAAAATGAGTTATACACACACTAGAGGCACACGGGCCTTAACAGCTAAAGGGTTTGGGAGACGTGGTGAGGACGGTAACCGTACAAACAAACGCACAATATTGACCGAGGGACGCTCGAACGACCTTAAGCCTAACTAACCCGATGATGAGGCTTACACTGGCGGCGGGGGGGGATGCAGAGAGAGCACTTGCACAGGATAACAGGAGAGTTGCGCGTTGCTGTTACGTCGAAGATTTGGTTTAAGGGATTAATCCTTGCCTTGGCGCAAAATTAAACACTAGTCTCTGGATAATGACTATACGGGGCTTTCGAGTAACACGAATCGAGATTGAGCGCACTGCGTTCGAGGAGACGGGGAAGCGGGTCGAGATAGACTTATGTGAATTAACGAGAATACCGGGAGCTTGAGAGATCTTGCGAGGATTGTGCAGAGGATTTATAGGGGTAGAATGCGGTCTTTCCCCCTCCATCCGAAGGGGAGGGTTCTAGAGTCATACGCTTCGGCAGACGAGAATAGACTTGGCCTTTTAGCGCGAGCGCGAGAAAGTTCTTAAGCCGGCGAAGCGAACTTTGTCGGACTTCAGATGGGACCTTCTGAGCTCTCATACTTGTCGCAGCTTTCTGAAATGGCTACATTTCAGCTCATTGCGGCGTGTCATGGCGTCTCATAATTTCGCACATCCACTATCGCAGACAAAAAGGGTCGCCCAGGTGTTTGTTCTTTTTCTCTCTATTAAAAGGCGAGGCGGCGCGTATCTTATTCTATCTCTCTATGTGATCTCTGACGGCTGTTTGTTTGTTTGTTATTTTTTTTTTTATATTCGAATGTTTTATCAAACTTATTTCTAAAATAGACTTTTCAGTTTAACCCTTGAAATACCACGGCTTGAAAACTCGAAGCTTCTTCATTACTCAAATAATTTAATTTATAAAGTCACTTGGAATTCAGTTTTTTTTTAAAAGACAATTTCATATAAAAATATATATAAAATATGTACGTATTTATCTTACCTGTCTTCCGCAAATCGCATTACAAGATAAGCTTTAAATGGTCATTTAAATGCCCTAATTTGAGTTTTGATCTAGCATGTGGCACCAAAGCATTGTTTTGCTCTTGTCTCCCACAACCTCCCCACTAAGCGGGCTACCCTATCCGTCTTGCTCACTGAACACAAACAATTCCTTTAAACGGACAAACGTACGCATAACAGAACAAGTCTTTTGTAACTAAATCGTTCAAAAATTCACATAATATTGAATGAAAATATAATAGTCTTTACATTAATAAAAAATAATAACTGAATTATACTTTTTGGTTTTTTATCAAGTTAAAATAGAAAATTTAGTATGTATGTATGTACGAATATGTCTAAAATATACACACACTGTTTATGCATACTTTCTTTTCACATCTCTTGGGTTGTATGGTATTGAAGAAAGCAGGGCTCCATGCACAGTGGCACTTCACAATGTTATGCTTTTCTAATATTTTTTTTTAGCACAAACATAACATTGCCTCTCAGCTGATTTTCGTTCACCTCAACTGGCATTGAAGCTATAGAATGCTTTTATGAAAAATCTATTCCTTGTAGTGTATCAAAGGAATTTACCGAAGGTCGAGGAAACAGTTAGTTTGAAGCACTAGTCACTGAGTAATGGCTGCCAAGTAATTGACTTAATACTTCCATTGAAAATTCTCTGAAAGAGTCTTTTTTGTGTACAATCTAAATTCATCAGATGTATATATCTTTCATGAACGCGAAAGAATGATGAATTGAATCCAGCAAAACGCAAGAAACAGAAAAACAGGATAAATTTTCTTCGGAAATGTTATTTCCTAATTCGCAAAAAAAATCGTACAGGGGTGGGATTCGAACCGTGCACAATGAGGCAGCAAGAAACCCCTTTAAACTCAATTAAACCGTCCCTTAGACCACTCGGCTAAGCAGAAGACAAAAAATCTTTCGAATAAACAAGCTTTTAAAGGTAAGCTTCGCAAGGTCGATCAGGACTATGAAAGAGAAAGAAATTAATAGGGAATTCAAGGACAAATTTGAGTTGAGGTAAACACGCGGCGAATATACAATGTATAAATCTTTCATGAAGGCGAGAGAATGATGAAATGAATCCAGCAAACTGCCAAAAACAGTAAAACAGGATAATTTTTCTTCGGTAATGTTATTTACGAAGAAAACGGTAAAAAAACTTTTTGTACCATTTGATTGATTTTTTAAGACAGAACTGAACTTCATATCTGATTTGTCAATAAGGCGCATGCTTATATTGTGATGAATTATTGCAGCCGGTTTCTTTATTTCTTCTCCAGTTCTATGATTTTATCCCCCCGAGTGTACTGACTTGCTTTCGTGTAAGGAGGTAATAATCAAAACTTAACACGGTTTAACCCATCGAATGGCTAAAAGCCTTTTCTTTT
This sequence comes from Ceratothoa steindachneri, assembly GCA_963969495.1. Classification (NCBI taxonomy): domain Eukaryota; kingdom Metazoa; phylum Arthropoda; class Malacostraca; order Isopoda; family Cymothoidae; genus Ceratothoa; species Ceratothoa steindachneri. The sequence continues at coordinate 236,903,771 of OZ018317.1, forward strand.
TTTTTTTAGTTCATCGGTACCTTTAGTTATGGCCTTGTCTACGTTGGGCATATTTTTGAGTTTTCTTTATATTGTTTCGCAGAGCCCCGAACTTTGATCAAGATGGAAAGAACACAAAGCAGGGCCCTTTGTACCATTGTCTGTATATAAAATATGTCCTAATCTTAGATATGGTTCCAACAGATTTTTCGCAATTGCCCCAGATATTCCTAGTCGATCATTGTTTTTAAAATCTGGGGTTCTTCTTGTGTAAAGTAGGATATCTAAGATTATCCTAGGCTCACAATCGCACAAAACTAAGAGCTTGAGCCCAAAGCGATTTGCCTTTGAAGGTATAAATTGTTTGAATGACAGACGACCCTTGAATAAAACGAGGGATTCGATCACTAGTTTTTGGAAGGGGATTAAATGCTCTTTGGATTTGTCTTTCAATGAATGAAAGAAGAGTCATATTTTCCACATTATCCCTCTTATTCCCCCAACCTTAAGATTAGCTGATATCGATTCCTTGACATAAAATTCCTAAGAATACAAGTTTCAATAAAGGCATCAATTGACCAGTAATCAGCTAATTTATGCTCCTTCACATGAGCCATTAGGAGGGTGAGAGCAAAAAAAAACGTTACAGATAAATTCTTCCATTTAATTGCGGTGAATGAAGGAGAGAAGGGGGTTTATAAACTTTGTTTATAATAGCGATTTAATTCCATGCATATGTCTGTTAAGATTTCGTAATTAAAAAATGCTTCAAAATAGTCATAAGGCTTACTTTCAGAGTTTAAAGCCACGTCCACTTGGATTCCTAGTGGGTATCGTGAAATATGATGTTTGTGGGAGAGAAATGGGGGCGGCGTTGCCACGTTTCATCACATTGATGATTTTCATCAAATATTGGCTAATAATTCGTCATCGGATGAGTCGGAACTATTATTATCACTGTCTATTAGTTCCAAATCACAATCAAGTTCATAGTAGATATCCAAAAGTTTAGAAGGATTAGACATTTTTTAATTAATAAGAAAATCTATTTAACAGAAGTTAAAAATACGTGTGAAAGCTACAACTTTCTTGGAAAGACTAAGGTAAGCCTATTACCGAATAAACATTTCAAAATAGAAAGTAAATGCACCATTACTTTCCATAAGGACGCTTCATAGTCCTAAATTACATCAATCTCAATCCAGGTGCTGGGTATTTTCTAGCTCAGCCTTTTTTGATTCGCTGGGGATTGCGAGGGTTAATCTTTAGCAGTAGAAAATAGCTACCCACCCCTAAAAACAATACAAGCAAAATAAAATTACTGTATTGAAGAAATTTAGATGTGAAAAATCTCTGAAGATTGTTTTTTTTGGTATTTCAAACGAATTCCGGGGGGGAGGGGTGCCCTTAGCCTAGGAAATAAAGATGGATCTGAGAAAAACGATCAGTTCTTCGAAAATTCAGATACTAAGGAAGGAAATAGCAAGATATTTTGCTTGGAAAAAAGCCTCAATAAATGTACAAAAGATATAACGCATATCAGACAGATAAAAAATAAGAATGGAAAGGTGATGAGGAAGGAAGCGGACATAATCAAGAGATGAAAACAGTATAATGAAAGGTAACTAAACCAGGAAAATGAAAGGATCGTAACTATGGAGTTGTGACTAAAGTGACAAAAGAGGAAGTGGTGAATGCTCTGAAGATGATAAAGTGTGGAAAAGCGAAGGGACCAGACGAAGTACGTATTGAAGCGTGGAAAGCACTGAAGGAGGAGGGCATTGATACATTGTGGAATTTGATGAGAAGGATAATGAATTGTGAAGAAATACCTGATGAATGGCGAGAAAGCGTGCTGATACAATATTTAAAATAGGGGTGGATATAGAGAGTTGCGAAAATTATAGGGGTATCAAAGTCATGTCTCACACACTCACACTACTCGAACGGACTATAGATGAAAGACTGAGAAGACACGTTGGCATAAGAAAGTAACAGTTGGGACTTATGAAAGGCTTAGGCACGATTGATGGAATATTTAGGCTACAACAAACGATGAAGAAATACAGAGTGAAGCAGAAGGCCATACGTATGGTTTTCATAGATTTAGAGAAAGCATATGACCGAGTACCAAGGCAAGAAGTGTAGAGATTATTGAGAGTGGCGTGCAAGAAAAATATGTCGGAATGATAAAGGAGACTTAAGGAAATGTAACAACTAGAGTGAGTGAGATATACTGTCAGAACAACGAATGGCTTCCAGGAGAAGGTTGGGCTTCACCAAAGATCCGCCTTCAGCCCTTTTTAACATCGTCATCGATGTTCTGACAGAAGCTGTGAGAGAAAAACCCTCCTGGTGTGTTTTCCATGCGGAAGACATAATTTTGGTCGCAAGGGTGGAAAGAAGTTTTGCACATATGTAATCCTTGAGGTGTGGGGGTCAATGCTAGAGAATGGAGAGATGAAGATACGTAGAAAGAAGAGTGAACACATGATAACTGATATGAATAGAGATTGGCAGGTTTCGCTTAAGCTGGGTGGAACAAGGTGGAAAAGAGTGAGGCATTTTTAATACCTGGGGTCCTTTGTAGAAGAAACAGGAGAAATAAGAGAAGAAATAAATCACCGTATCGAATATGGCTGGTATAACTGGACAAGGGTCTCAGGAGTAATTTATGATAAAGGAGTCCCTGTAAAACAAAGAGGCAAAGTCCATAAGGTAGTAGCAAGACCCGCAATGACTTATGCACTGGAAACAGCACCACTGAAGAAACAGGGAGAAAGCAGGCTCAATGTGGCGGAGATGAAGATGCTTATGTGGATGTCAGGAGTGACCCTGAGAGACAAAGTTAGAAACAAACACATTTGAGGATCGGTGAAAGTAACCGAAATATCAAGTAAAGTACAAGGAGAAAGATTGACATGGTTTGAGCACATTACAAGAAGAGAAGATAAAGAGCGAAGGGGGCAAGGGAAGTAATGAATATGGAGGTAGAGGGGACCCGAAGAAGAGGAAGACCGAAAATGAGATGTAAAAAAACTGCATTCTGATCGACAACAGAGAGAAAGGACTAAATGGAAGTGCACTAAAAAGAAATCTTTGGAAACGACTCATCGAGAACGGCAACCGCGAGTAGGAAAAAGACGAGAAGAAAAAGATTTTTCCTATATTATTGCTTTTATACAAGTTCTTTCTAAGAGTTTATTTATAGATTGAAAAATTTGAGCGCAGGGCTGTTTTTTTCTGGGGAGGGGGAAATTCAAAGCTTTTATTAGTTATTTCTAAGAGTTAATTTAGATTTTGAAAAAACAGCCATTGAGGGTGGTGTTTCGTACATATGAGGCTTCTTTCCAAGTAATTTCTAAGTTACCATTTTTCTCACCTTATAATTTTTACTCACTAAATCTAAGAATTGAAAAATAATTAGAAATCGGAAAGTTCAGAAAATGAGTTCAAATTAATACATTGAGGGGTTTTTTTTTGGGGGGGGGGTTTAGTATATTTAAGACAATTTAAATGAAAAAAAGAAGTGAGGATTGTCTTTTTCTCCTGTATAGAGAAGAATTCAGCTAAAAGATTTTCTTGAATTTTGGCCTAGAAAATAAGTATGTATATGAAAAAAATAAATAAAGAGTAAAATATTAGGGAATATGTAATGGAAATATTTTCTTTACCAAAACCCCGTTGCTAGAGCAAGATAAACCATAAGCCACAGACCTAAGATCTGTCTACGAAGCGCAAGCTAGTCCTGTAAGGAGTGTCGAATCCACTTCTTTTGTTATCTCCAAAAATTTCTGTCATCATCAATTAGAAATTAAACTAATAGATTTCTAGGACCTTGTCTTATATGTAGAATTGCTCACAAAATAACGGGTTTTCTTGTGGTACCTTTTTCCTTTTGGTATCGAGATGTCCATGTAATCCATCAAAGGTTCTTTCTTTCTCAGAATTTTCCCCTGCAAATCTCTGACATCAATTATAATTCGAGCATGATTTCCTTTCCGAAAAATCTAAATCATAATTTCGCAGGAATCAACATAATTCTTTCCCTATCTCCGTTTCTTTATCTCTCTTTCCCAATTTCCCTGTCCCTCGCCGTCTCCTCACTCTCCTCTCTTCTTCTTTCCTAAACACTTGGATTAGAATAGCAATAAAAAGGTTTATGCTACCCTAATAAAGCTAATTTTCGCTATTGGATTTCTAAATGAAATGCCCTATTATTAAAGAAAGCTTCGCCTAGCTTCATTGCCTTTAAACACGATTTTGCTCAACATTGTCCTATTAATTCTCACTTATGGGCGAGGACAATGTCTTCGAATGCGTTTTCTGCCCTTATTTCTCAACTATTAAGACAAACGCCAATATCCTGGACGTGAAACCGCCTCTCTCACTTGACGACCACATTTCTACGGTAAAGTCTCCCTTAGTTGAAATTCACGCGACTGTTTTTTTTTTCATCGTGAAATCATAGTAAGGGTTTACTCTACTTCTTTTTTTTTCAATACTAAACACATATAATTAGAGCTTCTCCAACACCATCGACAATAATGTCTATTTGCGATTGTAATTCCATTACCTTTAGAGAACATTTCATTCATTCCTCTAACCTCTGTCTGTTATAATCAATTGTTATCCCTTAATGTTAATTGCATTCATTTTGCTTCTTGCGATGGACAAGTTATATTCCCTCAAATATTAAACTTCCATTTTGCTTAATTAAATCTCTTATCCATTTATTTCTCATTATATCTACATCTACCAAGTTATAATATGGTAAATTATTTGATCAGTAAAAAGAGCATTATGTCAAGGTGTCTCAATAAAGAAAAAGGAGTTTTGGATACAAAAATATTAAAAGGTGTAATAAAAAATAAGAAAGGTAAAAATAGTATCAGAAACTGTTTTTACAAAGAGCAGAAAACAAACCCCTAAATATAGTGAATCAGTTTGCAGAAATCTTGTTCAAGATACACGAAAACTGTTGAAGAAGGACGGTCGTACTCTAATTCAGAAGTTTTCACCGGTTTCGCTGCTGCAATGGTCATACTGTTGCAATGGTTATACTGTTACAATGGTCATGCAGCTTTAGTGATCATACTAACGCAATGATCATATTGAAGTAATGATAATACTGCTACATTGATCATACAGCTACAGTAGTTATGAGGATATGGTATAAAAATCCTCTGGAAGTTACAAGATTTGAAAGATACTAGGTTTAAAAGGGTAACGCTGCATTAGGTTTGATTCACTGTGCCTGGTAGCTTAATGGCAGAGCACCTCAGCAGCAATCAGAAAACCCGGTTCGATTCCCGGCCGAGAAACTTCAAACTTTTTCCCCTGGATTTATTTCTGTTTTCTCAGTATGTAGTGACGTCATTGTGCCGTCCTTTTATCTCTTTGAAACTTGTGTCTTCCAATGTCCCTTTCTTTTTCCTTTAGAAACTCCTATTCCTTTTCTCAGTGCTCATTTACGTAAGCTTTCTCTAGAAATGTGTCGTATTGTTCTATAACCTACAATGCAAAGTTTCTGCCTCTTCCTTTCTGTCTTCAAACGGTTTTTGAAAGGCAGAAATTAAATTAGCCGAAAGGCCAGTGGTGGTTGTTGCTAGAAGCCGAACTTCTACTTGCTCTCACGCTTTATCTCTCTCTCTCTCTCTCTCTCTACCACCATACAAACACACACACACACATATATATATATATATATATATATATATATATATATATATATATATATATATATATATATATATATATATATATATATATATATATATATATATATATATATATGTATATATGTATATATGTATATATGTATATATGTATATATGTATATATATATATATATATATATATATATATATATATATATATATATATATATATATATATACATATATATATATATATATATATATATATATATATATATATATATATATATGTATAAATATTTACAAAACTTAATTTTGTTTTATGTGCCCCTAGTAAATACCACTAGATTTCTTAAATTTACCAAAACACTCAAGGTTATATTAATATTTACACAGAACAAGGCGTGAAATCTGAACGTAAAGGCGCTTGGAAATTGGAACTAGGAAAATTCACTCGAACGGAATAAGGCGATTAAACAAGGCGCCCACAAATAGACTTTAGGACACTTCAATACCGGCTTTTACACCGAATCCGAGAATGGAATAAAAGAACTTCTAATCAAAAGGCGTGCAAAGAGATAGCTGGTTGCTCTCTCTTGCACAGCCTTTCAACCCTCTTCAATAATAATAATGGTAATGGTAGTAATTTTAACACGAGAATCTACAGCGTAGGGCAGGAGCTGGAAAGTCAGCCCTTGAAGAATCGGGATTTCTTCCAAAGGCTTATCACCTACAATGGGCTTAAATTCGGCTAAGCCGTATCCTATCAAAGAAGGCGTGGCATTGCATCGTATGACGCCTGAATCCATGGGGGAGATATATCGAAGCGATTTAGCATCCCACGGGAATCAGTTCAGATTACCATGCGCAAGTATTGAGGACATTGCAAGAGGGAAAACTGCCAGGAATGGAATAATGTTCAAATTACCACCGATTAATATTACCGATAATGTTAGGGAGGTTCTATGGGTCCCACCAGTCAAAAATACGGAGGCAGTTGGCGTTTTTTTAGGCGCGTGGACGCGACTCTATAAGTTAAAAGGTCGGTCCGTAGACGGTCGGGGGATGGAAACCATTTTAATTTTCAATGAGTTTTTTTTTTCAATAACATCGTAACTATTCGGCAGATTTTAACGAAATTTGAAACCCTTTATAATGTTTTACATTCTTTCAAGGTTACTCAGGAAATTATTGAAAGTTTTAAAGGTCATATGGTCATAAAGTGATAAGTCAGAATAATTGAGAGTACGCGACTTAGGCATGTTAAGCTTGTTTGTATTTATATCTCGGATGCTATAATAAGTAGAGAACCAGGGTGTTATGATAGGTAAGGAACCAGGGTGTTATGATAGGTAGGGAACCAGGGTGTTATGATAGGTAGGGAACCAGGGTGTTATCATAGGTAGGGAACTAGGGTGTTATCATAGGTAGAGAACTAGGATGTTATCATAGGTCGGGAACCAGGGTGTTATGATAGGTATTTCATAACGCAAACAGGACAATCCTATTGATCCCTAAAAGCTTCCTCGGGTCATTCATGCTTGTAAATTTTAAATAGTCTTTGGCCTACCATGACTGAATTCATTGTAGTTTTATCATAAAATAAACTGAATGTTATTGAAAATTGTAAATACAAAATTCGGTTTCATGTTTTAGTAAAACTACGCCATTAGTTATTAATAGTTTCAAATTTGAAATAACGTTTTCGTCTTTTAATTTAATTTTTATTTTCCCTGATGGCCTTTGGTCTAGCCAGGCCCGTAGACAGGCTGTGGTTTTTTTGGGGGGCCTATGCCTCCATAGCCCCCCTGTGGCTACGGGTCAGGGTCCAGCAGAAGGAAGAATTTAAAAATTAGGTTAGGCCGGATTTCGGATGCCTTTTTATATGTAAAGGCGACAGTAAAACAGTTTTATCAATAAGGCATCGATTTAATGGGCCAATTAAATAGTTTTTCACGTTGATTGCGACCGATAAATCGAAGCTTGTTTGACGATGTGAATTTCCCTTTCTGAAATTAACTCTTTGAAAGTAGAAGCAACTTTGCTTCGGAATGTTAACTTTGAATCATTTGTAACGTCGTCCTAAAGTTACATTCCGACATTTCTGTTTCCATTAATGGCAGAAATTTCTGCATTTCAATCCTGCATCAAAAATTGGATTTGGGGGAAGGGTAATGGAAATATAATTTCTAAGTAAAATTTTTTGCCCAAGATAAGCTTCAAGTGAAAAATTCTTCAATGTTAGAAATATCCTTAAGCTGTTTATTCCAAAGATTCCTCTCCATTAAACCATCTTTTTACGAAAAAAAGCATTTTTATCCTATGGATAATATCCTTTTTACATTAAGATGACAACATTTTTTGACTGTCTTCCTATGCATATATATATATATATATATATATATATATATATATATATATATATATATATATATATATATATAATATATATGTATTGTATATGCTAGATAACACAGAAGCATACCAGCTTTCATGCAAAATAACTTTGAGCACCTTATTTTTTATACAAAAAATGGTTTTAGCTCATATTTAACCTCAATGGCTATCTTAAGTACTTTATCGAAACTAGCTTCCTTTTACCTGATATTAAAGTATTCAAAATTCTCAACCAATCTCATTATTAATTATTCTGAAGATTCTAATTTTCACTGTCTTTTGAAATAACAATACTAATAGCATCCTTTACTAGGCCATGTATGTGAATTCTAATTTATTTGCTGCAATTGCATAATTATCTATAATGCGACGCATCAATTTAACATTAAACACAATTTCTATTCTTTCCTATAAATCGTTTCTTTGAATCCATCAAAGCAGCTAATTTATCCGTATTAATGCTTATTGGTGGGAAGAATAACAGAAATTTCTTCTCTTTATTACTTTGAAGAAGCTCCAGAGGAGCGAGACGTCACTAAAGAAGAACGTCGTACCAAATCTGGTTTCAGTTATTTTCCCTCTCCATTTGTTGTCAAGACACTTATCAATTTGAATACTTATGTTTATATACCAAAAGAGTTGATTTTCAGGAAAAATAATGTTTACTTTTGAGAAAATGTCTTCCTCGGAGCTTCTGTCCTTATGTGGTGGTGGATGGAGAAGAAAGGTCATAATTATTCATTAAATTATTCTCTATAGAAATTGATTATAAATATTAGAAGCTAAGGAATATTATATAATTAGAAATATTAACCATTTGCAAATAAAATGTTCAAATAAGACAATTTGTTCCATCAATGTTTCTTAAAATCCTTATCTGCCATCTCTATGCTCTTAACTTCTTCCCGAACTCTTGTTCAGACGTCAACAATCTGTACGGCTGTGGCTGTGTGAATAAGAAGTGATTCATCAGGTGTGTGTGGTTCTTTATCTTTTGTTTTAAAGTGATTAGCCGTAAAGGAAGCCTGCAAATTTGCACCATTATTTTTTGGTGTAATATTATAAAATAGTTAAATGATTAATATAATATTTCAATTTGCGCACACCACGATAGACATTTTGCACCAGCGATTTCAAGGCAGGGTCATCTCGCGCGGCGGCGACGTCAACTGGCCACCGAGATCATCCGATTTAACACCATTAGGCTACTTTCTTTGGGGTTACCTTAAACCGCAGGTCTATGCAAATAATCCAGAAACAGTTGATGTCCTCAAAGTCAACATAACGGACCCCATCCAGCAAATTCAGTCAGATTTATGCGACAAAGTCATCTAAAATTGGGCCTCCTGAATACTTTCCACCAAGCGAAGCCACGGAAGACATTTAAACGACGTCATAGTCCACACTTAATGCCATAAAATTTACTTTCAAATTTAAAATAAATTGACTGCATTTATCGCACATAACTTGTTTTATTTACATTTAAAAATTGAGTGACCTTAGTGAAAGACCCTTTACTTTGTCTTCACATAATTATCGGGATCTTGAGCTTTTAAAAGGCCTTACTGATCTTGATGGTTGCTTGGTATCATTAGTAAGAATTTCATAGCATGAAATACAGGCTGGCAAAGTAATAATTCATACGAATGCATGTAATTAATGCATGTAATTCGATATTTTAACATAATTATGGGGATGATTTCTAATTTCTTTATTCAACTGGATCTCTTTGTTGGGTGTCGTGACTTCAACAAAACTCTCGTAGCGAGGTGTATTCGAACAGTGTTTACCTTATTCTTCCTGAGCATAATTAGTTTATCTTGGCATTTTAGGGGGCAAATAGTTACAGCATTAAAATTTTGCGGCAGTTTGGGGTGTTCTTTTTTTAATGCAAATAAAACCTTATGATATAATTTCCGAATGAAACACGAAAATATGGCACAATGAAAAATGCCATTGGTAGTAACAGCCGATAAGCGTGTGACATAACTTCTCCAAAGCAATTCGGAAAGTCGGAATTGCCATCTTGGCCAGTCTACTTTGCCATGAGTGGATCTGCTTTGGGGTTCCCTTAGAGTGAGAGTGGTGGCGTATGAAATAGGTTATAATGGTATCGGCAGTGCACAATGAAAAGACACCACTTTCAATCCTTCATTGATTTCAGGGCAGAACCGTCATAAAGAAGGGTGCTGAGCCTTTATCTTACGGCCACGGATGTATTTATTAAAAATCCTGACAAAAAAAACACGGGAGTAACCCCCGAAAAAAACTAACAATATCACTACCACAACAAATTCATCGACCAAAACAATAGCGAAACCTCACTCGAAATAATATTAACTTGCCTGAAGTAACTGTAGGAGCTAAGTCAGATGTGATTTCCAAGAAATCTTTGGCACACTCCGCTCTAAGTGAACACAGACAAATGGATTTCACACTGGAACGGTGAAAGCTCTGTTCTGCTGGTCCATAAAGTACAAACATAGGAGTAGTTCTGTAACGAAGTTCAGAAAATATTGGATGATGACCACAATAATGACGCAGTCACAATTTTTAATAAAATCACCCAGCGCTCTAAAAAAAATAAAAATAGTCGAAATTGTTTTTAAGGGGCAGACACATCCATCCAAGATTTGCTCCGCTTGGAAAATATGTAGAACCGTTCACAGAAGAGACTCCAATGCATTTAAGGAGTCTAGAATGCCTCAAACCATGCCAATGGACAAATATTGCAAATAGGAGTGACCAGACTGTTGTTATTCCTCGATAGTACACAATAGTGAGTCATGTGGAAAGAAGTAAAGTTACACAAACACCAGTAGCAAACATCACTCGTTCAAGAGAACGTGCCTAAATTAAAGCTACTAACAAGTCGCTCGATGTCGTATGATACATTACTGTTTACGCAGTAGTCAAGCAAATCTGTACATGTTAAACTAGAGCATTACTCACGAATGTACCACATAAGCAAAAATGGTATCCGGGGCCGGAACGAGTCATCCAACTACCGCTCCAAGCATCCCTCACGAAATGAAGCTACAACAAATCCACCAAATATATCTGAAAATCCATATAAAATAACATGAAAGGAGCACAAATATTCCAGAATAATTAAGTAAGACCGTACTTACCACTGCATTTGACAGGTTTACAGCCTTAACATTGGTGCATGAACAATAGTACCAACCAAATGACGAGGTAACCCGGCTCCTCCTAATCGCCACTGTCCATCTGGAATTCCAAGCTGGTACTCGCTAACAGCACATCCATCATGTGCACAATCTTTGGGGCAGATACTCATGGATCAGGACCAAACTACATCTTACTAAAAGTAAGCACTCCCCCAAATGAACTAGTACCCGGCAGCTATGAGTAACAACTGGTGTTGCTGCTAGTAGCAATAACACCAAAAGAACTTAAATCATCGAGAGAAATGCGATATGGGTAAATAATTATAGCCGAAAATATACTACATCTAACTTAAAGGAGCAACTTCTTAGCCGAAACGGAAATACGTCTTATCTCAACCGGATATAACAAAGAAGCAAGCACTTCTTCAAGAAGGCCAGAGTATGACTGAAGCAGAGTCACCCACGATCAGCACAGGATAGGGACATGATACCAAGCTGAGCCTTGTGTACTGATGTAAAATTATAGTTGGGCTACAGAAGGACAGCCAACTTAAGAAACCAAAGACTGCCGGTAAAAAGCTATTCCTTGATCACGTCTAAATATCTCAAGCCCCACCATAGATATCTCTGTTAAAACAATGGAAACAATATCATAGCATGGACCATACCCACCTATAATGCTTCGGCAAAACTATAAAGTTGGGACGAAAGTATAGTCCGATTTTCTAGAATAAGGTTTTAGATAATATTTATTAAGGTAGTGCTTCTTGTTATCAATATTTTATACCCTTTTCTTTCAGATTATAAAATTATTGTTAACACTTTCATCGGTATTCACTCTTATGTTCTTCCATCTAAATATCACATTAGACATGTTTAATTCTATGAATTTCATTAAGGTTCAATGTAAGTAAGTACAGGAGGTTGTTTTCCCGTTTTTGAAGTAGGATTTCAGTCTAAAAAATGGACCAAGTGGAGATTGTCCAAAGGAATTTTATTTTGAAGAGTTGGAAGTTTTTGTTAGAGCAAATCCAGCTACAATTCCTAAGGAACTCCCAGAAGAATTTACCATAACCCATACGACTCTCTTAGGCCAAATGAAAAGGATTGGAAAGGTTTCAAAGATTGAAAATTGGATCTCGCACGAACTGTCAACGGCGAATCGGCAACAGCGTGTTGCTTGCTCTGAGTCATTGTTTTCACCATTTTGTTTTTTGATATTATCAAAAGAAATATTAGAAATAACTTTGATAAAAACATAAGTCATAACCAAAGTAAGATGAAATTATTATTCAAATACTCAAAAAAAATCCCCTTCTTAAAATATAGTTAGTAATGATGATGATAATGATGATGATGGTGATGATGAAGTGATGATGAAAATAAAAATAAGTATCGAAATTTTAGGAAATAAAAATAAGTATCGAAATTTTGTGAAATTTTTAAAACCCAAAGAATTACAAATGGTGAAGTTCAGAAAATTTATTTTTATATATCTTCTATAACTCTATATTTTAGCAACGTGATATTTTGAAAGGGAGAAAATTTAGTTTAGAATTCCTTTTTAAAATTATTATAATTGGTGAAGTTTAGAAAATTTATAAAAAATTAACCATGGCTGTTTTCTTTTTAGATTTTAAATATAAATTACAATTTTTTTTCAAAATAAGTAGATTCGAGTGTTACCGACAAAAGAAAAAAATATAAATAAATACACGACATATATTATTATTATTATAGATAATTAAAAGTGAGGGATAGGGATAAATAAATAGGATTAAGGGCACTGCTTTTCACCATCACATCCTCCACATTGGCCATTTCTCTAACAGAGCTTATTATTGCCTTTGCCAACACCCACTGCTTTCTCTCTCTTCCGATTGAAAGATGTAATTATGAAGGTGTAAAAGAGAATTTAAAAATAATTCACCACACAACAAAAAGTTTCGTACATATGAGATATTTCCAGATGAAATCTTATGATATGATGTTATTGAAGTGTAATCTAATTAAGAAAACATCTAAATTAAAGTTTTCATTACTTGTATTTACCTTTAATAAAGCTTTTTCTATTTCCCGAGGCACACAATAATACCTAATTAAATAAGACTCGACTCCAATGAAAAGCTGGATTAGAAATGTTTGTTTAAAAATGTTTAATAAACACAACCAAGATCGTTCGCCTAGCGGCCTATTTTTATAACTCGAAAATAGGGTTGGAAAAAGGTACAAAATTGTATGGTATTGTAACTGATGTCTTCGCAACTCGGAAAAAAACTTGTTTGTTTGTAGTTGTTGTATGTGGTGAGAAATGGTGGCTTGTGAGTTTGGGGGTGTGCAGAGGATCCCGCACGACGCACCTAATTAACGGGTGGGCCTTGAGCTTTTTCATAACCTGCCGCCATCTTGATGTTTGCGAGCGATCAAGGAAGGGATGGAAGGCGCAGACTGGGAACCAAGTTCAAGACCCTGGCGAGGCGCCGCTTTCCCCCGCCGACGCAGGAACGCGTTTCCTTCTTGTGTTTTTGTGCGTTGTTTTGTTCTTTCGTTTCTTGTTTCTTTTTTGTTGAGTTTTTCTATTTTGCGAATTTTAAAATAACCTAATACTAGGCAAGAATTTTAAGTACAGTGACTTATGCCCTTGGATGGAGTCACCGGAAGGGCGAATTAAAACAAAATGGCACCCGGAGTTTCGACCGGCACATACGCTCCCAGCCCCAGGGCACCCTGTAGTCTAAAACTAGATTAGGACTACCTTCACTTTATTACTTCGAGACCTTTGTTTTACATCCTTATTGCCACTCTTTTTAGGAGCCTCATCGATTTTCGTGGCCGATGACTAATATCGGAGGCTAGTCGCCAACCAGCTTTCGTCCATTCATCCCTAGTCGGGGCTACAATGAGAGAGGGTGGTTCACCCCTACCTCTTGGCTACTTTCAGGTATTTAATGTGATTGCATTCTACCCAGCCCTTTCTCTTTCTACTACACCTCAATAAAATGTCCTGTGTAATATTAGCAACCTTGCTGCGGATGACATCTGAAGGAATATGTGCCTCCCTGCCGGCATGCTCACATTAGGATACTTTAAAAGAGCTCATCTCAAGCTGCACCTCGTAATCTCCTCTTATTTTCGTCTCAGCACGGAGCTCCTAAATCCTTCTCAGTTCAACCTGGTTGAAAGGTGCCTTGGCCCACACTGCACGGTGATCGCGCCCTAAACAAATGCTATTTATGTTATAAGATTTAAAATGTTAAAACCTTGAGTGGTAATGTCGTTTGCGTGACAGTGGTAGGTGAAGTAAATGGAAATGGCACGAATGTAATAATGAAATGATACCTGAGGTTAGTAAAACGTTTTTTGAAAATTGTAAACAAATTGTAGAGAAATTATTTCTTAGGGAAATTGCCTCGACACATGAATGAAGAATGTAAGCGTTACGCAGCCAGTTTTCCGCTGTCAAAGGGTAAGAGAAATTTAAGAGGATTTGGGAAGTCGGAAGGAAAATGGATGCTTAATTATATCAAACGGAGAAAGAAGTTTGATAGCTGAGAGGAAGAGAAGAAGGTGAGGCACTTAACAAGCAAGTGAGACACAATGAGTCTGGTAAAAGAGGTGGTCAAAATGGGAGGGAGAGCGCGAAACTTAAGGTATAATCAGTTAAGGCCGTTTCAAACCGGGAGCGATACACATTTTGTTAGGGACGCACATTCGCGATGCTTACTATGAGAGAGTGTACAAGGAAAGAGATGGTAGCTACGCTGCAGATGTTTCGAGAGAGACGAGTCACGTTAGCGTAGCCATGGGAGGCCGTGCACAGTTGTTCTGCAAGGAAGAGGAGGAGGAGGAGCTACGATTACTCATTCTAGCCATGAGCATTAAGGGTAAAATACTGAGTATCTAAACCAAATATGAAGAGATTGACGTTGGTTGGATGTCATCATCTTGTTCAAGAACTGAAAGTGGATGAGAAAAAAATGTAAACAATATTTTATCAGTTAGAGGGAAAGATGGAAAGAAACAAGTCCATCAGTGGGAAAGAAAAACTGTCCATTACTTTAAGGTAAATAAGAAATAAATGTACTTTCGGGAATACCTATATATTCATAAAACTACAGATTAGTCAGTGTCCCTAATTGGGAAGGTACTGGTGAATCTGTGAAAGATACTTAGGTTGGTGTGTACTGTTATGGCGATATTATGTAGAGGAGGAGTTAAGGCTGGGTAAGATGATGGGAGAGATAAGTATTCAGACATTTTGATGTCTTGATGCTCTTCTGCTCCCAAAATGATTCATGAAAGTTTTTTCTTCACTTTTTTTGCGGCTTGTGATATACTTTCAGAGAAGAGCCGGCCGAGTGGCGAGGTTTGTGCTCGGGCGCGCTGGCGGGCCTCTCTTATATCTAGACGTAGGGAGTCGCGCAAAGCGAGCACTTCCTTTTCATATATAAATATAGAGCAGAGTTTTGACGCAGCACTGTGGATACCTCCGTAGTTGGCACAGCGGGGTGTTTTGGTTCATTCGGGGCCATGGTAGTCAGAGCTATAATTCACGCAGGAGCGAGGGTGCCGACAGGCAAGGCCAACATGTCCAAATTGATTGCAATTGAAGCAGCGTCTGGGTAGTTCGATGTAGGGACTTACCGGGACACGAAGGTAGCCAGCTTTAAAATACTGTGGCAGTTCTTGTCGTTTAACTGTTAGAATCAGTGTGGCGGTTGGGACTTTAGTGGAGCTTAATGTTTTAGTTATCCTGTGTACGTATGCGACACGTTGGGTACTGAGCTTACTCTGAAGGCGGGTGGGGTGGTAGTCCTTTAGTTCGTTTGAACGGACGATACCTTTGACAAAATTCAGACGCGGATAGGGCGAGACAGTTATTGAAATTTCAGCTATAAAAGATAGATTTCGCAAAAGGTTGTGTTGAGAGTGGGATGACACCTCGACTACGACATCACCACTTCCTCTTGACCACATCCGGCGGGGTTCACCACAGCAGGACTCAAAAGATTCATTGACGTCAAACACATCGACTTTTGCAAGTGGGATGTCGGATGATGAATTCATGACAAGAAAGCAAGGATAATCTAGATATGGGTCTACCTTATTGGAATAGGGGTCCAACGAGCGAGAGAAGGCTGAAAGCGGAGCTAAGGAACGTTTGGCACGAGAACCCTTACGAGAATGGGAGTTTTTTGGTTTATGGTTAGCCATTGCAAAAAGAAAAAAAACTTCGCATTCTTCCTCGGGGCTCCCCTCCATGGAGGCCTACAAGGGCCCGGCACTACTGCAACTCTACAATCAGTTACGTCCAGTATGCCCTCTTGGAGAATGGATACGGATCCACCACACCATCTTTTGAAACCTAAGAGGCTGCCCGAGTTCTCCTGCGCACAGAGAAAAGGGGCCAACGATGGGTTTCTCCTTGGGCATGCGGTAGACGAAGGCGGTGGAAATGCCCAGCCTCTTTCATCTTCATGAAAGAACAATTCGGAATCAATCCATTAAAAGAGCAGAGGTCGGATATCGATAAGGACCACTAGATAGGTGAAGGAAGAGGGGGAAATAAAGGGCAGTTGAAGAGCATAATAGAGGAGGAAAAAAAGAGGGGCATGTTAAAAGTCTTGTTGGCAGCACCATGGGTCCCCTAAGGGGCTTAGGGCTGACCTTCCCCCCTCGCTACGAGAAGGCCAGAGCCTCTCTGGGAACAACCCCTGAAGAAAAGATCTCAGAGAGGGAGGGGAAGAGCCAAGAAAGAGTCAAGAACAGAGCCAAAAGGGTTAAAACGATTAACGGATAAAGCGATAGTCTAAAGAGGGAGATTAGGAGAAACACGAGGAAGAGAAATAAAATAATGTAAATACAAACCAATGCAATAACTAAATTGACACATCGAGTTCCCATAAAAAGATAATTGCTCCATCCCAAAATTAGGAATATAAGTCAAAGCTAATTTCTTTAAGAACGAGCTTTTTCATAACAACATAAATTTTAAAAAGGCTAGGGGAAATGTTAAAGTTATTAAATTGGCTTATACATGAACATTCACAAGGTTTCTTTTAATTGATTCATTTGAGCGAAGAATAAATTTTGCAGAATTCCAATTAATTAATTGGTTATTTTCGGACATATGCACAAAAAACGCACTATTATTTACAGCTCTGCTAACATTGTAACATTTCTGCTGATTGATACAGACAGATAATTGCTTTGCTGTCTGTCCAAAATATTTACTTGGACAAACAGAACATAGTTTGATATGGAGATTTTATATTACTTAATATTAAAAGAAATATGGTTAAATTAATTAGCATGTGGAAGGGGGCTATATGTCTGAAGTCAAGAAACCAGTCATAAAAACCATGAACAATTGAGTGCCTAAAAACGAGCTATAAATGGAGTCATTAAATTCCCTTGAAGAGGGTTGTTGTAAACTCAATATTTACCTTAAATTTGTATTCATTTAAATTTTAGCTATTTAAGAATATAAACCATCAATCATTAAATTTTATTGTTAAATTTCCAATCTCGTTTTTTTTTCTCCTTCGCTCAATTTCTAGCTTTAGCAAATAAATAATATTTTTGTAGAACTCATTTATACTTTCCTTTTATCTTAAATTTTATCTAAAGGTGTAATGAGGTACTGAGCTGCCTTATATCCAACAATTTCCATCGATTAAGGGTGCCACTCCCAACTTTGTAATTTATATATTGCATTTACATAATCGCGTGATATTTAGAATTTAAATTCAATTTCTTAAACTTTCACTCAGTTACCCATTTTGGGAGTGCATTTAGCTCGATTTTCTCTATAATCGTTTTCTAATATTCCAACGCTAACTTCGTCATCTTGAAAACTTCCTTTGGTAATTTTATAGATGAACGATTTCAATGCAATAGAAGCCGTTTTTATATTAATATTTACTTTTATTTTTAAATACGCCAATTTTATATATATGCATGCACTGTTGAATTCCACATCAATGGCAGCGTTATTAATTTTAACTTGTATTCTCTTTATTTTTTTTTTTTGACTGGGTCTGTGGTAGTCGAACTACACCATAAGTATGCTTTTTGCTGGATTCATTAGGCCCAATAGACACCTCGACAAAGTGGATTTGTATTGGTCCTATTTTATGCAAGTATGCCTGACTAAAATTGTATGCAAAAATTTATTATAGTATTGGTCGTAAATGTGTATTTGTATTTAAACAAGCAAGCATGAGACAGAAGGGCCAATGAAAATGTTCTGTGTGATAAAGTGGCCCAAGGGTGTCCCGACACAAAATTACCAAAGACGAATATTTATTTAGGATACCGAGTAATTACTGCTGCCGTCATTAATAGAATGCAGCGAAAAGGGATAGTAAAAGGGATAGATGGAGTTAAAAGATCCATGGTGAATTGTTTTTGAGATTGTTCTTCTTCTCGTGGCCTTTTTTCTTTTTACAAGCTTTTGCGTAATCTGTAATTGTTGTTGCATCTATTCTTCTTGGTTTGTGATAGTAATACATGTTTGTTTATTGGTTTTGTGTTTGTTTCATGTAAACTTTAGTAGATTTTTGTGGCATTAATTGTATATGTTTGTATTTTTCGTGTTCTTCTTACTTTAGCTTCTTTGTGCAGTGAATTGTTTTTCATTGTCTCATAGCCGTCTTCTTAGGTGTAGATTAGTTCTTCTTGTATTTTAGTCTGTTCTTTAATGCTAGTAAAGTTTCTCGTCCTTCTGTAGTTTTCCTACAACGGAATGTCAATGTGTCTTTGTCGTATTTCGTCCGTCATGTATCCCGCGACTTTCTCCCAGATTCTACGGGCTCTTGTTTGAAGCTCAATGTTAATCGGGGACAGTTGGATCGGCTGGTTTAGGTTCCTCTGCCTTCTTATTTCTTTCCTCCTAACGTTGGTAATTAGGGTACTTCCTTATTTTGTACTCTTTGGAGAAATCTCATTTGTTTTCGGTGACTTAAGTTGATAGGTATAGATGGGTACAGCAGCTTTGATCTAATGATTGCGTGGAAGATTTTTTTTCTTGTTAGCCATGTCCAGGCCAAGCCCAGTTTGTCCTGGGCACTGTTGCGCGGTCTGCTTCTACCATTGTTTCGTTAGTTTTGCCAGTTCCTGGTCGATCTCTTCCAGTATGGGCTCTTCAAGTGGTTGAGGTATGTATTCATTAAGAAAGGTTCGGTATTCGTCCAAGTTTGTTCAGGAGACGCAATTACTCTCGTTAACGTGAATCTGGATTGGGCTGGAAGATTTTCCAATTATTATGGTGACATTTGTCGCATGGTATCAGGGAGCGAGGGTGGATGAAATAAGTATAAGGAACATGCTGGCTTGTCAGAATGATATCGGATTGTGTTGCGTAGTTTTTATTGATGTAAGTGGGGAAGTCGGGCCAAGCGGGAACTACAATGTTTCGGTTGAAAAAGAATTTGAGATTCTTCTCTTTATTATTCTGACGTCCGGTATAACCGGATTCCTGGCCTCTGGCGTTGAGATCTCCCCCCCCCCATCCAAATAAGAATGTTCTACCATGTCCACAAAGTTGGAGAAAGTCTTGTAGCGGCAGGTAGTCTTCCCTTGGGGTTTGGTTTCCTGTGGACACTGCTAGGTGTCTCATGGTGGTTTGAACCTCGATAGCCAGATAGGATTCGTCGAGAGAATAAAGTTCTTTGAATCGAATCCTGCTTTTGACTGCGATGGCAGCACCACCGTAACGCTCTGAGCTATGATTCTTCGAAATGACGTTGTAGGTAAAGATTTTCATTCTTTTTTGTGCCGTGTCAACTCCATGTCAGGGTCTCACTGTCTAAATATGTTTCCGTAAATCGATTGTTTGTTGCCCCATCCGCCAGCGTTCATTTGTAAAATTATTAGGTCTTTAATTAGTCTGTCCATGATATCTTTCGTTTACTCGTTCCTTTTGTCGTGTTTCTTCGGGGTAAAGGGGCTGGCTGGTGTATATCGGCATTTACCGGATATCTTTTTGTTTAATTCCGAGGTTATCATCGTGGAGAATGCGTCTTGGTTCAGTTGGACCATCTCAAGGAGGAGGACTTCTTCAAGCAATCTCTCTGGAATGTCCTCATTGTATTCTCATTTTTATAGGCCATCTCTAACGCCATCACTGATGGACTTTTCCGTTCGTACAGCAGGAAATTGGGCATTCTCCGTGGCGTAGATCTTTACGTTAATTATTTTACCATCGTATGAATGACTGTGCTCTTTTGAGGCTGAGGTAGACCTAGTCCTTTTTCGGTTGGGGGATCTTCTGGTACAAGAACCTTGACAGGAGTTTTTCTTCGCTTCACTGGTCTATTTTACTCCTTCATCTACCCGTTGGAAAGCTTCTATTGTTTGAGGTTCAGGACTTTGCTAGTTACTTGCTGAAACGGGAGCGGGAACAGTCTATGTTTTCATAGTAGTTGTTTGTAGAGGCTGCATTTGTATCCTCAGGACGTCTTCAGAGGGGGGGTTCTCGAGGAACCCCATCTCTTGCATTCAATTCTTCACAAGCATCTGTTTAAGCTCAATTTTGAAGAATCCCGGGTTCGTGAGGTTCACTTTGTATGTATAGTATATGCAACACATAATAGTGGTATATTGTTCGCTCTCTACTTTAAGATAGCTTTGCTGAGCTGTAGCCTCACTGATTGCTGCCTTTGCGGCTTTGGCATGCGATCTGTTGTACCTAGCCTTTTCCTTCTTTTGCACTTGTATCTTTCTTATTGCATGTATATTTTTGTTGAGCATGACATTACAATGGCGCCGTGGTCACCGTTGCAGTTCACTTATTTGCGTGTGCTGCTCCTGCGGCCACGCCAGACGTGACCAACTTTACCGCACATAGAACATAGATCCTGAGCTTGTGGACATGTCTTCATGGTGTGATGCTTGTATTTGTAGCACTTAAAACATGTCTGCACTTTATTGAACTCTTCCCTTTCTATTTGGTCAGGGCATAACCTGACATAAAAGAGGAGGACATGCTCTTTCGCATTTTGTGCCATGCTGGTATCTTGGAAAATAACCTTAAAGACATGTGCATAGTCTTTAAATTTTATTACCTCTGATACCTTGGCCCATTGGTGGTTCCTTTCGACCTCCTTCAAGATCTCGTCACTTGAGTGGTGACCTACCATGGAGTCTAAGCGTCTGTAGATAATGCTCTTGTTGGCTTGAATTTGGGGTGGGATTTGGGGGGGCTAAGTTGATTCTACTTAGAATTTTGGTCACTTTAGATCAGGCCAAGAGTTCAGCGTCAACCTATTTCTGGCATATTGCCATGTAGCCGAATGGGGTATCTATTAGTATAACTAAAGCGATGCATAGATCCCCATATCCCTCAGGAAAGACCTCGCCACGGTCGGCTTTTACCTTTTAGGGAGGGTCCTTAGACTTATACGAAGGGTGTTGCTCGTCTTGTTTACATTGTATGTCCTTTTGCCCCTACCTACTTAGTGAGTGTAGGGCTTATAGTGGCAGAGCGGAAAGGACAGAAAAGATTTTTTTATATCTAATGACACTTTAACTTGAGACTGTGATGAGCGTTTCTTCCTTTTCTTTTTACTTACAGTAATCCGTTTTTGCACTGGCACTTAGTTTGGAGTTAATTTTGCATTTCAAATAATATTGGAGTTTACACGTGAAGAAAACTTATTTACATAGCTTTGAATGTGGTATCGCGAAAAACTTTTGGCGTTTCCACACCTCCGATTTGCTTTGCCACCTTTGCTGAACAGTACATACGAGAGAGAAGTAAGTATAACAATCAATCTTAGTAGTCATGGAATGAAATGAAATTAAAGGAAAGGAGAGGTGGGAGGTGAGAGACAGAGAGAAATAAGTCGAGCCCCTCTCCAGTCATCCTGAGATGACTAGAGGTAGGGAGAGGGTGGAGACCCGGCCTCCCCAAGCCCCTCTTCGCCTCCTCTAGAGCCGTATAACGGCGCTAGAGGGAGCGAAGAGGAGACCACGAGACAGAAAGGGAGATAAAGAGTATAAGGTATAGATACCAAAGTGCGAAATATCGTGCTAGTCTAGATAGTTGACCTGGTTAGTCAG
The DNA here is from genome assembly GCA_963969495.1 of Ceratothoa steindachneri. Lineage (NCBI taxonomy): Eukaryota > Metazoa > Arthropoda > Malacostraca > Isopoda > Cymothoidae > Ceratothoa > Ceratothoa steindachneri. The sequence goes on from OZ018317.1 coordinate 236,926,002, forward strand.
TGGACCAACTGATTTACGTGGTTTAAGAACGGCGGTGTGTATGTACTATATCCTTTTTCTATTTATTATTTTATTGTGCTCTTGTCCCTCGTATAAGTTGTTTAGCCCAATGGTGTTGTAGAGAAATGGCTACATTAAGCATCCTGGAGGAGTATAGGTACATTAAAGCCCCCCCCCCTCCTCATGAGGAGAAGCATGGGAAAGGTAGCCGGCGTATAACCATAACTGCTTACCATGTGTGATTTCCCCGCCGCTATGGGCAATTGGAGCTAACATCTGTTTTAAGGCGACCACCTAAGGTCCTTAAACGACGCTCTAACGATCCAATTACCTACGAGACCCATAAACCCGTGGTTATGGAAAAAAAGCGGTGCGAGTCAAAAGGCACGCCAAGTAGCGGTGCGGTTGCGAGCCTCTAATTAGCGAGCTGACTTGGGCACCCCAGTGCCACCTCAGGAATTCTCGCTCTCTCCAGATGCTAACTCACCATTCGCCCCCCCCCCCCTTTGCCTCTGTCGCCTGGTCACTTTCCCCTTTAGATGGGGCGGCAATCCGCCTATAAATAAGCCCCGCAAAGAAAGAGAGAGGATTATTATCAGAAGTCGATACGCCAGAGTAGGATTAGTTCGTGAAGATTGATCCTTCGGCCAGACAAGAAGAGGATCAGAAGTCGATACGCCAGAGTAGGATTAGTTCGTGAAGATCAATCCTTCGGCCAGACAAGAAGATTATTAAAAGTCGATACGCCAGAAGAAAGATTAGTTCGTGAATATCGATCTTTCAGCCAGACAAGAAGATTAGAAGTCGATACGCCAGAAGAAGGGTTAGTTCGAGAAGATCGATCCTTCCGCCATACAAGACTATTTCCGTGAGAAACAATAGGATCAGATTGAGAAAATCGATCCACCCCTTTTCGGGCCGTATTAACCTAAATAGTCAAGCTTTATATCGGTACCATACCGAAGAATCCAGTACAGACTGCCGAGAAGTCGGACTGAAGAAAAGCAAAGCCGCTCACATTCGAGCGACTCTCACATCTCAAGCTCCGTAAGAGTGAGAGGAGAAGAACCCAGCCTCAACGAGCTCCCGTTCTTTAATTACGTTGAGTAATCAGCCCCCGTCACAGGCGGCAAGCTAGCCCTCCTCGACGAAGATTTCGACCTCCGGACACAACACTTCAAAGCGAGAGATAAGTCCTCCAGCGACATCCGGCAATACCTAATACCTTCTGTCATGTAAGTTAAAAAGAACATTTATATTCATATTGCGATAGTACAAGTTTAGTACGTCTCACGTTTTAAAGGGGAGTAGAAACCATTGTTCTTGAACCTAGGTCATATGTGTTTGTAGACGAGAGTACTTAAATTTAATGTTTAACGCTAATCAAATAAAGTCGTGATAAAAAATACTAATCGGCAATTGGTATGTTTACGGGAAGCCTATTTGTTTATTTTTGTAATCATATCCGTGCGAGAATTCTAGCTGCCAAAGATAGAAATGTATTAACCGTTGACTTGTAATAGTTAAGTGTTTCCTTTAAAATACATGTTTATTTTGATATATATCTGGTGTTTCCTCTTATTCTTATGTGTTTGAAATAGCTCTTCCTCAAGAACAAAATTACTGAATTAGCACTCTTAGAACATAGCGTACTTCATCATACAAGTAACTCACGCCCCTTAAAGCATACCGCTACTAAAAGGGTGTCAAAGAGTATAGTGATCAAAAACAGAGGGGCATTCTACGACAGGTGTGAAGGATAGAAGAAAAGTGTAGAGAGAAGTGTAAAGAAGTAAAAGGCTTGCAATTGAATAGTATTTTATAGTATTTTATAGTTGAAGTTAGTAAGTTTAAGAGAGCTTCCTGAGTCTCAGGCTATCCTTCTTTGTTGTTTACTGTTAGTATTGTGTTTAAATTTGTTAGTATTTTATGGGGTTCAAACCATTGTTTTTATTCCATTCTTTTTACTACTGGTAAAGTTAACTCTTAACTCTTTTTTTTCTTTGTTTATTTGTTTGCTATGGAAGATAGGTACAGTATACATACTTTTCCTTTGTCTTACATCACAAGTATAGATTTCCTCTTCTTGATCGATTTTTGAGTTGTATGAGAGGAAGCATCGGTGCGTTCCCACCTCCGCTCTCTGAGTTATCGAAGCTGGAATGTCCTCTCCTATTTTCCCTTGGGTTTTCTATTAGTTTCTTTGCTCTTTTCTCTATATTCTTGTTGAGTGGTTCTATCTGTGCTTCTGCATGTAAGTCTCGTTGTCTTCTTTCATTTGATCTTGTTTTTGTGATTAAATGTACCGCCTTATTTTATATTCTTTGCAGTTTACTAACGTATGTTTTTTTTGCGATGGAATACATAGTAAATATTAGATATACAATTGCTCACTGAATAATAGCTTGATTTATTTTCTCTTTGTTCTTCCAGTTGAATGATTTGAGTCGGTATATAAGATCAAGTCCATTCTTCCTTTGTTTATTTTCTCTTTTACATGTTTGCTCTATCCGGTTTTGGTTATCGTTAATCCTGATACTTTAGCTTCGTTGGTATATGGATATATGTCTTCTTCAACGTATATGTCCGAGAGTTTTCTTCTGTATATTGGTACGATTGTAAACTTGTTTCTGTTTATGCTTATTTTCCATCTTATTTCGTATTCATTATGCATCTTATTTCCGTTGCCGTAAACCTTGCTTGCATTTCGTCACTCCCAAATGGGCAAAGAGCAATTTACGTGACGTCATCTGCGAACTGGAGTGTTGAAGTACTCTTCCATGATAAGAAGTGGGATGTCTGAGGTGTACACTTAGTATAACGACGGACTCAGACACCCTCCATGCGGAAGGCTAGCTTCCAACTTGAAGTTTTTGCCTTGATGGTTTCCAATTGCGATGCATGCATACCGCTCCATCACGTAGTCGCAGAGTAGTCTTTCTAGTTTGTTGTCCATTCATAGTTGAATGATTTTATACTGCAGTCCCATTAGGCGAACTTTATCGAATGCTTTTGACACAGCTCTATAGACGATATCGACGCTAGACTTATCCTTTTTAGCTTTGGCTATTCTTTCTGTGATGACGGTGAGGCCATCTATGTACTCCTTTTTTTCCAGGTGCTCACCTAGCTGTTAATTTATTATATTTCCAAACACTTTCCTGAGGAAGTCAATTAAAGAGATTGGTCTATAATTCTCCATTTGACTTGGTGGTTAAACTGGTTTAGGTATGAACATCATTCTTGCGACCTTCAGTTTATCTAGCAAGTATCCAGTGTTGAAGCTTGAATAAATATTGATGTTATTCCCTTCATGATCTTACTGGGTGCTTCTTCGTAATGCTTCTTGGAGAGTTCTGATGTTCCCTGAGTTTTATGTTTAAAGAGCGAATTTGTCGCTCTCACCTATTACTCGGTGATCTTTGCGTCGACACCGTTGTAGGTGTCTCTTCTCTCATCCACGAAGTATAGGAGTCCATTTGCTTCCAGGTGCTCACCTACCCGTTGATTGATTATTTTTTTTCAAACACATTCACGATAAGGTCAAATAGAGAGATTGGTCTATAATTCTTTACTTAACTTGGTGGTTTTCCAGGTTTGGGTATGAAGATCATTCTTGCGACTTTCAGCTCATCCGAGAAATATCCAATGTTGAGGCTTGAATTTAGTATTGATGTTATTGTCTTTATGATTTTATAGGGTCTTACTTCGTAATGCTTCTTGGTGAGTCTTGATGTTCCTGGAGCTTTTTGTTTAAAGAGCGAATTTGTTACTTTCACCTCTTGCTCGGTCATCTTTGCGTCTACACCGCTGTAGGTGTCGCTTTCTAGGTGTTTTTTTTATAACCTCGTTGAGTGAATCTGTTTTCATGTTCAAAAATAAAATCGAATTCTTCATTTTCTTCTGCACTTACATCAGAAACTCTTTTCCAATATTCTCTTAATATCTGCTCAATCTTTTCCTCTTCTTATATGTTGTTTCCATGATCGTATTTGATTTTCAGTTTTCTTATTCTAGCTTTGCCTTTCATTTGGTTCATTTTCCTCCAGAATTCCTTTGTAGATACGTCATTGTCAATCCTGAGGACTGTCTCGTTCCAGTGTTCGTTTTGTTTTTCTATTATATCCATGTCCAGTTTTCTCTTTATTCTTCTCATCTCGGTGTGTAGCTCCAGTGCAGTTCCTTTTCTTCTTACTTTATCAGAGATTTCTTTTAGTCTTCTGTTTTTTTTACCATTTCTGGCGTTCACTTGAATGTTTTAATTGTCTTATAGCAATTTTGGGGAATTGCTATTTAATCAGGTGGTTTCATCAAGTTCCTTATTTTTTCTAGTATTCCATCAATTTCTACTAGCGTTGCTCCTTCAAGTTCTTTTGGTTCATATATTTTCAATTCTCTTCTTTATCTATCCCACTCCTCCCTGTGGTATGCTTTACTTACCCTAGAGGGGATCCTATATAGGTTTTTGATTGATAGTAAGAAGGGTCGTTGTATGTTCAGTACAGGGTATATCTACCGGTTGCATATAATAGTTACTCATATATGGGAGAAAGTTATTGCCTAGGCAGATGTCCGTAACAAGGGCCTAGTCGATGGCAGATGCCTCTTGTGAACAACGTCTCCAACTATCTTCCTGCTGTGTTCGTATTTCTGTAGCCGCTTGCTTGACAGTGGGCGTTTAACTCGCCCATGAAAACCACCGAGTTTCTGCTGTCGAAGATAATAAATCAGCAATTCTCGTTTCCTTGGTGGTTGATATCCTGTTGCTATTATTATTATTTTCAGCTCCATATTTACTTCTACAGCAATGTAGAACTTCAGGTCTATCCCTCTGAATATATTACCATATATCAGTCTCTTTTCTCTCCAGTCCTTTATCTGTAGAATATTAAGTTTAGACTTCTCAATCGCGAGTGGGTATTCCTTTAAGCATTTCCGGTCCCTTTGATCGTTTTATCTGTCTGATGGGAGTAGTAAAATTTTAACTTCGCTTTGGGGGCTGCTTTTTTGTTCTCCTTCAATGTCCGGTGCTCTCCTTAATTTGGGGAGCGAGGACTGGAGATTGCGTTCTTGGGGTTGGAGTTGGGGTGGGGTTGGGGTTGGGGTCGGGTTTGGGGCTGGGCTTGGGCTTTTGTCCGATTTAATCTTTTTCTTTGGGTTTTTTTTTTCCTGGTTATCCGTTTGGGTTCATCTTCCGACGAATCTAAACTTTCCTCCTTAGATTCGCTTGCCTCTGTTTTGGTTTCTTGGTTTTGTTTTTCTTCGTTGTCATGTCCCTCCGTCAGGAGGTTCATCATAGTGGAAGAGTCTACTTGGTGTGGTATATTTATTGGCTCAAAACCATTAACCTTTAATACTGCGTTTAGTGATTTCACATAGGTGCCTGGCTATATTGAATTTTGTACGTGTGCATGTATTTTACATGTGTAAATTTTGACACACATACCTGCAGTTATATTTGGGAGTGTAGTCAGTGTTACTTGTCCTTGCGTTTGAGTTTTAGCTGCCATGGCGTAGGTTCGGTTTCTTTTCTCTTGTTTTTCCTTCTTTTTTTGCTTAATCACTTCTGTTCTTTGGGGACATTGCATAACCATAGTTCATTGGCTACTCCCACACTTCACGCATTTATTCGTAGAGCTAATGCAATTTTTTATGAATGACCTTCTGCGGAGCATTTAGAGAATATCATCTGTCCCTTTTTCAGGCAGTTTGTCGAGGTGTGTTCTTCCAGTTCGTAACAGTTGAAACACATTTGTATGTTTAAAATGCGTCTTTTTTGATATTCGCTGGAAGGATTAGCATGCTAAATGCCATTGATTCCTTCTCCTGAGCCTTGGCCGCCGTTTCAATGGTTTCACACACCACCTTGAACACATCAATGTGATCTTTGAATTTGATCGCCTCTTGTAACTTGATCCGATTTTGCTTTTCCCTCAGTTTTTGGTTGATCTCTTCGCATGAGTGAGCTTCTACCCACTCTTCTATCTTTCTACAAACGAAGCTCCTATCGCGATGATATTTGAGAATGTTTGGCCTCTAAGTCGAGCTTCCTGATTTTGATGCTTCCCGCCGATGTGAGTAACTTTTCAACGCCCTTTCCATTGAGGCGAATTACGGTGAATCCAGTGGATGTTTCAATGCACTTTATCAATAGAATTTCCAAATCTGTTAATATGGTCTGAACTACTTGCTGGGGTGATCTTTTCTCTCCATTTGGTATAAGTCGATGAGGGAGTCTTTTAAGTTCTTCGAAACGGTCCATGGTCGTTAATTTGGTGATGGTGCGCCTCGGTATCGGGTGAGTCTGAAATAAAACGTTACCTCACTCCAATAGTGGAAAAGCCCTTCTGTCTATCCTAATTCTATATTACCTGCCTTCCGAATTTGCACTCTCCTTGGTCACCCTCATATATGGAGCTAGCCCTAACAGCCATCCACAGAAGGGTTTGGGATCGTGGCCGAGAGTCGGCCTACATTTTCTGACCCGCTAACGAGGTTTCCTGTAGGGGTTGACTATACCCTACTACCAACTGCTTCTGAGACTTTTCCAGTGGCCAAGTTATGCAGTGCTAGTATGAAATAAGTGAGAGGTCAAAGATGGTTGAAAAAATATCAGAGAAGAGGTGAAAAGTAGCCCCCCCTTATGGGGTCTGTCAATATATACCTATGTAGACTAGCTCGGCGCTCAGTCTTACACGAGCACGGGCAGATAGCTGACCACATGCCGCTGGATATATGTCTGGAAGATTAATAAAGAGTGCGAATTACGGTTGACCGGGTTTAGATTAATGGCTTACCAAGTTGCAGTTCAAAGGATATATACAAACAATACAAAAATATAATTTTAATATATATGAAAAAATGGCAATTTATACATATATATATATATATATGTATACAAAAGGGGGAACAAATTACTGATAGAATGAAAACCAAGATTGAAGAAGCGAGGGTGAAAGAACTCTCATTCTTACAAACTCAGGAGAATGTATAAAGTTATTTTGTAGACAAATTAAGAAGTTAGCAGTAGATATAAATTATTATTTAACTTTATGGGATATTTAAATCTAGTATTTTATCATCTTTATTTTATTCTTATTAAACATAGAATATTATCAATGATAAAAAATTATACACGTAAAGAGCTGATCAAAATTAACAAAGATGCTATGTATATTAACTAACTTTTTAAATTGTACGCAAACTACCTTTGAAACCGAAAGGTATGGTTCGATAACTTCCCGGGACCTCGACTCTATTTCTAAAAGTCTTTTGAAAAATCTTTTCCCTTCTTATATCTTTCATTTCACCCTATTCCTCCGCTTTGAATCCTAGAAATGCTACAAAGATATGGTTATGAGCTTCCTCTCCACCCTCACCAGTTCGAACTAGGCGTTTTACACTACCTTTAGTGATTATATCCTTAGTTCAGAGGGTTAATGGTTAATCTTTTAGCACGAACTATACACTTATCCCCATTCCTCTCTTGTATGTATCGAGTGGATTTATGACCCGTGGAAGAAGAATGAATCGCCCTACGCATCGGCATCCTATATATCTTTGGTCTCATTGGTATGATCAACTTGAAATTCTCAAAGTGAGGTTGCGGATCATCTTTCCTAGTAATGAAAATGCCAGTCTGTGTCAGAATACAACAGCCGTTCACCCAACCAGTCTAAGAGTTCATAGAGCTTGAATCGAGTATAGGCAGTTGTGAATACTGCAATTGGAAGATTCGTAACGTGGGAGTAAAAATCTACTTTCGCTATACACTCATTACCAAGCCAAATGCATTCAAGGAGTTCAATCGTCGTTTTTGATTAGCTGTATAACATCTTGGTCCGAACCGTAAATGACCGTATTCAAACCGCAAAATCCACTGAGCGAACTTTCCTCAGAGACTGCAAAGGAAGAAATAGAGAAGAAAATATGAGTAGGATTCATAGACTGTTTTTGTTATTGATATTATTAATATTGACTTTAAGTTGTACAATGCGTTAATACTTTTAAAATTGCATAGTAAATGTAATATAAAACTTAGTAAGATCAATGGAACAAACTAATGCAGGAACAAAACCTTAACTGATTCGACAGATCTTTGCTCTAAAACGTTTTCTAGGATTTTTTCGATGTTGTTCATTTGTATGTTGTATCCCTCAGCCTCATTCACCCTCTTCACATATGCCATTTTCTCCTTCTCTCCTTTCACTCCTCGTGGGAATTAAGAGGCCTCTATTTTTTTCTTCCAGAAAAGCTCTGATTTTCTCTGCGAACAACCCATCCCTCTTTTCAACACCCCCAAACGCGTGAATTTTTCTGATCTCATTCAACTTTTCCAGTGCAAGTTTGAGTTCTGGAGTTGTGTACAACCTGCAAATCATACGTTCGGGGGGCAAGGTCGAATAATCGCATTCGAATGAGCACACTATGCATATATAGCACAAAGTGTGAAAGTTTGAGAGATAACTGAAAAAATTGCCAAAAACAATTGAAATCCTATGATGGAAAAATATCTTATTCACGTCATCGATGAACTTTGAATGGAGGGAATTTCTCGCACAGATACGATACGAGGAGATGATCTCGCGGGATAGGGATTGTTTTTCATGCAGTAAGGATTTAAGGAGCAAATATTGACAATGGATTTTCACACCGTCGGTTGGCGGATGAGTTATATCTGCTGCCGAAAAGCGCACTTCCTATATCCAATACATCATTCATCTCATCGGCGGAGATTCTATTAACTATCTCACGTCGTCCTGGAATGATTTACATCAAGGTTTCAAATTCATACTCCAAGAAAGTGATAACCTTGTAATTGCCACCGAGAATTCACTCACTCTCTATTGTCTGGTAGTAGCGGTCCGTCGACCCATTATACATATGGAAACATCTTGTTTGAGAATATAGTTATGTTTCTAACATCCATGACAATAACAACAATGAAAAAGGAATACAGTTCCTCCTGCCAATGGTGAAAACCTAACAGGGTTTCGCTCACCACTAATTTTTGGCATGGAAAATCGGCATTCCTCTCGCTTGTTCTTCAAACATAATCCATCGTATAGCCTTAAAAGAATCGCTTTTGGTTTCTTCCTCTCGATAATTGCGATCGAATTTTATTGCAAGAGACGTCCTTATACACCTTGTAATAAACGAACACCTATACTTCTAAAAATACAAGCGAAGAATAAAAACATCTTGAATGCAATACGTAATGAACTCTGTACGAATATTGTAATCTTCTTTCTGGAACTTCAAGTAAACATTACTGGCAAAATATACATTTTCCTCATTGTTCATTTACTCATAGTTAAAATGTCTTTTATTCAGCCATCGTCCCGACAGAGTTTAAGGATTCATCGGAAAGGAAATCATAAGTAAAACAACCATTTTCCATCATAGAATTTTAATTGGTTTGGTGACTTTTTTCAGCGATAAGTACATGAATAAGAATGTATCCTTGAAGGTTATGTCTGGAAAGAGCTCTATTTAAAGATATTTTGCTATCAAATATTTGATAAACGGTTTATACTGGGACTTCTCACCATCTCTTTCAAAAATTCTTGCTCATGGATCAGTGTCCTTGCATTTATTATGTTTCATCATCCGTATCAAAGCAGAGTTCATAGATAATCTGCATAAGCAATATATAAGGAAAGGTATGAATGATCCCACTTTTATAGTGTTCAAATTCCTAATACATCACATTCCATTTCTTGACCTTCGACCTCTTTGACATCGTCATCCAGCAAGTACGTTTTATCCCGTCCGCTTTATAAAATTTATAGCATTTAGAACTGAACAATTTCTCACAGTCCTGTCATCTCTTTTAGTTCTCACCCTAAATGATTATATTATTAATGTACGACTCATAAAATCTTCGTGCAAGTATGAAGTTTCATGTTGGTGTTAAAACATGATTGTTTGTAGAGTGATCGATTGCACGCACTACATAAAATCTCCTGATTTCTTTCTCTATTACACTCCCTGAGACAATGACTACATACTCCTTCACAACTTTTAGATTGGGTGTGACAATGTTATGGAACGTAAAGCAAGAAAAACATATACCGAAGTATTTTCGTTTTTGCTTACGTATCCTAGATGTTTTGAATTAGATAGTAGGTCTCAGTTTCAAGACCAATGAAGAGGAGCGGGGCTGATTTCGCAGAATGTGTTGGTGGATGGAGTAATGGAATTGAAGTTCATCCCATTTAGCTAAGAATAAGAAGATCCTGCATCTCTATTCGTGTTCTAGTTGGAGCAGTATTAATTGTGTGCAAAATTTCACAATACCTTCGTTCGATGAGGGGTTAGATAAAGAGGAAGAGGTTGGATTGTTTCGGTAGATCCTCTTCCGTTTTGCAGAAGGAATAAAATCCTTTAAATTTTCAGATGATCTAAGAATAACAAAAAAGATAATGTATATAGTAATCTTTAAGAAGTTCCCTCATTCATTGTACAAAAAGAAAGCATGAGTAAAGAAGGAATGAAAAATTTGTTTGTCTTCCCATGTACTTCATCTTTCTTAAACTACCAAGAGAGCAATTAAAATGCTTGTAGTGAAAGAGTTTCACTTAAGAAAATATCAAGGAATAGTAAAAGATTATATAATATATACACTGCAAGTTATTTACACTAAAATGAGGATCACTGAGTGAGGAAGCAATGAAAATTTTTATTCAATTTTCAACAACATATTCATGCGAAAAGATATTTTCATCAGTCACATTAATTAAAACTCGATACTGCTCTCGGCTTGAAATAGACGCAGCTCTCCGTCTTGCAGTGACGTTATTGAAGCCGAATCTCCACATACTGATGTCAAATAAACAACAACAACCATCACATTAAAAATGGGTAATATTTAACTAAACTTCAGGTTTTTGTACCTTTAATTTGTGTATTTCGCATTAAAAAAATAAAGCTTTTATGATTAATATTGTATAAATATATTTACAGTACCTTTTAATCTAAATTCATATTAGTGGTCCGCCAAATAAAAAATTATACATTTAGTGGTCCATTAAGTTCTAAAGGTTGGCGACCGCTGCTCCAGAAGGAGCACTTTTCCCAAATCGTAAATACTTCTCTTTTGCATTATAATCTAAATTAAACAGCTTAGTCATGTATCTCCGAATTATTGGTATTCTCGCGATTACTTGCTTATTTTTACTACTAATTAAATAACTTATATTTTCATGATATAAGGAAATTTTAATCGAATTAAAGAAAAGAAAACAGAAACGAACGAGTGGAATAAAATAAATTTTGGTTAATAAATATAAAATTCATGTAAAAGTCTATAGATAGTACTTACCATTCTATCTTTTCAATATATTTAATATAAATCGTGTTTGATTGATAAAACAAAGACCATCTATAGGTTAGTTCGCCTAAATAGGAGAAGCGGTGACATTTGGCAACAATACAAGGCCTATGAAGCAAGTCATTCTTTCGTCTTGATTCTAATGAAAGTGTATTAATTCCTTGTTTATTATTATACATAGCTGGCCGCGACTTTAACTTTTCAGGTGCGACTTTGCCGCCGGATCTGGTGCGACTGCGACTTTGCGACTCTATTTTTGTCCCCCTCCCCCCTCCCCCCCGTGCAAATCGCGACTTTGATAATCTTAGAGTCACTATATATCATTAAAATAAATCCAAACCTAAATAATTACGCCTCCTCCATTAAATTATTCACAATATAACCAACCAACACTTCAATAGATTAACTAGCCAGCCGACCAACCGAATAAATTTCGTCAGTAGTTTTATATGTTTAGTTAGTTGATTTCTCAACTCCCACGTTTGTTTTCGGGTTTTTTGTCTTTTTTGTGTGTTTTTACAATTTAATATAATAGGTTATTTTTTGTTTACTTCAGTAACTTTTAATATGTGATAATCAAGTCAGTTTGTTATAATTTCACTTTCTATTATTTTTTGGGGAATACCACTGGGTAATATTATTTAATTCTATATATTATTAGTGTTTTTACTTTAATTTTAATTATTGTCAATTTTATTATTTTAACTTGTGGAAGGTGGACTTGATCCACCACATCGGCCGTCGCCTTGCTACCGGTGTCTTCCGCACTTTCCCCATTGAGAGCCTGTTGGTCGATGCTAGGGAGATGCCACTCGCTCTGCGTCGCATACAGTGCATCACTCGCCTGTCCGCGCGAGCTCGGCGCCTCCCTCAGTCGCTAACGGCTCTCACTGCATCCGCAACTGATCTCGACGGTGCCTATGCCGCCGGGAGACGCCATTCATACCCTAAGCCCTTTGAGTTTAGCGCCAGGAAACTCCTTCGAGAGCTAGGTATAGCTCTCGGGCCGGTGGCGCCTCTGGTTCTGACCAGGACGCCACCCTGGAGGGTACCACATTTGGCTATTTGTCGCCACGCCTCTGCTCCCAAAGCTTGTACAGCGCCGGGAGTATTGCGTTCGACCTTTTTGGAGCACACCTCGTGTCACGCTGGAACCGTGCCAGTGTATACGGATGGCTCCAAGTCCCAAGAGGGGGTCGTCTTCCACGCCGTATCCCCTCTGTTTGAAGTCAGCGGGGCTCTGCCAGGCGCTGTGTCTGTCTTCACGGCCGAGCTGGTATCAATACACCACTCGGTGCGGGAGATTACGCGACGTGCCCGGTTCGGAGACCGGATTGTGATATATAGCGAATCACAAAGCGCCCTAAGTGCTCTCGGGGCATTGGAATCTCCGCATCCCATGGTTCGCGGTATCCATGACGCCACGGTTATGGCGAGCCGGGCAGATGTCGAGATTTTCTTCTGCTGGGTTCCTGGACATGTAGGAATTGCGGGAAATGAGCGCGCCGATGAGGGCGCCAAAGAGTCCACGAGGACTCTGCGACCGGACCAGCGTTTCGCTCTTCCTTACACCGACTACATGGCAGAAATACGGTCAGCTCTTCGGACTGCTTGGCCACGAAGATGGGAGACGGTCGAAGGGAACTTAATGTTGCGTGCATTGCGCCGCGACTGTTCCCATGGACCTATCCCCGAATGCCGCGACGGCTTCGGGTAGCTTTCTGTCGTCTCCGAATCGGACATACTCGTGTGACGCATCGCTATTTGATGGAGCGCTCGCCTGCGCCTTATTCTGACGACAGCGTCGTCCCCCAGACTGTTCAGCACATTCTTGTCGAATGTCCCAGACTGGGTGATCTTCGCGCACGTTACCTGTCCGGTACCGGGATGGGCGGGGTCGCTACCGCCTGTCCCTTGTGCTCAAGACGGATTTGTGCACACCGACCTGTGGACTTTTAGACTTTTGGGAGGAGGCCGGCCTTCTCCCCGTTAAAAAAATATTCAAATACGGATCGCGGTCTTCTTCGGCGGGGGAGGGCACGCCTTCCCCGTCGATGGAGCTCGCTCTATGTTTTTTTTCTTCTTTTTGCTTTATTTTTATATTTTTCTTTTTTTCGTTTTTAATTTGGCTTTTAATATAGCCTAGATGCAGGCTAGCTTGAGTAAGGCGACTTATGCCCTAGAAGGCAGTCGCCAGATGAGATAATGGAAAAAAAAATTGCTTTCTGTCGTCTCCGAATTGGGCACACTCGCGGGACTCATTTCCATTTGATGGAGCGCTCGCCAGCGCCCTACTGCGAAGACTGCGTTGTCCCCAGGCTGTTCGGCACATTCTTGTTGAATGTGCCAGTCTGGGCGATCTTCGCCCATCCAGGTACCTGGATGGGTGGGGTCGCTACCGCCTGTCCCTTGTACTGGGGATGAGTGCGTGCACATTGACTGGTAGACTTGTAGACTTTTGGGGGGAGGCTGGCCTACTCCCTTTTATTTAACCCGTTTTTCCTTGTTCTGTTTTTGTTTTTGTTTTGCTTTTTTGCCTTTTAGGTCGCACGTTCCTGCTCTTTGCCTTTTCCCTTTTTTTTAATTTTTAGTTTTGGGTTTGTTTGTTTTTTGTTTTGTTTTTAATCTGATTTTAAAGTAGCCTAGTACTAGGCAGGTTTTTAATACGGCGACTAATGCCCAAGTAGGTAGTCACCAGATGAGTTCTTAAAAAAAAAATGAAGAATCGCACCGTGACTTAGGCTATCTAGGCTCCCTACGCTTCTCTTGAAAGTGTACGGTGGCCTAGCCTTCCTAGGCTTCGTTTCATTATTTTACTTCCTTGCGCAAACATATTTTTGATAGCCTCCACTAAACCCATTAATGTATCAATATTATAGAAGCGAATTTAGTGAAATTTTGAGAATCGACAGATAAATAGTTGTTAAAAAAACCCTCTTTTTGCAGGACCCCAAAATCCCCAATAGTTTTTGAGTTATACTAATTCAAAGTACGGTTAACTTTTTTCTGGGACACCTTGTATATATGTAAGCTCCATTTCTCCAACTATCCATTATCTCTATGTTTCTCATTCTCTCCACCCGTTACATGTCTCTCTTCTTTTACCCAATCTTTCTCTTCTTTATCTAAATGCGGTCTTTCTCTCTTTATTTAGATGAAGAAGATAAAGATTGGGTAGAAGAAGAGAGACATGTAACGGACGGAAAGAATGAGAAACATAGAGATAATGGATAGTTGGAGAAATGGAGCTTTTTCAGATAAAGAGAGAAAGAAGGAGGGGAGCATGAGAGGTTAGGAGGAGGAAATGTAGGAGAAAGAGAAAAAAAGAGAAATGTCAGATAGAGGGGAAAACGGAGCACTATAGAAAAAAGCGAAGGAGGGGTTGAAGGAAGAGAGATATGGGACGGAAGGAGAGAGCAAGAGAAACAGATAGAGGAGAGAGAAAAAGGGAGAAAGAGCGTGGAATTATATAAAGAAGAGAATGAAATAAGTTAGAGAAAGAAGAAGAGAACAAATAGATAGAGTAGAATAAGAGGTAGTAAATGAAGAGAGATAGAGAGGGAGAAATTGGTGAGGCGGGAGAGAGAAGAAGAGAGAAATGATCAGAGACGGACCTTGATCTTGATCCCGATGCGGGCGACCACCGAGCGGCAATCCCCCCTGGCCTTTCTATGGACACTACCTGTGAGGACAGGGAGGGAAAGAGTTAGTATCGTCCTAATGTTACCTGCCTACACACACACTCTTCTCTTCCACACGATCTCCACGAAATATTTCACTGCTGCAATCATTCGTCCGGTCACAGAGCCCCAACAGAATAAGCAGCCATTCTCTTCCACTCTTTTCTATCCCCTCATTCATTTCACATCTCATTTCATTTAGCATGACCTGCATCATTTCCACTCCCTCACTAACATACTTATCGCATTCCAACATGCCATGCTCTACTGTTTCATCCTCACCCATGCCATACACTTTACTGTCAGACTCTGATCATCTGTAACTTCTCGCATTCACATCCATACATTGTGTCCTAGCAAGGAAGAGAAGCTCACCACTCAAGCTTCCATCATACCAGCTTTCATACCTTGGCCCCTTTTTCTCCTTATATAGCTCTAGTGTCCTCTTTCCTTCCATCTCATCCATCCACTTTCTTTGAGCCACATCTTTCACCACTTTGTCTTTTTCATTTTTCCACTTCCTCCCATCCCAGTTACGTCCCTCCCCATTCGCATTCAACATTGTCCACTCATACAAACTAAAGTTTGCTACTAATCCACACACATTTTTCATCCTCAAGCACTTCTTATTCCACCCGCTACTGTTCTCATTCCACAAATAAATCTTTCGTGCCAATCTTGTATCCTCCATTCGCTCCAGTCTAATCTTATACCTCAAAGACGCTTCCATACACCTTTCTCTAAAAGTACTCCATCCCATGTCACCTCTCACACCCTCAATCACTGCATATTTAGGTGACTTTAGGGCCATTCTTCCTACCCTATTTTGCCCAGTCTCTAGCTCGTCTATTTCCTTTTCCTTCCAAGCTATCACATCCATACCATACATAATACTTGGTACCGCCACACTCTTCCATACTTTTCTCACCACATCATACTTATTAGCCCTAATCCAAGCTGCACTGCCCATTCTACCTACCCACTGGTTAGTCATACTAATCTTCTCATTCTTCATTTTTTCACTGCCTTTTGAGCTCATCCACACTCCTAAGTACTTGTATTCTTCAATCTGCTTTAATACATTTTCTCCGATTTTCTATGTGGCATAGCCGTCCTTTTCCCACCTATTCACTGTCAGCACCTGGCTTTTCTCATTGCTAAAACTAACTCCAAAATCTCTGCCATACTCATTTACAACATCTAGAAACCTTTGCAACTCTTCTGTTGTCTCACTCCTCCCATTCACATCATCTTCGTACATCAACAGGGATATCTTTTCCTTCGCAACGCTTATTCCCACATTCAACCCTTACCCTATCAGCTAACTCATATGTGCACATGCTAAACAGAGTGGGTGAGAGGATACACCCTTGCCTAACGCCTCTCACACTCCTCGCCCATCCTTTTTCTATATCTCCTAGTCTATACTATTCTCTAGTATCTACATACATGCTTTTTAAAGTGTCAACTATCTTCTGACTAAGTCCTACCTTCTCCAACACTCTACCTTCACAAAACCTCCCTGTTTACTCTATCATATGTCTTCTCTATGTCTAGAAAACCTAGATACAGCTTATTCCCATCTTTAACCTTCCTTTCAATCCTTTCATTCACGACGAACATGTCTTCCACTCTTCTGTCAAACCCCCGTAAGGGGCGCGGCGATTTGCCATCCTGGCCGCCGTGCTGACGGGATCCAGCGCTCCGTCCGGCCCCAGCTTAGCCTCTCTTCCTTCCTTCAGATAGCCCGATTTCTCCCCTACCTAGTCGCTTTTCATACAACCTCTCCCACAACTTTCTCTGGTCAGCCTCTAATTTCACAGGGTAGAATGCTGACCTTCTTCTCAAGCCAACCACCCCGGATCGGGGCTGAGGGGGGGGGGACATTGTTCCCTAACCCCTCAGCTCCGGTTCGGGATGGGGTTTTTTTAACAACCTGCTTCATCCCCACCCACATCTTCCTCACATCCCTTTTCCTCTCCTCTTCACAACCTATATTTTTTACGCCGTGTCCAAGGTGGAGCCGCCATGCCGAAGGACTGCCAGGCCACCAGGCGGGAGGGGTGGTCCCGAATGGCGGCGCCTGGCTCTGCCGGGCTTGTAAGCACCTCTCGCAGTGCGGGCAACTGCGAGAGGTGATGAGCTATTGCGTCCCGTAATCAAAAGAGGGTCACCATGCCCATGTATGAAAAAAAACAAAAACCCCAACCCCCAACTTCCCCAAAAACATCTACGGAGCCGCCCTCGGGCAGCTCCACCGAGAAAATGGAGGTCCCCCCCTTGTGCTTGCGCAAGGGACCCTCCATAATTCTTTAACCGGAGAGGAGGCTTACTCCTCTCCTACGCCTACGGGTGTAGAGGACTCCCCCTCACCCCCTTCTCTGGAGGTGCTTTCGGGCACCTCCCTATCTCCAGCGGCAGTCCCTCCTTTGCTTTCTAAGGGGACTGCCAAGAAAGCCAGCAGGCAGCCCATTGCCGACCGCCCCTCGTGCAAGCGGCTCGGTAGGGCAAACCCCCTTAGGGGGGAGAGGGAAGCCAGGCCCCTTCGGTCGCTTCCCTCAAAAGACCTGCTGGCAAGAATTTTGAACCTTGCTGGGGTCAAGGCCTGTGCCTCCCCACACCACCTGACTAGTGACAATACTGCCAAGGGGACCTGCGATGTTCTGGGAGGGGATGGCCAACTGGAGGCCCCTCCTGTGATAGACATGGTCCTTGAGGAGACCCAGCCCCAGACGGTAGGGCCTTCCATGGGGGGGAATTCGGGCTCGGCGCCAAGCACCGAACCCGAATCCGCCCCTATGCAAGGTCCTCCTCAAATGGCTGAGGGCTCCGAGGCAGTAGAAGGAGGGGAGGGATCTCCTCCGACAGGTGCCCCTACGACAACCAGGACCTTCTCCATTTCGGAGAGGGACCTGGCTGAGGCTGGTCCATCTGGAATGGGGACTTCTGCCGGCGGAGGTGAAAAGCGGGTTCATTCCCCGCCCTCCTCTCCTAAAAAGAAAAAGACTAAAAAGACTCAAAAGACGAAGAAGACTCGGGGCTCCTCTCCATCCGCGGGGGCTGCGGGGACGGATAGGTCTGCTACCACTTTGGTAGGCGACCAAGCCAAGATCGGCACATCCGGCCCCTCTACCCCCTCGTGTGCGGAGCTCCTGACTACGACTAAGACCAAGAATGCACAGGGCGGAGCCTCGATGACATCGGGGCCCCTGATTCAGAGGTTACCTGGCGTTTTCGAGCCCGCTGGCTTCAAACGCTTCCTCGTTATTCACTCCACTGATGGCACCATGTTGTCCAAGGGCAACATGATCCATCAGAGGAGAGGATTAGCTAGTGCAATTGGTAGAGAGCCGAAGGTAACCCGTTTCTCGGACGGGAGCCTTCTGGCGAATGCGGCGAATCCCGCCGAGGCGGCCAAGATAAGTGCTCTTCGGACACTTCATGGCACCCCGGTGAGTGTGACGCCGCACTCTACCATGAACTTTGTGAAAGGAGTAGTTTATGCGAGGGAACTCGTTGACTACTCCATTGAGGACATCACCCTAGAGCTGGCCGACCATGGGGCGGTCAAGGTCGAACGTGTGATGAGAAAACAGGGAGGGGCCTCGAGACCCACCCCTACACTCTTCGTCACGTTCGACTGTGACAAGCTCCCTGAGTCGGTGCGTGCCGGTTGGTACCGCTACCGCGTGAAGGCATTCGTGCCACTGCCGCGGCGGTGCTATTACTGCCACCGCTTCGGCCATACGAATCGATCATGTAGACGTGCAAAATCGGGGTCACCCGAAGTCTGTGTAAATTGCTCCAAGGTCGCACACGATAAGTCCAAATCGTGTGTGGCCAAGTGTGTCAATTGCGGAGAGCCGCACCCTGCTTCTTCGAAGCAATGTGGTGCATATCTCCTTGAGAAAGAAATCCTGGCCGTTCAGGCCCAGGATCGACTCTCATTCCGCGAGGCAAAGGACTTGGTCCTGGCGCGCCCGGCTCTGCCTGGGACGTCATATGCCTCAATAGTTAGAAAGGCACCCTCTGCTCCTGGCCCATCCAGGCCAACGAGCACGGTTGTTTCCGCGCCCATTCGGAGCCCTTCTGTGGGCTCTACCCAACCTGGGCGCTCCCCTGGTAAAGCTGGCGGCAAAAAGGGTTCATACCCTGCCCCGGCTAAAACCAGGGCTCCCCCCTCTTCCCCCAGCGTGACCGTTTCGCGTAAAGCGAAACGGCCACGCGCCTCCACCGAGTCGTTAGACTCACAGGAGGCAACACCCCTGAAGATGGTCGCTAGGCCATCTTCCGGGGTTCCTAAAGCTGTTCCCCGAAAGGAGGACAGCAACAAAGGAGCTTCGGCCCCTTTGCCCACGCCCCGAGGTGGAGCGAGTGGCTCGGAGACGGTGGTTCCTCGAAAAGAGGGCCCCCCGCCTCCGAAGCCGCAACGCCCGCCTAAAGTTTCGAGGCGGAGGGAGGAAAAGACTCGCATGGAGAGCCCAACCTCCCCCAATAAGTCCTCGAAGGCGACAGCGCCTTCAGCGCTTTGTCCGGCCAACAGCGCCCGGGGTTCTGCCCCCGGGAAGCGTACGGCCATTCCCGTGAGGGTCTTCAATTCGAGGAGGGCCCCCGCGTCTCCTCCGAGCTAGGCCTGGAGGGCATATTCCTTCAATGGAATTGCCGTGGACTCCGGGCCAACTGGGAGGAGCTGCGGAGGCTCGCCTCATCCCGTTCCCCGTTAGCTACTTTTTGGCAGGAGACCATGCTAGGCGCGTGCCCCCTGCCTGCCCTCCCGGGGTATAAGGGTCTTGCGACCCAACCACCGCGGGACGGCCGGGCTGGGGGATGCGCGGTTTACACCCGGCATGATGTCTCCGTTCTTCCTTTCTCTTTAGATACCTCCTTTCAGGCAGTGGCTGTGCAGCTGCACCTGGATAGGAGGTATACTATCATTTCTGCGTACATTCCACCGTCAGCTGACTTCGACGCGGGGGACTTTCGCCGCGTCGTGGAACGGTTGCCGAGGCCCTATCTCTTGCTTGGAGATCTGAACGGCAGGCATCCTCTCTGGGGAGATTACACCATAAATCCCAGGGGACAAGTCCTTGCCGATCTGATCGAAGAGCTTGAGATGGGTGTCCTAAACGTGGATGAGTTTACGCATCACTGTCCGAGAACCGCTTCATTTTCTTGCCTTGACCTATCTTTGTGCTCTTCGGATGCACAGCCTGATATTGATTGGGGGGTGGTCGATGACCTCCATGGTAGTGATCACTTTCCCATTCAAATATCATTTTCAGGGCAACTGCCGCCTGAGAGACCACCTCGGTGGTGCTTGGCGCGGGCGCGGTGGCCTGCATTTCAGGAAATGACTGAATTCTCTATCTCAGTCAAGGAGTTTAGGTCGGTAGATGAGGCCGTTGAGTTCTTCTCCGGCAACCTCATCGCCGTGGGCCTGACTACTATTCCTAGGACGTCTGGCCGTTTTGCACGCCGACCACTCCCATGGTGGTCGGCCGAGTGTGAGACGGCCCTCAAACAGAAGCGTTATGCCTACATGCGCTATAAGCGCCGCCCGAACGATTTCACCGTCGCTGAATTTCGTCGGGCTAGGGCTAGGTTCCGGTATATTTCGAAGCACGCCCGCCGCTCTTCTTGGCGGGCATACGTGTCTTCACTTAACGGGAAGACCCCTTTAGCTGAGGTGTGGAAGCGAGTCAAAAGGATTCGGGGCAAGTTCTCGCAGGACCCCCCTCCCGTTCTCCAGGAGAATGGGACCGCAATCTCGGACCCCGCGTCCGTGGCGGAATCCTTAGCGACCGCTTTTTCCGCATTCTCTAGCCGTGATGCTGCTCCGCCAGCATTCAATGCACGTCGTGATGTCGCGGAAGGCCGCCGGCTGGACTTTACCTCCAGAGGCGGAGAACCCTTCAACGACAAGTTTACTGTGAGTGAGTTGCGTTCCGCTCTCGCTTCGTGCGCGGACACCGCCCATGGTCCGGACGATGTCCCGTACGCCATGCTTCGACACCTGGGTGAGCGAGGCATGGCCTTTCTATTAGATTTGTTCAACAGGATCTGGGTGGAAGGTCTCCTCCCAGACTCCTGGCGAATCGCTACTGTGCTCGCCTTTCGCAAGCCGGGGAGAGATCACTCTACTCCGACCGGTTTCCGCCTAATCTCTCTAACCTCTTGCGTGTGCAAGTTGATGGAGAAATTGGTAAATGTTAGATTAGCCTATTTCCTGGACAGCGGAGGCCATCTGTCTTCTGCACAGTGCGGCTTCCGTAAGTTCCACTCCACGTCGGATGCTCTGCTCCGACTGGAAAATGCCGTCTGCGAGGCTTTCCTTCGTAGACAGCACTACGCCACGGTGTTTTTTGATCTGGAGAAAGCCTATGATACCGCATGGCGATACGGTATCATGGAGACTCTCCACACGATGGGGGCGAGGGGACGCCTCCCAATGTTTATATCTGAATTTTTGCGAGATCGTCGATTCCGCGTACGGGTGGGGGGAGCCCTCTCCGGCCCAAAGGAGCAGGAAGAGGGTGTCCCGCAGGGAAGTGTCCTCAGTGTCACACTCTTTGCCCTGAGCATCAACGGCATCACCTCGGTGCTGCCGGAAGATGTTCTCGCTACGCTCTACGTGGACGACCTTTCGATCTCTTTTGGCGCGGCCCAGATGCCAACTCTGGAGCGCCGACTCCAACAGGCATTGAACCGCGTCTCTCGCTATGCCGAAGCGCACAGGTTTCGGTTTTCTTTGGCCAAGACTAAGGTGGTGCACTTCTGCCGCCATCCACGGCTTCACCCCGACCCAGATTTGTTTCTTAATGGGGTGCGCCTGGATGTGGTTGAGTCGCACCGTTTCCTTGGTCTTGTATTCGACCGACGCCTCACCTGGGAGGCTCACATTCGCAGCCTTAGGGTCTCTTGTACCCGCGCCATGGACATTCTCCGTTCCGTGACGTTCAGCGCTTGGGGCGCTGATAGGGCTACCGCCTTACTTTTTTATCGATCCTTTGTTCGCTCGAAGCTCGACTACGGATGCGAGTTTTATGCATCCGCAGCCGAGCGTTTATTGCGGAAGGTGGATTCGATCCACCACACCGGCCTTCGCCTTGCGACCGGTGCCTTCCGCACTTCCCCCATTGAGAGCCTGTTGGTCGATGCTGGGGAGATGCCACTCGCTCTGCGCCGCGTGCAGTGCATCACTCGCCTGTACGCGCGAGCCCGGCGCCTCCCCCAGTCGCCAACAGCTCTCACTGCATCCGCAGCTGATCTCGATGGTGCCTATGCCGCCGAGAGACGCCAGTCATACCCTAAGCCCTTTGGGTTTAGGGCCAGGAAACTCCTTCGAGAGGTAGATATAGCTCTCGGGCCGGTGGCGCCCCTGGTTCTGCCCAGGACGCCACCCTGGAGGGTACCACATTTGGCTATTTGTCGCCACGCCTCTGCTCCCAAAGCTTGTACTGCGCCGGGAGTATTGCGTTCGATCTTTTTGGAGCACACATCGTGTCACGCTGGTACCGTGCCAGTGTATACGGATGGCTCCAAGTCCCAAGAGGGGGTCGGCTTCCACGCCGTATCCCCTCTGTTTGAAGTCAGCGGGGCTCTACCAGGCGCTGCGTCTGTCTTCACGGCCGAGCTGGTGGCAATACACCACTCGGTACGGGAGATTACGCGACGTGCCCGGTTCGGAGACCGGATTGTGATTTATAGCGACTCACAAAGCGCCCTGAGTGCTCTCGGGGCATTGGAATCTCCGCATCCCCTGGTTCGCGAAATCCGTGACGCCACGGTTTTGGCGAGCCGGGCAGATGTCGAGATTATCTTCTGCTGGGTTCCTGGACATGTAGGAATTGCGGGGAATGAGCGCGCCGATGAGGGCGCCAAAGAGTCCGCGAGGACTCTGCGACCGGACCAGCGTTTCGCTCTTCCTCACACCGACTACATGGCAGGAATACGGGCAGCTCTTCGGACTGCTTGGCAAAGAAGATGGGAGACGGTCGAGGGGAACTTAAAGTTGCGTGCCATTGCGCCGCGACTGTTCCCATGGACCTATCCCCCAATGCCGCGGCGGCTTCAGGTTGCTTTCTGTCGTCTTCGAATCGGACACACTCGTGTGACGCATCGTTACTTGGTGGAGCGCTCGCATGTGCCCTATTGCAACGACTGCGTCGTCCCCCAGACTGTTCGGCATATTCTTGTCGAATGTCCCAGTCTGGGTGATCTTCGCGCACGATACCTGTCTCGGTACCGGGATGGGCGGGGTCGCTACCGCCTGTCCCTTGTACTCGGGACGAGTGCGTGCACCATGACTGGTGGACTTATTGACTTTTTGGGGGAGGCCGGCTTTCTCCCCTTTATTTAAGGTTCCTTTTTTTGTTATTGTTTTGTTTTAGGTTGCACTCTCCTGCACCGGGGTGAGGGGGACCTCCCCCCGCTGCCGGAGATTGCTTCGATTGTTAAGTTTTTCCAATTTATATTGATTGTTAAGTTTTCATATTTTAACTTTAAAGTAGCCTAATTCTAGGCTGTCGTGTTTTTCGGCGACTTATGCCCAAGTGGGTAGTTGCCAGATGGGCTCTATAAAAAAAAAAAAAAAAAAATCTTCTGTCAAACCTGAAACCATTCCTGTCCTCACCTATGTTTTTCCTGCCTGGGATTTCTGTCCCAATTCTTGTTAGAGCCGGACTTCTCCTGTCCCGGACTGGGAGAAGGACCCTTCCTTTCTTTTCTTTTGACAAGTTTATTTCAAACTTTACACGAAGTACAAATACACATTAATAGAACCTTTGCTGGGCTCAACCAACTCTGAAGTCAACTGATCGACCAAAACGCTCGAAAGCTGATTTATTTGAACAGTAACGCGTGATCTAAACCCGCGCGCCTCCTCTGAGGATGCTCCAAATCTTTCTCTGACGTCATCGCGAAGAGGAAATGATCCCACATGAATCATGTTAAAACAAGGAGCATACTACATGGACTAAATTGAAATTTACAATAACAAAATTTATAAATTTATACGATGCAATCAACATACATATATGTAGGTTACACAGCAAACAAAACCCACATTTTCATTTTCACAACAATGTTGAAGTCATGAATGTTATACAAAAAGTATACACAGCACAAAATACATGTGACAATGAGTGCTAAATAAAATTCAGCACTAATCAATATAAAAAAAGCACAAATAAAAAGTAAATAAAACTAAAATAATCTAAAAAAAATCAACCAAAGTGATTGACATCGCCTAAGCATAAATCAACTATACAAAAACAAACAAAAACGTGCACAATACTAATATACATTTATCAAAGTACAACGCGACCGATCCCAATAAACAGCGACAAAAAAATACCTACTAGGCTACCTACATGATTACCTGTGAGTAACCATGTAACAAAAAAACCCATCCCGGTCCAAGGCTAACCTACTTGATACATACAAAATTATACAGGTCAAATGACCCAAGTAGAGGTAGACCTACCAATCTTCACAGCCTAAGCTAAGCTAACATACTGACAATCAAAGGTGGGCACTAAATACATTTAAAGTAATTAAATATTAAATACATGAGCAAAATGTATTTAGATACTAAATACATTTTAAAAATGTCTTTTGTATTTAAATACTAAATACATTAAATGTATTTAGATACATTTTTAAATACATTTCAAATACATGATATATAATGGCAATCAATATGGACCATTGGTATCGCGACAAAAGAATATCCATAAAAATGAAATTGTATTTTATAATTACTAATGTAGGATTTGATGACAATTGGAGTTAGGTAGTACAAAGAAAATAGAAAGTTCCATCGAAAGAAATCTCAGTTAGTTATTTATATCAGCATTACATTTAAGTAATATCAGTTGCAGAAATGTTTCGTCAGATAAAGAACTCCGTTTTGGAGATAAGGTCAATCCTCCTAAAGAGAAGAGCCGTTTTAGGAGCTGACGACGGAAGGGTGGTGGTGTATTTAATAAATAACTTTTTTATGTTTGGATATCTATCTAAACTTTGAAGTGTTTTATTTGAATCCTGAAAGGTAAATGAACAATTCTAAATACAGCGAAATATTATCAGGTGAAAATTGCGAACGAATACCGTCCGTACCCTGCATATATATTAAGGACAGAAATGAAGGAATTCTTATCACTTTTTCTAAGTTCACGAACAATAACAAAGTAGGAGCTTGCGTAGCTAATTCTGTATCTACAGCTAAACTCCGCTTGGACCTGAAAATAATAGGTAAATTATCTGAGACCTGGCAAATATTGCAGATCAGCGCAAATAAATGCATATATGGTACAGAAACCAGAGAGAGTACTACTCACTACAAGACGATAAGTTAAGGTTACATAAGAGAACAAGGAGTTATTGTCATGAGTCACGTAAACAATGTATAGAGGTAGAAAAGGAAGTGATAGAAATAATGGATTACTTCAATTCTTATTAATTTGCATTTGAGAGGACACATTTGGAATATTCTGCATATGTGTGGTCACTTTTGCCTAGGAAAGACTTCTAGAAACTAGAGAAAGTGATTGCTAGGGCGACTAAATTAATATCAGGCCTAAAATTTATGGAACTGACTTAATAGACCTCGGTTTATTTTCATTGTAGACAAGAAGACCCCGAGGGAAACTAATAACCGTTTACAATTTTTTTAAATGGTCGTCAATTACCAAAAGTCCGACTTGTGAAAATGTTTGGAAGAGATAGGCAAAAATAAACTCCATTAATTTAATTCATGCTATAATTAGTACTCCTTCCTACGATGTGTTTAATTCGTAGACTCGAATGCGATATCATGTGAAAAGTACTCGTGTAAATACGTCTAAAAATATGTTGGAAAAATGTACATACAATATTTCGCTTTTGGATAAGGTGCTACAGTGATTACCGATAATAATAAAACTAGTTTTACTAGATACTACAATTTACAGGAATATCTTGGACTGGTCCATAAGGGATTTGACGTTTATTTCTTTCCTTGTAACTAATTCAATTTATCTACGGTTATTGGGTCGTTAAGACGAAAAATTAAAAACAACAAATCATAAAAAAAAATAATAATTTCGTCTGTTTTCATGATTGTTGCTTTGTGCACATCTGCGCATCTCACGGTGCGTTCAAGAATAGGGCGAAAGAGGAAGTATTAGAAGAAATTTAATTAAATTAACAACTGAAGGAATTTGGAGAATACAAAAGAAACACGGTGCTTATAATGTAATTAATGCACCGACCTGTTTAATATTCCCAAACACATATACAACTACTTATTCCCATACACATACGTAAACACACATAAGAACAACTTTGTTTTACAGCTACCACGAAGGTAACTAAGCATAGTTTGGGTTAATGACAACTAAATAACATGGCATCCATTTTGGGGAAATGAGATGCGCCCTTTACAGCCACGTTGACAAAAAGAAGGACACATTATTTTCCACGAGTTTACCATACTTATAGGCCTTATATTTCTCATGATTTTTTTTTTTACCACCAGTATAAGCGACGACGGCTCACATGCCTCAATGGTGTCCATTGAATCTTTTAAACGTGGTTCTTTCATGAAATCGAGTATTTGCGGAACATCAAAAATAGTCTATTTCGGCTTTTCAATGTTCAGAGTAGGAGGCCTTTCGTGGATATGTAGACCAAACACGTGTATTTATTTCCATGGCTGTTTCATTAAAGTTGGTGTGATACACAGCGGTGGCTTCACAAATCCAGCGCCGTATCACTCGGGTAGCGTCAACTGTAGGGGAAGGGGGGGAGGGGTTCTTCCTCACCCCAAACCAGACGCTATGGCTCTTCTTCCTGCCCCACAAAGCTTAAATAAAAATAAACCCCAGGGATTCGAGCTTTTCAGGAGTCGGTTGACCTGAAACTGTTTAATCCATTCCATGCCTCGTACCCCCCCCCCATCCCCACCCCACCCACACCCAAAATACGCTCCAGATTTGGATAGGCTTCATTTCTTAATGTTTTGTCGAATTAAGAAACGAAGCCTATCGATAGTTCTGACCCTTTTGGGGGGAATGGGGAGTTTCACCCTGTATGCATTTCTTGGTGCTGGAGATGACAACTCCCATCCATCGGGTCCCCAGGTTGCGGATCGGGGGAAGGCCTCTAGATATAGAGGTTAGTTGCGAATAAACTGAATAAGCAGCCCCGGACAAAATCACGAGTCGCCCTTTGGCAAGGCGTAGCGCTCGGTAGCCACCCTATACCAGGGTTACGGTATGGGCAGGTGGAGCTCATAGTCTTGTGTGACAATCCACCTAGGAGAGGGACAACTCCGAACTCAAACCCGGGCAGGTGGAGCTCGAAGTCTTGGTTGACAATCCGCCTAGGAGAGGGATAACTCTGAATCCAAACCCTCCACTGTCTTGTGGATAGACACTTCAGTCAAAGGCTAAGGGACCTCCCTGACAGAAAGGTGTTCTCATGCATTGGATTGTGCCATAGCCTCTGTACCATGGTCTTCCACTCTCTTGTGTTTGAGATCCCTGCCTAAGGGTACATTTAGGCATACTTTCCTATTTTTCATTCCTCCTCTTGTTTTACTCAAATGGTGTGTAGGGCAGGCTTAATAGATGAGCAAAGAGGCTCTGATGGCTTTTCAAGAGGTTGCCTTGGTCTATTCTTTTCTTTTCTCTTTTCTTTATTCTTTTTCATTCCAAAGTCATCATTACTGTCCTCCCTCAGTTGTTGTGGCGTCCTGAAGGGAATTTTGCCTTGCATGATGTGTCGGCTCCATCATGTTGACCAGTTTTTTTCCGACATATAATATTCAGTTAATGAAAGTTTTGCTATTGAATAATTTTGTACAAATTGTTGTTGTTGTTGTACAAATTGTTATTTTTGTTGAAGATCTTGTTGCTAATATTGTTTTTTTAATATCGATTTTAATTTTATCAGGAGATATTGAGCTCAACCCTGGACCTGGTCATCCTCGTCAGATAAAATGTCGTCTACTCTATATTAATATTAGGGGCCTACATGCCAATATTAAAGACTTGACTGCTTCATCCAAGTCTCATGACATTTTACTCTGTTCAGAGACCCTGGTTTCAAATATGAGGCATGTCTCTGAACTACTTATACCAGGCTTCAAAAAACCAATTTTACTTAGGCGTGATGCCATTCCTAGGGCTAGAGGATTGGCAGTTTACATTAGGAATGGTTACTCTGCTTCAAAGACCTCCTATGCTTGTTCTTGCCATGAGATGCAAGTTATGAAAGTATGTGGTAAGCAAAATAATTTTTATCTTTTTTCTGTCTATCGCAATCCAGACTTAGATGATACTATTTTTGATTGTCTGCTCCTTGCCATGGCCAAGGTACAGGAAAATGACCGGAAAGCCTGCTTTGTATTTATGGGAGACCTCAATGCTCATCATAGGCAATGGCTGTCTTCTGTCTCCCCTACTGACTGTCATGGTATCAGGGCTTATGATTTTGCGTGTGAGTCGGGTTGTGAGCAAGTCATTAGGGAGCCTACCCATTCATCTGGGAACTGCCTTGACTTGGTTTTCACTGATTCCCCTGGAGTCGTTACAAGTGCTGTTGATCCTCCTGTGGGAACTTCTGACCACTGTGCAATTTCTATAACTATCTGTATTGAGCAATCTATTCCTAATATAGCTCATACAAGCAAAGTATTCATCAAATCTCAAGTAGACTGGTGCAATATATTAAATGATATCTCCCGGATCAACTGGCCACTAATATATAAGGAGGTTGAAGCAGTTCGTATTTTGAATGATAAAATTGTTTCAATTATTGATAGACATGTTCCATTCCGTATGATCAGATATCGCACTAAGGACAAAGCCTGGTTTAATGATGACTGTAAGAGGGCTCATATGCAGAAACAAGAAGCCTACAACCTGTGGAAGGGGAGTAGATCTGCCTTTCTATGGGATAATTATGTGCACTACAGAACAGCAGCTCAGAGGGTATATAATAATGCTGAAGTTGAATTCAATACTACCACAAAGGGAACTCTTCAGCGCACAGCAAATTCCCACAAATTCTGGACCACTCTCAAGTCTGCTCTTTTTGGGAATGATTCATCTATGCCACCCCTTCTTAAACCTGATGGTTCCATTACCCTTAGTCCTGAAGAAAAGGCAACACTGTTGGCTGATGTTTTTGATAATAAACAAAGTAATGAGAATCTAACTCTACCTGACACTTGTTTCCCTGAACCAAGGTTAAACAAGATTGCTTTCCGTTCAAGTGAAGTAAAACAGTTACTTCTTGATCTGGATGCTTATGGTGGTACTGACCCAAATGGTATATTCCCTTTATTCTTTAAGAAAACTGCAGAGTATTTGGCTCCCAAGCTTTCCGTTATTCTTCGGAAGCTGGCGAGGAGTGGTAGTTTTTGCGAATGTTGGAGAATTGGTAACATCACTCCACTATGTAAAAGTGCAAGTGGTAGTTTTAACCCTACTGAATATAGGCCCATCTCTATAACTCCTGTTCTATCTAAGATTTTTGAACGTTTACTAGCTAAACGTTTAAGTACATTTGCCGAGCTTAATCGTCTGTTTCCCTTTTTACAGTTTGGATTTCGTAAGGGTCTGAGCACTTGTGATGCACTTCTCACAGTCTCCACCATTGTCCAAAAATCATTAGACTCTGGTCAAGAAGTTCGCTTAGTTGGCCTGGATTTCAGTGCCGCATTTGACCGTGTCAATCATAAGGCCCTGATATTTAAGTTGAAGCAGTTGGGAGTAGGTGGTGTATTTTTAAATATTATTGAACAATTTTTAACAAATCGACATCAAAAGGTTTATGTTGACAATAATTTTAGTGATGAGAGAGAGGTGCTATCTGGTGTACCACAAGGCAGTGTTCTTGATCCTCTACTGTTTATTTTATATACCCATGATATGTGGTTTGGACTGGAAAATAGACTTATAGCCTATGCTGATGATGCTACTCTAATAGCCCCAGTCCCATCTCCTGAGTTGAGAGCATCGGTTGCAGAGTCTTTAAATAGAGATCTGGCTAAGATAAATGTTTGGTGCACTTCATGGGGCATGAAGTTAAATGCAAAGAAAACCCAGAGTATGATTGTTAGCAGATCCAGAACACTAGATCCTCCCCATCCAGATCTTTTAATAAATAACATTCCCATCTCCATATGTGATTCTTTTAAGTTGCTTGGAGTTATGCTTGACTCTAGGTTTACTTTTGAGAATCACATTCGATCTATTTCCTCCTCTATTGCTCAAAAAATTGGCATTTTGAGGAAATCTTACAAAGTATTTGGAGAGCAGACTGTTCTTAAAAATTGTTTTAATGCTTTTATTCTTCCGTGTTTTGAATATTGCGCCCCTGTTTGGAGTTCGGCAGCCAACTCTTATCTTAATTTATTAGATAAAAATTTGAGAGCAATAAAATTTTTAATTCCTGACCTCAAAGTTGATCTGTGGCATAGGCGAGCAATAAGCTCCTTATGCATCTTATATAAAATTTTTAACAATGCAGATCATCCACTGCATCACGATCTGCCCAATTTATATGCCCCTCAACGAGTTACCAGAGGTGTACTAAATGCCAATAGTAGGGCCTTTACGCCTATGAGATTCAACACAACACAGTTTTCAAGAAGTTTCATTCCTAACACAACTAAACTGTGGAATGAACTTCCTAGTGTTGTTGTTGAGTCCTTGGAACTTCAGAAATTTAAAGTGGGTGCTAATACATTTTTAATTAACAGAAACTTATAACTTTAATATTTTATTCATTATCCACACATATATAATATTATAATATTTTTAACATTATAGCATTTAATTTTTTTTTTTTTTTTTTTTTTTTTAATTTTCTATTTATTTATTATGTTTTTCTTAATCTTTGTTTCGTTTTTTCCATACCAGGTTTCTTTCCCCGCTGGGGCCCTTGGGCTTATAGCTATTTGCTCTTCCAGTTGGGGTTGTGGCTTGGAACTTTAATAATAATAATAATAATGAAACTATTTCCCCCGAGGCTTATGACGTTATGGCAGGGCCAAATAATAGTTTTATTTATTCGAAAATACTATTTTCAAATGCTACTAACTCAAAAACTATCGTAAATCTATTATAGTTAATTGGGGACAACTGCCGCTTTTCTCATCTCGTATGCGCAATTACCTTAAATTATTTTTATTTACTTTATCCTCCATTATTAATACTACATCTTCAATTTATGATTTATTTCATTATTTAATAAATATTTGAGGAGTAATAGATAAAATTCAGAGGTGTACAGTGACTCACTGTACATTTAAAAATAACGGAAGCTGAGGAAAACGTGACTAGAGCCGCCTTTTTCAAGGAAATTCGAATCTTAGCTTTAATAAGTTCGCGCCAAGTCTCAAATATGGCGCGAAGATAGGAAAGGCTGGGGCTGACGTGGCTCAATTTAAGTTGTGATAGAAAACCAATACCGAGGAGTGTGCTGAAAGATATATATCTTCCTTTATTAACTAAATCTTCCTCCATGGTACCCTCAACTTCTCGTTCTTTAGAAATACAAAAGTTAAGATACTAAATTTATTTTTATATCAGATACATAACAGCAGCCATCGTTAAACTGACAAACTCCATCTGCCGAATTGCCACAATCGCTGTGACTTAAATTTGCGTTGTTACCACTCGGTTACGCCGAAGAAGCACTTGGTGAAAAAGAGTGGCAATTAACTTGGGTATTGGCAAAATACCGGACACAGAAAGGAGGGATAAGGGAACCCACACACCTAACCTTGAAGCCTGGCACGGGAGGGGGTGCATAACAGAATCCATGAACAGTCTTGCACAACATCTGGCCAGCATTTGAGTGGAGTGGCCTACATAGAGAATGGTTGACCCCAGGTGACCATTGAACTTACTGGTGGGCATTTTTCAAAGCATCAGGTAGCATGACCAAGATTCCTTTATTTTTATAAGGCAGCCAGCCAATGGCTTCGCCATTTCCCCCTACGAGGGGGGGGGGGAGCTTGCGCTTCGCTACTAAGATTAAAATTTAAAATCTAAAAAAAGCAGCCATGGTTGAATTTTTATAAATTTTCTGAACTTCGCCAATTATAATAATTTTAAAAAGGAACTCTAAACTAAATTTCCCCCCTTTCAAAATATCACGTTGCTAAAATATAATTATAGAATAAGATATATAAAAATATATTTTCTGAACTTCACTGTTTGTAATTGTTTGGGTTTAAAAAAAATCACAAAATTTCAATACTTATATTTATTTCTGAACCTCACCATTTTGTTTTTTGATATCATAAAAGAATTATTAGAAATAACTTTGCTGAAAAAAACATAAGTCCTAACCAAACTAAGATGAAATTATTATTCAAATACTAAAAAAAAAATCACCTTCTTAAATTATAGAGTTAGTGATGATGATATTTGATCGTTGAGCAACGCTTCACTCGGCATGACTGGACAGGGTCCGCATAAAAATAAACGACAGCGGTGCGTCATTCTTTGAGGAGTTTCCTCTTTAACTTTAAAGAGCCACCGAGATTGTTCTCGTTGGATTACACACGTTTAGAATCAGTCTGAAAATAATATTTTAAAAGAAGTTCAGAAACTTCTTTTCACAAAGATTGATTAAAGAAACCACTCTCAAGTACAAAAAGAAACTTTGGTATAAATGAGTTTTCTGATAACTGGAAATGGTACCAACGTTTGTAATTTGTTATGTAGACAGTTTTCGTGTTTGGGGAAATTATCGAACTGAATTCACTGCAATCGGAGGAACCCTCCCTGAGCCATTAGGGACGTGTCAGGCTATGAGTGCCCCAATGAGGAACGCTACAACTTCATATGTATGGTTCCGTAAAAGAGGTGGCATTGGCTATGTTGCTTTGAGAAGCCTGGGAGGGAAATGGTAGCGGTGTCGTGATAGGGTATGAGTCGCGTCACACAGTATCGGTGTATCCACTTACACTCACATTTACATAGTAATAATAAATTAAACGTACACATGTATACATTCACACGCCTCAATCCAATAGACATCGAGTCAATTGGAAAGGAGAGTGTCTTTCCTAGGAACGAATTCCTCGTGTCTTAAATTGGACCTTTTGAAAATTCAGGGGTCCCCCTCCCCCCGCCCCCATCAATTGCATCTTTCTTCCTATCTTCCATTCGGCAACATTTTTAATCATCATTCTCACTTATATTATCGTTCGGCGAATGATTTCGCAGGCTAGTCACCGACTAGCATCTATCTATTGATCCTTAGTTGGGGCAGGATGAGGACAGAGGGGCATAATCCTCTCTCCCTTTTCTCCAGTTGTTATTGGTTTCTAACATGTCTGTTTTCTTTCCCTTTTCACACGTTCTTTTTTTATTTTCCCCCAGGTTACGCCCGAATACCGGCAGCACGGAACGTTCGAACGGTCACCCAGCGAGGGAGAGAGGCGCTCCCGAGTTTTGGTGCCGGTTCTACCCCTCCACCTGCCACGCTTTGAAATAGCCCTCTAAGAAGTTATGCTGCAGTTAACATCTGGTGGAAGAGTAGTGTGGATTTGTGTTTGTCCGTTTGTTTTTGTGGCTGAGTGCAAGCAAAATAGTGTGTTGAAAGGACACGTTGGTGCCGCCAAGTATTTCGGGAGTGTAATGGCGTAGCTTGAGCTGAGTGTATGGAGAGGAAGTGATTAACCAGTGAACCACTGGAAGGAAATTCAGAGACTCCAGAGACGGGGACAAAGAATTTGACGGGAGTGGAAATGTGATAATGTTTGGACGGAACGGACATAAACGAAGGGGGAGAGGAAGCCTCTTTATTCACTTAAAGAAGGAAGAGAGGAAGCCTATTTATTCCCTTAACGAAGGAGGAGAGGAAGCCTCTTTATTCCCTTAACGAAGGAGGAGAGGAAGCCTATTTATTCACTCAACGAAGGAGAAGAGGAAGCCTCTTTATTTACTTAGCGAACTTGGAAGAAACGTCTTAATTTAACCCATCACCCCCCCCCCCCTCCTTCCTGGCTCCTTAGAAAAGGTTCAGCTTTGGAAGCTACACGAGAGGGGTTGTCGAAGTCTGTCTACTCTCATTAGGTTTGGTCCCATAAGCCCCCCACCCGCATACTAAAAGTCCCTAGAGCGCTACAGAAAGGAATTGGAAGAGGGAAATAAAAGGAAACCGCCCACAGAATAGGGTGGAATTGAAGGGTGCTCTGAAGAGAGCAGTAGAGAGCAAACTGGAAAAAGCTTAGAGAGGAAGAATGCTCTACAAAGACCAAAGGCTAATAGTTGAAGCTCCATGGGTAAATGAAGAGATAAGACAAGGAATAACGCAAAGGAAAGAGTACAATAGAGCAAAGAGGAATGCAAAAGAATGACGAAGAGGAAAGAATGTATCGAAAGAAATATAAAAAAAAATGAAAGAGGAAACTCAAGGAAAAGTTAGGGGGAAATGTACTGAATGATGAAGGCGACTGCGAGTATTTTTCAGCGAAAGTTTTTCCATTTCTTCCAAATTTGAAACGTACCGCCCCCCCATCCCCACACTCTCCTGATGCCCACCACGAGGGCGTATCAAGGATCAATCTGTAAAGAAAGAGGCGAAGATGAAGTGAAAATGTGCGGAAGATGTATAGCCACAGATCCCCCTCAGAGGGTGTTGGGGCAGGAAAGGCATAATCCTGCAGATTTCAACCTTAGCGTGGTCACCCATGCTACCCCAGACCCCTCCTTGCTGGGGCGTCAAAGTAAAGAGGAGGGGGGGGGTACAGGCATGTTGAAAACGCTAAGAGGAAAGGGTTGCCCCCCCCCCTCAAACCACCAGGAATGAATGCACAAAAACTGTTTGGCGACTAGCCTGCAAAGCCAGCCTCCGTCCGGGCATTTCCTTGGTGATGACCCGGGGGAGATCTTAAGCCCGCCTTCCTCGGCAGCTTTTCTTGACGTGTACACATGATTAAGGTCACGCATTTGTTCTGCACGACCGGTAGTCACTTCTTTTGTGTCCTCAAGGCACAGGAGAAGGCGTAAGAACAGCACAGATCTGGCAAGTGCATTGTAGATCATCTCCTCGAAAGTTTGCGCAAAGAGCGATGAATCCGATTGGTACTTCGATGAGCTTTACGAGATCGACTTTTAGCTCGGCGTAGAGTAAAGGCCCCGCAAAGTCTGCTTTCTGGGGCTGGGTTTGGCCGGGGATGGTACTCGAGGGGCCCTTCTTAGTAAGGATCTCTATGCTGGTTTCTTTCCTCTTGTCTCTGGTTATCCTCTTCTTTCTTGCCCTGTAAACAATGTGCAATTGTGTGTTTTGGGTGTGAGACGTATTTAGCGATAGAGAGTGTAGGTTAAAAAGCTGTTCGGATTTGACTGAATTGAGAGCTCCCGCCCATTACCTAATTGATTCCCCGCTAGAGTACTGAGGGGCATGGAGGGTGATGATAGATGGATCAGTATCAACACTGGCTCGTTGTCGAAAAATCGTCCTTGTGTGGGAAGACGGCGTCGAGTTATAAACTTTTATTGGGGTCCAAATAAACCTTGGTTTTGTAATTCCTCCCTCCCGGAGTCTTCCATCAGTCGTCTCGAAATGGTTTTCGGTAAGACTCTCGACTTTCCCTCATAAACTTAATGAGGGGGGAACTTTGTATTTTAGAATAACCCCTAAATTATTAGATTTGCTTCTTACCGACTCAGGGCTCCCACTTTTCATGGAGTTTCCCCATTGTAAAAGCCTTAATTATATGACTTTACAACCCCCCCTCCTACTTGGCTTCGGAGTAGGGGTATTCTCTCGTTACATAACCTGCGGGAAAATAAAAAGAACGCCGCAGTCGAACTGGTAAAGAATGCAGCCAAAGGCCCAATTTAAGAAAGAGCGAGGAATTCGTTCCTAAGAATAACATTTCCTTTCTAATTTACTCAGTGTGTAATGGATTAAGGCGAGAGAGAGGTGTGAATGTGCAGGGTGGTCGGCAAGTCTTGTCGCCCCTACCGAAAAGAAATGAGAACAATATAATCACATGTGCGTACACACATGTTTTTGGTCTACACATTCGCGCTGGGTCAATCAGCGATGGTACAACTCATCGTGAACAGAGGAGAGGGGGAGAGGGGATTTCTGTGCCAGGGGCATTTGGATATGAGTGCCCCAATGAGGAACGCTAGTAATACATGAGGAGGGTTTCGTAAAAGAGGAGAGATGTTGTGCCGTGAAGTCTGGGAGGGAAATGATAGCAGTGTTGTGCATTGGCTCTGTCGCGCATACTTAGCCCCGTGATGCTGGGTATCAGTGTATCCGCCCAATGTGGGGCCAGTTCATAACCCCGCTTAAGGTTTTAGCCGCTCTCGCTGGAATGGACCCCTCGCCTTGACCTCAGAAATCCAGCGCCGTATCGCTAGGGTAGCGAGAACTGTAGAGGGCACCATCTATATACTTCTCTAGAAATTTCCTCTAAATAAATCCATCTTGGTGCAGTTGTTATCTGTAGGTTCGATCCCCGTCCAAAGGCAGTCCCCGTCCCACCCTGAAAGAGCCCAAACCAGAAAAAGGATAAAATGGAAGAGAGACAGCCTCAATTGGCATCGCTTATAAATAATTTCTTCTCAATCAAAATATGAAAAGAACATTTTATATTATTGAAGAAAATAGAATTGATTTAATTAACACTCGGCTTTGATAGGTGTGAAGTTAAGAAACCTCGCGCCAAAACGAGGAACATTAGAAAACGCCTAACGATGTCTGTCTATCGCCTATGATGAATTCGAACATCATGCTAGGCTTTCCAAATGTGATACTACTAGGTTATTACAAATATTTGCCAAGCAACCAGCCACCATTAAGGGGGATATGGGGGCGAATATCCCATTTCGAAATAATCACTGAAAGGCTCGAATTTAAATTCAGTTGCCAGACGTTGTTAGTGCTCCAATGTTCATTGGTTTTATGCAGTGCTCCTCACCTTCGGGAAGGAGCTGCTAGAAATGAAGTGATTAAAATTCCTTGAAGTGGGTGACGGTGTATTAAGTCTTTCGAGATTTTATGAAATTAAAATACCCTCCCAAAATTGCAAGAAGGACCAAATACTCCATTTTAAACTCGTCCATTTAAGGCGACTCGAGAGGTGGGGCGGGTTGTCTTCGGAGGGGACCCCTGTCCCCGCCGTTCTCCTGTGAATAAACAGAAAGTGGTAAAACAAAAGGAACCTGGTAGGCAAAAGGCCTGGGAAACAAACTAAAACGGAGCCTTTTAACAAAAGGGCCAAAGCGGCCGTGGAATCGGAAGACAAATATTCGTCGGGGTTGGTACAAGAAGCTATCAAAAGTGCGATGAACTCTGCTCGCATGGCGTCGGTGGTGCTCTCGAGTACAATAGTAGCCAGCTCCTGGTTTGGGAGGATCCATCCCATCGCATGGGGGGTTGCATCTGAGTAAATTGTCCCCTCTTTCTCGGGCGGGAACCAGGGGGGCCCATTCGGAGGATAGCAAGACCGCCAAGAGGGAGACCCTGTTGGAACGGGCGTAGGCCAGTTGTGACCAGAACCTTGGCAAGAAGGAGGCCCCACAGATGAAATTGAGGAGCCCACCCAACCTCCCCCATAAGGAGGAAACCTTGGGGACTCTGGGGGCCCACTCGAGTGCCAGGCGGGTCCGTCGGGTCATCTTCTCGGTGAGGCGGGTGGACCTGGAGCGCAGGTCAATTTCCACCCGGAGGGAACGTTAATGGTAAGCGAAGAGGCTTCGATATCCCCTACTAATAGACTGAGGTCTTTACACGAGCCTATCAAAAGGATATCGTCCAAATACGTAAATACCGTGCATCCCCTAGCGCCTGCTATGGTCTGAAAGATGGGGGGCCATACACTGCTGCATTATGTAAGGACTCCCGCTGAAACCCATAGGCAGTCTCCTAAACCTGTACGTGCGGTTCTCACATTTTACTCGGACCAACCCAGGGCTCTGGGGTGGAGGAATGAATGAGTAGTGCCGAAAATAAAGGCTGCAAAGCGCAAACGGACGAGCCCGCAGCCGAATTCAAGGACGGGTAATTTGCATGAAAATTCTCAATAAAAATATAGACATCTGGAGAATATACAAAAATATAGCTATGAAATTAAAATCAATAGAATGGAAGTACAGGAATTTAAAACCATAAAAAGGTGTAAAAAGATATAAAAAATAATCTATTGAGAATTCAACAAGGGACAAAAACATAGACGATAGATGGATCAACAATAGGCACAAAAACAGAGAATATAAAATCATGAAACAATATATTAAGTTTGGGCTAAAAGATTAGATTCTTCTAAAAAAAAAAATTAAATTCTATTCACACTAAAAGAGACACGAGTCTCAGACAAGATACCCCGCAAAACCTGTTGGGGGACCATCTGCCCAGTAATGAAAGGGAAGACCCTCCCCCCAAGATTTCTCAAAAGGGGACACTCGGCAAAGATGTGAAGGGTGGACAGCTGCACCGCGCACAGGATGCACAAAGGTGGGGGCTGCCAATTCACCAAGTGCCCATGAGTAAGGTAGCAATGGCTTATCCTCAGTCGGCACAAAATAACCTCCAGTCTACGATGTCTTATGGTACGTGGCCATGGGAGGACTGAAAGTTTTATGGAATGGAGCTTGTTGGGAGAAAGCTCATCCCACATCTTCTGCCATAAGCCGACTACATATTCAATGATGAGGGGATAGACACCACGAAGTTGGACTGGGGCTGATTAGGGTGTTTCCCATCATGCCACCTCCTTGGCAGAAACATTCACCCTTTCATTACCTGGGATGCCCACGTTACTGGGCACCCAGCTAAAGAAATCATATGAATAGGAGAAAGATAAAAAAAGCCACCGCTGGATTTTGGAAACCAGCGGATGGCTAGAATCAAAAGCACTCAGGGCCTCCAGAGAACTAAGGGAGTCCGAGAAAATCGCAAGATAACCAGATGGCATAGGAGCAATAACAAAGAGTGCAGCAAGAATGGCAACAAGTGATGCTGTGAAAACAGAAGCTGCACTTGGTAGGCGAACCAATGCTGTCTGAGATGGAAAGACAGCAGCAGCTCCAACTCCGTCCGATGACTTGGGCCCGTCAGCGAACACAAAGGTGCTAGGCCGATGATGGGAGGATTGTTGATCATACATGGTTCTCAAGGCTACAGGCAAGAACTGATCCTTGGACCTTACTACAGGTGGTATGAGCCATGGGGGAATCTTTGGTAATGAAAACGGAATAACAGAAAACTCACTTAAACGTCCTGTGTGCTCGGACATGCGCAGAGCAAAGGGGCGAGCCAGGGATGGAAATCTATCATATGAGGCCACTGTTCGCTTATTGAACGTGCACTCATATACTGGCGACCATGGTAATTGCTCAAGACTAAAAAGATATTCGAGGTTAGACTTGAGCCTGTGAAAAGGAAGAGGAAGAGCCCCTTTCCCTGCATAGAGACACCACACAGGGGAGGTCTTGAAGGCTCCAGAAGCCAGGCACACACCCTGGTTACGCACAGTATTCAATTTTTCAAGGATGGACGGTGAGGCAAAGGAGTACACCTGTGACCCATAGTCCCGCTTTGGCTGGACTAATGCTGAATACAAAAGCCACAGGGTACGGCGTTTACTTTCCCAAGAAGTGTGTGACAGTAATTTCATTATGTCCATTCTATTCAGACAAGACCTCTTTAAGGCGTCCAAATGAGGCATCCAAGAAAGCCTTGAATCAAAAATCACCCCTAGAAATCTGAAATGGGGCTCAAAGGTGACAAGGACACCATAGAGCGACAAATGGGGAGATTCCCATGTCACCGATCTATGATTGTAAAAGTGGACAGCCTTGGTCTTTACTGTGTAAAAGCGGAAGCCCTTGGAAGAAACATTATCAGCTACGGTATTTATAACCCGCTGTAGCTTACGGATGACAAATGGAAGTCTAGGTGATGAACAGATAAGCGCTAAGTCATCCACATATAGAGTTGAGGAAATCTCGAAAGGGAGATTTGAGATAATGCTATTGATGGCCACAGAGAAGTGGGTGAGACTAAGAACACTTCCCTGTGGTATACCCTTAACTTGCTCTACGGGCTCTGATAGTGTATTTAAAACTTTTACACGTAGTGTGCCCCGTAGGCCCCAATCATGGAGTTGCTTAAGGATACCACACCTCCAAGTGGTATCATATGCTTTCTCAATATCAAAAAAAGCAGCAACAGAATGCTGCCTCTTTGAAAAAGCATCTCTTATATAAGACTCCATTCTAACAAGCAGGTAGGTCGATGGTACTCTGTTTTTTCTGAACCCTGATTGAGAGGAAGATATAAGATAGCTTGTCTCCAAAAACCAGACGAGTCTTGTATATATCAACATCTCAAACAATTTACATAGACAACTAGTAAGGGCAATGGGGTGGTAATGGGTGGGTTACGTCACATCCTTTCCAGGTTTCGGAAAGGTTAAATCACAGCCTCCCTCCACATAGAAGGAAAGCATCCCTTAATTCAGATAAAGTTATAGATGTCCAGCAAATGTGAGAGGAGGGAGGGATGCATATTCCTAATCATATCATAGAAAATGCTTTCTGATCCGGGTGCAATGGATCCACAGTGCTTCGGTGCATTATGGAGCTCATGGATAGAAAAGAGCAGGTTATAATGCTCATTATCCATGTTAGGCTCCATAACGTTGATAGGATGTTGCTCCTGTTGGATCCTAAAGTGCTAAAATTGGATGGAATAGTTGTCTGGGCTTGAAATATTAGCAAACAATCTGGCCAAGACATCGGAAGTAAGGGACAAGTCTCCCAACAGTTCTCCGGCCTGAACAATGTTTGTAGCTGTAAAGCCTTTGGATTTCCCCAATAGCTTTTTGACTCTCTTCGAGATCTTGTCTACATGGGTCTGCCAACATATAGATGCGATGTAACAATCCAACGAGGTCTTTCGAGCTCGTCGAAGTGTGCGTCGCCATGTTGTCCTTTCTCGGTTACGAGCAAGTTTTTTTATCATAGTGGGGCACCGATGATAACGTCGGCAAGCCTGTTTACATTCAGTGACAACTTTTGAGCATTCAGCAGACCACCAGGACAATTGTAGTCCACGAGCAGTTAAGCCGGAGAGCGGAATGGAAGAATTAGCTGCATGACTTTACGTGGGCTAGAAGATCATCAATAGCCACTTCAATATCTTTATGAGGGAAGGACACATCATAGCTCGAGAGGTGCCTGAACGTAGGTCAGTTTGCTTTTTTCGTATGCCATCTTTTGCTAGGTGGTGGAGGTGGACCACCTGTACATGGTGTTATTAAAATGGGAAAGTGATCACTGCCTCGCAAGTCAGGATCCATTGCTCAGTCAAAATCAGTTCTACAGCTTGGTGAACAGAGAGACAAGTGCACACATGTAAAGCTGTTCGTCTGGATGTGAAATGATGTTGGCTACCATCGTTTAGAAAGCAGATAACATTAGTAGTCAGAACTTTCTCAATCATATTTCCTCTAGGGTTGTTATCATGGTCTACACCTAAGGGGGGGTCAAGTATTAAAGTCGTGATTCAATAAAAAGGGAGGAGGGAGTTGATAAATTAAATTAGCGAACTTTGTAGCTAAAACAGCTGTATCTCTTTCCTTGCCAGGAGGAAGATAGAGCGAACAGACCGAATAATGGCGACTGGAATACAGGCGGACAGCAACCGCCTGCAGGTCTGTGTTAAGAGAGAGCTGTTTGTATAAAACCTTGTTGTTAACAAAAACAGCAGAACTATGAATTGGTTCTCCGGGGTTCTTATAATATCCCACAAAACCCGAAATGTTGGGTACTCTGCGTGTACCAAAGCAAGTCTCCTGTAAATCAATACAATCGGGATTGTAATCCTTAAGCAGGAGCTTGAACTCTTCCCATTTAAGGAAAAGATCTTGGAGGTTCTAATAAATAATTGGAAACATTGTTACCCTTTAACCATAACGGTAGATTTCTTCCTACCCTTAGGGGTACGAAATTTTGGATTTGAACTGCCAGCGGAAGTAGTTCGTGTCATACTAGCCTTAGGCTTGGAATATGACAAAGGAGGCATCGGAAGCTTGAGTTTTGCCTTTGGTTTTTCTTTAAGAGGTGGCGCATCAGATTTTGATAAGTGGTTGTCAGAGAGAACTGTCTTCACTGGAGAAGCAGAGATGGAAGCAACTCCAGGGGTCATTTCAGGTGTCGAGGGAACAAAAGATGTTGATACAGCTGGTGGTATTGGTTGGGATAGTAGAGGCGACGGTGGTGGCGAAGACATTGGCAACAGCTGGGAATTCGACGCTGATAGAGAAGGGTGTGGAGTTAGCTTTTCTGAGTCCTCCTCAGATGAGGGGGTAACCTCCACAACAGCTGGCTCCTGGGAAGGAGCAAAGGTTGGTTCCTACTCATTCAGGAACCGAAGGAATTCCTACGCAGTATCAACAAGGGGGACTGGAGTGATAACTGACTTTGGAGCTGAAGAAGAGCTTGGTCCTTTAGGGGCAGGGTGAATGTCCAGAGGTGGAATAGATACCACCTGAGGACCAACATGATCAACATCCACATGTTTTGGAGCGGTAGCAAAGTGCTTAACCACCCTTTTAGAACCAGGAGAGGATGGAAGGTACCTCTTTTTGTTGGTAACCTTAAAAGCAATGTTAGGTGCTGACCAAGAGTGTTCATCACGAGGAGATGTACTTTTAGGACGGGGAAGACTTTTTACCTGGTCAGGCACAGAAGAACAAGTAGGAGTTTTCTGACTTCTCCCTTCCTTTGGCCCGATAGAACGCAGAGCATTAGAAAAGCTCACACCAGGTTGGACATACTCTTCTTCTGGCCTCTTTAAAACTGACCCTGTTCTTGTTTCTAATGGCAATGACTTTCCTCTCATAGAGAAAGAAAGTGCATTGATGGGATGTTGCAGGGTGTTCTTCGCCACAGTTAGAGCAGCACGGCCGTTGAGAACAGGGCGTCACGTGATAATCCGATCCACAATTCACAAACAACCTTGCCTGTTTACAAAACTTGCTTACATGACCAAAGCGTTGGCAATGGAAGCATCGCCGTGGGTTTTCAACGTAAGGCTTGACTGGGATGTTAAGATAGCCAACCTTAACGTAATAGGGCGAGTCCAATCTGTTGAAGGTCAGGATTATGATGGTGGTATGTGACCTAGCGCCATTCACAAAACTGGAAATGTGGTGGGCACTTACAACCGTCTCATTGGTAAGTTTTGATACCAGCCTGTCAACATCGTAATATCTTAACTCTCCCGATTGGATAACACCTTTACTGATACTAAATGTCCGGTACGAAGCAGATGACATCTCTACAGAAGCTAAAGACTGTAGAGTCTTAATCCGCTGATGCTGCTCGCTTGATTTTGCCTCGACTATCAATGCGACATCATTACGGGGCCACATTTGGGTAGGTTCGCCACATTTCTCAACAAAATCTTCGTAGACTTCGAAGATGTCATCCTTACTAAGAGGACTATCGTTCGCTTTTAAGACTAAAAATTGGTCGTAATCCAACTTAGGATCGACTTCTGACCCAAAAGGATCAAAGCGTCTACCATCAGGGTGCAGGGCACGATGACTGGACAAGGTCAATGGGGACATGTCGTAAACAACACGGTCCTCGGAGGAATTCTTAGGAACCAGGAATACGCGGTGGTAGCATCTCACCTCCGAGGACTCTTCCAGAATCCATGAATGCACCAGGGTCTGGATAATGGGTGCCATAATGGAGGGGGGGGGGAAGCATAATGCTTATAAACTTCCAATTACACCGTAACTCCCTGCCCGGCAGCTGCCCTGGCAATATTAGAGTGGTGTGGCACGCCCTGGCAAACACTGCCGGGCACGAAGTCACAAATGCGACGTTGCAGGGGATCCCTTAGCTAAAGAATCGAGCACACTGGCCTGCTACCCCTCCTCGTTACCTACTTCATCACCTTCGCGATGAGGTAGGCGCCTCGTCCGGGAGAGGAACAATTGGTCCGGGAGCGACGTCGGGCTCGGGGAGACCATGCAACTCGAGCGCCTCCAAGGCGGCGCGTAGTCCGGGATCCTCCTCGATTAATTTTTCCTGGTCGTCCAGCCTGGGGGGTAAGGCGATATTCAGAACCTCCACTGCAGCCGCCAGGCCGGGGTCCGCGGCCAGAAGCCGCTCCTGATCGTCGAATTGGAAGTC
This sequence comes from Ceratothoa steindachneri, assembly GCA_963969495.1. Classification (NCBI taxonomy): domain Eukaryota; kingdom Metazoa; phylum Arthropoda; class Malacostraca; order Isopoda; family Cymothoidae; genus Ceratothoa; species Ceratothoa steindachneri. The sequence goes on from OZ018317.1 coordinate 236,970,191, forward strand.
GTCCAAGTCAGCCTTCATCGACAGAGGGCTATGAAAACGGGCGTCGGTTTCCTCTGGTGAAACGGAGAAGTCGACATCACTGCTCCGAGGGGGGGTTTCCGGTCTGAACCAATTGCTAAGGACGGAGATCCCAGACAGATTGTCAGCGCCGATCTCCACCGCAAGATGTGGGGGGGTACCACTCAGGGCTCGGAACAGAGAGCCTGGGAGGATGGGGGGGAGGGGGTTGGTGGAGAAGGACCGAACAAAATTTCCTGAATGGCCCAAGACTCTTCGGCCCATTCACTAAAGCTTACAGGGTTTAGAGCCCTCTCTCCTGACCTTGCCGCGAAACCAGTTTCTTGGTCGCCGCTGCTGCTGCTTGCCCTGCTGGTGTTAGGCCTGTCGTTGTCTAGAGGCATAATCGGCGTACTGCTTGCGTAATACCGCATGGTTATATAACACCGAATCAATGTCAATACTGACACCCTGGGTGGACTGTAATCGCGAGTACTCTAGGGCATATGCCCAATTAACTAGGGATACTAGGTAATCAAATCGTAGACGAGTATTGAGCTGGGCCTCTTCCTGAGTCCTTAGCCTATCCCGCAGGCGGTGAAGGATAACCAGAAGTTCAATTTCTTCCAGGTCGCGCGTACAGAATGGGGAGTTGAGGGAAGTAATACGAATTGGGTACAACTCTCCGAGGCTGGACAATCTGGGAAAGACTTAGGGCCATCTGGAAGCCGGCATCGGGAAGGTTTAACTCTAGGGCTGGAGGTAGGTCCCTATGTGGGTCCAGCAGACTCGAGTCGGCCGTGCTGTTCCGAGGCTGGGGCGGCACCTCCCGAGTGCTAAGGGAGTCGAGTGCCTGACACCTCAAGGTATCATCGTCCTCGGATTCAGAAGCAGAGGGGGGATTCTGGGGAGGGGTGGGGCCGGGAGGGCACGTGTCCCGCCTCGAAATTCCGGGATCGGAGCTTATTAAGCGACGGGCGCGGGATTGCGTTGTAGGTTGGGCACCAAATCTACTCATTCTCCGTAGACTCGGCCGACGTGGACGGCAAGAAAGTCGGATTGCGTCTGATTATTGTATCATGTGGGAAAGTGCTTTATTTCACCAGTATTGTGTGTGTTGACGCTGCTCGGGGGTGTTTTTCCCCTTTTACTGGCCTCGATGAATGCTGGTAGGAGCACAAGACGATTGTGTATGGAATCAAGGACAACCAAACAGCTACCTTCTACACGAAGGGTAATGAGCCTGGAAAACGGTTTGGCGGAGCACTTTTCTCTCCATTTCCCCGCTCCTCCTTCTTCAGGTTCAGGTTGTTATGCCATCTTTTGTAACGTGATTTGGTGTTTATTATTTGGAAAAAATATTGATCATCCTTTCCTTAAAAACACTCGGCGAAAGTCTCTTTCTGCTTTGACTTCCCCTATTACATCTTCTCCATTTAAAGCCCAGAACCTCGATCCTCTCTACTCTTCACCATCCTACTCTTCTTTTGTTGTCATCTCTTCTTTCGATCCCTGGACATTGTCCTTTGCATTCCACCATCATATGTAGCCATCTCTCTCTTTCTCTACCCCCAAGGGTACCATCGCAAGAGTCATCTTCTCCATATGTTCGTTCCTTTACCCCCAGGGATCCCATCATGATCGAGGATCTCGATCGCATCGTCCCAACGTCCCCGCTGTTGTTCGAGGATCAATTGGTTGAGCTCTGCTTTGATCTATTCGTTATATTGAGTCAATTAATGCGTTTCTGAGGTTAATCTCGTACAGTGATTTCAGTTCACGGTATAAATCCTTCATGTATTAGGTCAATCTATATGTTGAGATTGATCTATACGCATATTTCGTGATTCATGCTCAATCCTCGTTGATTAGATGGTTGTTAAGGTCGTCGAGTGCCTCGTCAATCTCCTCGACAATCATATCATCCAAATTGGGATGGTAGTCCTAGAGGAGGTCTGTGTACCATGCCGAGTCTGATTTTATTGTAGTTTTTCCTAACTACGGCTAGGACTTGTGTAGGGTTCCTGTTGATGGTGAGTAGGATCTTTATAGGATCACTCTATGGTACCTGGATTGGTTCCATTAAGTAGTTGAACGGTAGCTGACGATTGGCCAGACATATACCTGGCATCGCGGCACTCCTTCCTCTAACAAAGGTGGGGAAGTCGGGGCCATTTCGCTGGACGATATTTCTGCCCAGCAATGTATCGATGTTCCTACCGATCCCATTGAAGGTTCTATAGCAGGGCTCCTGCCTCCTGGCATTCAGATCCCCCATTATTTATGGTGTGGCGGCTGGTATCTGGTGGCTATGACTATCATTCCTACGAGTATGTCCAGATAGGATTCTTGAGACTCCTGACTTGTCTGTATTTCATCCCTTTTTAATCGCAAGAGGGGCTCCTGGAATCGCTCGTGCAAATAGTTCGTGACCAACACGTCTTAATTCCAAATTTTCATTACAAGTGTCGATCCTGTGTTCCGAAATCAAGACATATGTATCAATCTCCCTGAATATGTTTACTTAAAGAGACCTTTTCGTCTTCCAGCCTTTTGTGTTAATTTTCGGTATATTCATTGAGCTTCGTTTCATGTTGTAGTGCTATTTACTGATGTTTCTTATTGTTTTTCCTTTTCTTATTTACCGATGTTTCTTCTTGTTTTTCCTTTTCTTATTTACCGATGTTTCTTCTTGTTTTTCATTTTCTTCTTAGCTTGCGGGACATCTTTCGAGTGCCCAGGTTCTTTGTGGCCCTAGTACGGGCCCTTGGGGAATGACCAAAGAGGTATTCTTTTCATCTTCTTCCTCCTCGGATTCTTCGAAAGAGGTCGCTTCCACTGTAGCTTCGAGCCTAGATTTCCTCTATGAGTTGCTCTCGATCAATTTCCTCGAATGTCTTAGAGCACTCAGGGTTTACCGGCATAATTATTGATATTCGCCTTCAGTATTGCATCCAAAAGCTTGTTGTAAAGAGTTCGTTTTGTATTCCAGCCATTTGCTTATTGTCTCCTTTCTCGGTTACCTTTTCCTCTCTTTTTGATTCCAAGCGCTGCTTCCTTGAATCCTTCAGAGCATTTGGGCCGCCATCTTTACATCTTTGAGGCCATTTGAGGTCGTTGCACACCCTGTTGTAGCGCCTGGGTGAATACAGCGTTTGCTACGTCCGCCTGAATGACGCACGTATAAAAAAATTCATTTCAATCCGCACTCGATATTTCATTTAAATCCGATCGAATATTTTTGTGCAAATGCTAAAAGCCTACAAAATTGAAGGACTCATTTTACCCGACTTCTGTTTGTGGGTAACAAAACCGTGACCTGACTCGAGCATAACAATCAAAAGCACCATTAAAATGATTTTTTTAATTATTTTACCCATCAACCATAACCTTACTGAACCAGGGGAAATTTAGTCTGGTATTATAGTTATTAATAACAGATGACAAAAGCCATAAGGGCCTATCAGAGGTGATCCGAGTCAACACCGAGCCCATAAAATGCATCCATATAATTCCGTCCGAATTTGTTTAGAGACGAGGACTTAGGAATAGATAAGTCACTGACGTTTTCGAAGCAGTGTAGTGAGGCTCAAAATAGAGCAAATAGGCCACATTAAGAGGAATGTTAGCTTCAAGAGTAAAGAGGTTATCCTTAAACTATACAACTCGTATGCAGTGCCGGTTTAACCTAGTAGCACATGCTACGGACCCCGCGCTTCAGGGGACCCCATGGGGATGTTCTTAATTTGTAATAATTAAGTTTTAGCCCTTAGGCACAGAAGGATGAGACAAAATAATTATTCGTTTTCCTGATTTTGTATATTATTATTATATATATGATATTTAATAGAATCCAAAGGAGGTAAGAGCGAGTATGGGTGAAACAAGATCCAACCATCTCTCTCTAATGAGTATTAAGCGCTAGTTACTGAGGGAAATTAACACGTCAAGGATAATTGAGGGCTTTTGTGTTGCCCATTCTCGTAAGTGCTTCTTCCTGTGAGCCACGTAATTAGTTGGTGTGCGCTCAGTTCAGCAAAGGGTTCCAAGCTTCCCCAAGGCAGCACAAATATATATATATTTTTTTTAATTAAGGGGCTATCTGGCGACTGCCGACATAGGCATAAGTCGCCGTAAGCAAACAGCCTAGTTCTAGGCTACTTTAAAAAATTGAACAGAAAACAATAAAAAGAAATAACAATAACAATAACAAAGCAATAACAAAAACAACAACAACAATTGAACCTGGTTAAATGAAAGGGAGAAGGCCGGCCTCCCCCAAAAGGTCAACAAGTCTACCAGTCAAAGTGCACGCACTCGTCCCGAGTACAAGGGACAGGCGGTAGCGACCCCGCCCATCACGGTACCGGAACAGGTGTCGTGCGCGAAGATCACCCAGACTGGGACATTCGACAAGAATGTTCCGAACACTCTGGGGGACGACGCTGTCGTTAGAATAGGGCGCAGGCGAGCGCTCCATCAAATAGCGATGCGTCACACGAGTGTGCCCGATTCGGAGACGACAGAAAGCGACCTGAAGCCGCCGGGGCATTAAGGGGATAGGTCCATGGGAACAGTCGCGGCGCAATGGCACGCAACTTTAAGTTCCCTTCGACCGTCTCCCATCTTCTTTGCCAAGCAGTCTGAAGAGCTGCCCGTATTCCTGCCCTGTGGTCAGTGTGAGGAAGAGCGAAACGCTGGTCACGTCGCAGAGTCCTCGCGGGCTCTTTGGCGCCCTCATCGGCGCGCTCATTCCCCGCAATTCCTACATGTCCAGGAACCCAGCAGAAGATAATCTCGACATCTGCCCGGCTCGCCAAAACCGTGGCGTCACGGATTTCGCGAACCAGGGGATGCGGAGATTCCAATGCCCCGAGAGCACTCAGGGCGCTTTGTGAGTCGCCATAGATTATAATCCGGTCTCCGAACCGGGCACGTCGCGTAATCTCCCGTACCGAGTGGCGTATTGCCACCAGCTTGGCCGTGAAGACAGACGCAGCGCCTGGTAGAGCCCCGCTGACTTCAAACAGAGGGGATACGGCGTGGAAGCCGACCCCCTTTTGGGACTTGGAGCCATCCGTATACACTGGCACGGTACCAGCGTGACACGATGTGTGCTCCAAAAAGGTCGAACGCAATACAAGCTTTGGGAGCAGAGGCGTGGCGACAAATAGCCAAATGTGGTACCCTACAGGGTGGCGTCCCGGGCAGAACTAGGGGCGCCACCGGTCCGAGAGCTATATCTACCTCTCGAAGGAGTTTCCTGGCCCTAAACCCAACGGGCTTAGGGTATGAATGGCGTCTCTCGGCGGCATAGGCACCATCGAGATCAGCTGCGGATGCAGTGAGAGCTGTTGGTGACTGAGAGAGGCGCCGGGCTCGCGAGTACAGGCGAGTGATGCACTGCACGCGGCGCAGAGCGAGTGGCATCTCCCCAGCATCAACCAACAGGCTCTCAATGGGGGAAGTGCGGAAGGCACCGGTCGCAAGGCGAAGGCCGGTGTGATGGATCGAATCCACATTCCGCAATAAACGCTCGGCTTCGGATGCATAAAACTCGCATCCGTAGTCGAGCTTCAATCGAACAAAGGGTCGATAAAAAAGTAAGGCAGTATCCCTATCAGCGCCCCAAGCGCTAAACGTCACGGAACGGAGAATATCCATGGCGCGGGTACAAGAGACCCTAAGACTGCGAATATGAGCCTCCCGGGTGAGGCGTCGGTCGAATACAAGACCAAGGAAACGGTGCGACTCAACCAAATCCAGGCGTACCCCATTAAGAAACAAATCTGGGTCGGGGTGAAGCCGTGGATGGTGGCAGAAGTGCACCACCTTAGTCTTGGCCAAAGAAAACCGAAACCTGTGCGTTTCGGCATAGCGAGAGACGTGGTCCAATGCCTGTTGAAGTCGACGCTCCAGAGTTGGCATCTGGGCCGCGCCAAAAGAGATCGAAAGGTCGTCCACGTAGAGCGTAGCGAGAACATCTTCCGGCAGCACCGAGTTGATGCCGTTGATGCTCAGGGCAAAGAGTGTGACACTGAGGACACTTCCCTGCGGGACACCCTCTTCCTGCTCCGATGGGCCGGAGAGGGCTCCCCCCACCCGTACGTGAAATCGACGATCTCGCAAAAATTCAGATATGAACATTGGGAGGCGTCCCCTCGCCTTCATCGTGTGGAGAGTCTCCATGATACCGTATCGCCATGCGGTATCATAGGCCTTCTCCAGATCAAAAAACACGGTGGCGTAGTGCTGTCTACGAATGGAGCCTCGCAGACGGGCATTTTCCAGTCGGAGCAGAGCATCCGACGTGGAGTGGAACTTACGGAAGCCGCACTAGGCAGAAGACAGATGGCCTCCACTGTCCAGGAAATAGGCTAATCTAACATTTACCAATTTATCCATAAACTTGCACACGCAAGAGGTTAGAGAGATTGGGCGGAAACCGGTCGGAGTAGAGTGATCTCTCCCCGGCTTGCGAAAGGCGATCACAGTAGCGATTCGACAGGAGTCTGGGAGAAGACTTTCCACCCAGATCTTGTTGAACAAATCTAACAGAAAGGCCATGCCTCGCTGACCCAGGTGTCGAAGCATGGCGTAAGGGACATCGTCCAGACCATGGGTGGTGTCCGCGCACGAAGCGAGAGCGGAACGCAACTCACTCACAGTAAACTTGTCGTTGAAGGGTTCTCCGCCTCTGGAGGTAAAGTCCAGCCGGTGGCCTTCCGCGACATGACGACGTGCATTGAATGCTGGCGGAGCAGCATCATGGCTAGAGAATGCAGGAAAAGCGGTCGCTAAGGATTCCGCCACGGACGCGGGGTCCGGGATTGCGGTCCCATTCTCCTGGAGAACGGGAGGGGGGTCCTGCGAGAACTTGCCCCGAATCCTTTTGATTCGCTTCCACACCTCAGCTAAAGGGGTCTTCCCGTTAAGTGAAGACACGTATGCCCGCCAAGAAGAGCGGCGGGCGTGCTTCGAAATATACCGGAACCTAGCCCTAGCCCGACGAAATTCAGCGACAGTGAAATCGTTCGGGTGGCGCTTATAGCGCATGTAGGCATAACGCTTCTGTTTGAGGGCCGTCTCATACTCGGCTGACCACCATGGGAGTGGTCAGCGTGCAAAACGGCCGGACGTCCTAGGAATAGTAGTCAGGCCCACGGCGATGAGGTTGCCGGAGAAGAACTCAACGGCCTCATCTACCGACCTAAACCCCTCGACTGAGATTAGAGAATTTAGTCATTTCCGGAAATGCAGGCCACCGCGCCCGCGCCAAGCACCACCGAGGTGGTCTCTCAGGCAGCAGTTGCCCTGAAAATGATATTTGAATGGGAAAGTGATCACTACCATGGAGGTCATCGACCACCTTCCAATCAAAATCAGGCTGTGCATCCGAAGAGCACAAAGATAGGTCGAGGCAAGAAAATGAAGCGGTTCTCGGACAGTGATGCGTAAACTCATCCACGTTTAGGACACCCATCTCAAGCTCTTCGATCAGATCGGCAAGGACTTGTCCCCTGGGATTTATGGAGTGATCTCCCCAGAGAGGATGCCTGCCGTTTTAGATCTCCAAGCAAGAGATAGGGCCTTGGCAACCGTGCCACAACGCGGCGGAAGTCCCCCGCGTCGAAGTCAGCGGACGGTGGAATGTACGCAGAAATCAGAGTATACCTCCTATCCAGGTGCAGCTGCACAGCCACTGCCTGAAAGGAGGTATCTAAAGAAAAAGGAAGAAAGGAGACATCATGCCGGGTGTAAACCGCGCATTCCCCAGCCCGGCCATCCCGCGGTGGTGGGGTCGCAAGACCCTTATACCCCGGAAGGGCGGGCAGGTGGCACGCGCCTAGCATGGTCTCCTGAAAAACGATAGCTAACGGAGAACGGGATGAGACGAGCCTCCGCAGCTCCTCCCAGTTGGCCCAGAGTCCACGGCAATTCCATTGAAGGAATATGCCCTCTAGGCTTAGCTCGGAGGAGACGCGGGGGCCCTCCTCGAACTGGAGACCCTCACGGGAATGGCTGTACGCTTCCTGGGGGCAGAACCCCGGGCGCTGTTGGCCGGACAAAGCGCTGTCACCTTCGAGGACTTATTAAGGGAGGTTGGGCTCGCCATGCGAGTCTTTTCCTCGCTCCGTCTCGAAACCTTAGGCGGGCGTTGCGGCTTCGGAGGCGGGGGGCCCTCTTTTCGAGGAACCACCGTCTCCGAGCCACTCGCTCCACCTCGATGCGTGGGCGAAGGGGCCGAAGCTCCTTTGTTGCTCTCCTCCTTTCGGGGAACAGCTTTAGGAGCCCCGGAAGATGGCCTAGCGACCATCTTCAGGGGTGTTGCCTCCTGTGAGTCTAACGACTCGGTGGAGGCGCGTGGCCGTTTCGCCTTACGGGAAACGGTCACGCTGGGGGAAGAGGGGGGAGCCCTGGTTTTAGCCCAGGCAGGGTATGAACCCTTTTTGCCACCAGCTTTACCAGGAGAGCGCCCGGGTTGGGTAGAGCCCGCAGAAGGGCTCCGAATGGGCGCGGAAACAACCGTGCTCATTGGCCTGGATGGGCCAGGAGCAGAGGGCGCCTTTCTAACTATTGAGGCATATGACGTCCCAGGCAGAGCCGGGCGTGCCAGGACCAAGTCCTTTGCCTCGCGGAATGAGAGTCGATCCTGGGCCTGAACGGCCAGGATTTCTTTCTCAAGGAGATATGCATTACATTGCTTCGAAGAAGCAGGGTGCGGCTCTCCGCAATTGACACACTTGGTTACACACGATTTGGACTTATCGTGTGTGACCTTGGAGCAATTTACACAGACTTCGGGTGACCCCGACTTTGCACGTCTACATGAGCGATTCGTATGGCCGAAGCGGTTACAGTAATAGCCCCACCGCGGCAGTGGCACTAATGCCTTCACTCGGTAGCGGTACCAACCGGCACGCACCGACTCAGGGAGCTTGTCACAGTCGAACGTGACGAAGAGTGTAGGGGTGGGTCTCGAGGCCCCTCCCTGTTTTCTCATCACACGTTCGACCTTGACCGCCCCATGGTCGGCCAGCTCTAGGGTGATGTCCTCAATGGAGTAGTCAACGAGTTCCCTCGCATAAACTACTTCTTTCACAAAGTTCATGGTAGAGTGCAGCGTCACACTCACCGGGGTGCCATGAAGTGTCCGAAGAGCACTTATCTTGGCCGCCTCGGCGGGATTCGCCGCATTCGCCAGAAGGCTCCCGTCCGAGAAACGGGTTACCTTCGGCTCTCTACCAATTGCACTAACTAATCCTCTCCTCTGAGGGATCATGTTGCCCTTGGACAACATGGTGCCATCAGTGGAGCGAATAACGAGGAGGCGTTTGAAGCCAGCGGGCTCGAAAACGCCAGGTAACCTCTGAATGAGGGGCCCCGATGTCATCGAGGCTCCACCCTGTGCACTTTTGGTCTTTGTCATGGTCAGGAGCTCGGTACCCGGGGGGCAGAGGGGCCGGATGTGCCGATCTTGGCTTGGTCGCTTGCCAAAGTGGCAGTAGACTCATCCGTCCCTGTAGCCCCTGCGGATGAAGAGGAGCCCCGAATCTTCTTCGTCTTTTTGGTCTTTTTCGTCCTATTCTTCTTCTGGAGAGGAGGGCGGGGAATGAACCCGATTCTCACCCCCGCCGGTAGAAGCCCCTAGGCCAGATGGACCGGCCTCAGCCAGGTCTTTCTCCAAAATGGAGAAGTTCCTGGTGGTCGCAGGGGCACCTGGCGGAGGAGATTCCTCCCCTCCTTGTACTGCCTGAGAATCCCCGGCCGTTTGAGGAGGACCTTGCATCGAGGCGGATTCGGGTTCGGTGCTTGGCGCCGAGCCAGGATTCCCCCCCCATGGAAGGCCCTACCGTCTGAGGCTGGGTTTCCTCAAGGACCATGTCTATCTCAGGGGGGGCCTTCCAGTTGGCCATTCCCCCCCCCCCCAAGACATCGCAGGTCCCGTTGGCAGTATCGTCACTAGTCTTCTTTGGGGAGGCATGGGCCTTAACCCCGGCAAGGTTCAGTATTCTTGCCAGCAGGTCTTTTGAGGGAAGCGACCGAAGGGGCCTGGCTTCCCTCTCCCCCCTAAGGGGGTTTGCCCTACCGAGCCGCTTCGATGTGGAGCGGCTAGCTAAGGGCTGCCTGCTGGCTTTCTTGGCAGTCCCTTTGGAAAGAACAGAGGGGACTGCCGCTGGTAAAAGGGAGGCGCCCGAAAGCACCTCCAGAGAAGGGGGTGAGGGGGAGTCCCCTACACCCGTAAGCGAAGGAGAGGAGTAAGCCTTCTCTCCGGTTAGAGATATATGGAGGGTCCCCTGAGCAAGCACAGGGGGGGAGACCTCCATTTTTTTGCTGGAGCTGCCTAAGGGCGGCTCCGTCGATGTTATAGGGGAAGTTGGGGGTTGGGGTTTTTTTAAACTCATCATTGGGCATGGTGACCCTCTTTTTGACACGTGATGCAATCGTGCATCACCTCTCGCAGTAGCCCGCACTGCGAGAGGTGCTTACAAGCCTGGCAGAGCCAGGCGCCGCCATTTAAGACCACCCTTCCCGCCTGGTGGCCTGGCAGTCCATCGGCATGGCGGCTCCACCTTGAACACGGCGTAAAAAAATATATAGATTGTGAAGAGGAGAGGAAAAGGGATGTGAGGAAGGTATGGGTTGGGATAAAGCAGGTTGTTAAAAACCAACCACCCCAGCCTAGTTCTCAGGGGTTAGGGAACATTGTCCCCTCCCCCCCTCAGCCCCGATCCGGGACGGTTGACTTAAGAAGAAGGTCAGCATCTACCCTGTGAAATTAGAGGCTGACCATTGAAAGTTGTGAGAGAGGTTGTATGAAAAGCGAGGAAACAAGTGTTTTGAAGGAAGGGGCAGCACAAATAGTGTACTGGTTAAGCTACTGGTATGCCTGGTGTTGTTCTTCCCTAATACTGGATTTGAGGAGGGGCATGACCCGCGAGGTTTACTCGGGCACAACTGGGCATCTTACACATGTATGCCCGTAATAGCCAGCATTGGGGAGGTATTTGTGTGGGGGGGGGGCTTATTCTCCCTGCCTCCGCTGCGAGGGGGTTGCCCTCGGACGAAAGACTCCTATGTGTGTGTGCGACTGTGCATCGTACATACATGGCCTCTATGTACACATATCCCAAATCTCGGGTTGAAGAAAGTGACCAGGAGGATTCCTGGTGAAATCGAGTGACTGTAGATGGAAGAGGGGGAGTGGGAGTGGAGTCGAGGGTGACGGAGAGGTGAGCAACGTCACAGTGGCCCATCGATCCCCTCATCCTTGGGGGGGGGGGGGTTGTTGGACTGATTAATCTTCTTAACTGAATTGATTAACTGAGTGGACTGTTGCTATTTTGTTGATTTGACTTTACTGATCAATCCATTGATCGTCGCCCTCCCACGAGGGACACCCTGTTGTATCCAGGGACCGGTTTTGGTCATTTTTTCTCCACCTCCTTTTGCTTGATCTGGGCCCGAGACTCTACAGAAAGGAGATCTGTCAAGGAGTGGTTGTAGCTACAGCAGCAATCTTCATTTAGGTCTTCTTCCATCTCTTACCCTCCCGAAATGTCTCCACTCAACATTACACTCCATTCCTCCCCATAAGTGTACAAAGTTCTCTCTGCCATCACAAGAAGCAAAACTCCATCATCTTCAAGAGAACTCATCCTTAAGATGTGCACCAAATACCATACACACGTACATACATGTATTTGGTCTACACATGTGCGCTTGGAGCCGAGGTAGGGGAGGGGGGTGATCCATGTCAAGCTATGTGAATATGCCCCAATAGGGAACGCTTAGTATTGATATGGAAGTTTTGTTAAAAAAAATAACAGATTGGGTATGTTGCGCCGTGAAGACGGGTAGGGAAATGATAGGGGTGTCACGATTGGCTATATGAAGTATGGAATCTCATATAAATCCAGCACCGTATCACGAGGGTAGCGAGAACATCTCTACATAAATTGTCTCTAAATAAATCCCTCCGTAGATTCGATCCCCGTCCAAATGGAGTCGCCGTCCCGTCCTCAAAGAGGCCGAGCAAGAAAAAGGAGAATCTGGAATACAGAGTCACGGTTTCAATTTGCATCGCGTCATATTCTATTCTATCTCATTTTGAAGGGTTTTTTTCTTCCTCTCTATTAAAATAGGAACATTTGATTTTACTCATTATTAAAGAAAATAGGATTGATCTCAATAGCATTCGGGGGCGGGGCTTATATAATGTCCGGCGTTAAGAATTTGGCCTACCAACGTCATAACATAACATAATTTCACGGATGACAAAAGCCACAAGGGCCTATCAAAGGTCATCCGTATCCATCAAATCTCACCCACATAATGCATCCATAGGATTTTGTCAGATCATGCATCTACAATATACAATTTAACAATCCATAGGAATGTCCAACCATGCATCTACAATATATAATTTAAAGCCTCCATAGGAGTCTGTCAAAAACAAAATCAAAGTCCCCCAAAATATACAATAAAAAGAAACTGCATCCACAGGAATGAGTCAAGAAACATATCCACATACCAAAAAGTAAGAAATTAACCCTCCATCCCCATATAATCATCCAATCTGCGCTTGAAAACCTTGAAGTTTAGGCTGTCTACAGTCTCAGGTGGCAAACTATTCCAATAATCCACCACTCTGTTAGTGAAAAAATATTTTCTAACATCCAGTCTGCACCTCTGTTTTTTAATCTTTAAGTGGTGGCCTCTAGTTCTATTACTACCTTCTAACTCAAATAACTTGCTGAAATCCAATTTATTCATCCCAGAAAAGATTTTAAAAAGCTCAATCATATCTCCCCTCACACAACGTTTCAAATGAAAACATATTTAGTACCCTCAGTCTATCTTCATATTCAAGGTGCTTCAGGGATGGTATTATTTTTGTTGCCCTCCTTTGTACTGACTCTAATAAGTTTATATCATGTCTAAAATGTGGTGACCATGCCTGTATGCAGTACTCTAAATGTGGCCTGACATAAGAGTTGTATAGTTTAAGGATGGCCTCCTTACTCTTGTAGCTAACATTTCTTTTAATGTAACCTAGCACCCTATTTGCTCTATTTTTTGCCTCAATACACTGCTTTGAAAATTTCAGTGACCTATCTACTACTACGTCTGGCCACGGCCTTTGAATTCGAACCTACTGCTCGGCTTTTCGAATTGTGTATACGAATAGTTAATTACATCTGGGGGTGTGGGGGAGAGACCCTCCACGGTATAGGGCTGAAGCGCGGCTTAAAAAAAAATAATGGCAACTGTAATTCAAATTCGGTTGCCATGACGTCGTTAGGCGCACCAATGTGCTAATTTGCTATGACTATTTCTAGCTCCACCCTAAATGGGCGGAGCTAGCGGCTAATTACAGGTTCAAAATATATTTCCTCTCCCTCCATTTCTTCGGCGAACCTCTCCGGTTAAATATTCATTCGTGTCCTTGTTGTGAAAGTGCTTTTGTCGATATATTTTATTTGGCTCCGCGTTTGAGTGTTTTATTTGTTAATTCTGAGCTTTCCTCCCGGGTCCTCCTGAACCGCCTAATGTGCTAAAACAAAACGTGATTCCGAGTCCCCCGAGAGCAATCGCCATTATTTCAAACCAAATGGGAATTAAAGAAAGATACCTCCTCGCCGCTATTTCCGAGCGATACCAAACCCAATAAAGTAAGTGAAAAGCATTTTCCATTTTTTTCCATTTAATTTATATGAATACAAAAATAATTACATATTTATGCACAGTCAACCTATTCAAGGTGGTTCAGGGGATTACCATCTTTGTTGCCTTCCTTTGCACTGACTCTACTGGTTGATAGCTAAGTATGGGAACCATGTTTGTATACAGTTGTGGTCTGAAATACGAGTTATACAGTTTAAGGATAACTTCCTTACTTTTATGAGTAACATTCCTCTTAATGAAACCCATCGCTCTATTTTCTGCCTCAATACAATGCTAAGAGAACCTCGATGACCTATCTTCTACTCCTATGTCCTTCACATCGTCTACTCCATTCGGGCAATACCCATCCATTTCCTCGCTAAATTATCCTTTATCTCTTTCTTATGTTAATATCTTTACATTTATTAAGGTTGAAATTAATTCGCCTCTTTTGAGCCCAACCTTATTTAAGTCGTTCTGCACTTTAAAGTTCGCTTCAACTTCATTTGCTAGTTTTGTGTCATCAGCTAAAAAATGATACTGCTATTTACAGCCTCCCGAAGATCATTTATATAGAACTAGGAATAATAATGGGCCTAGAACTTATCCCTGAGGTACGCCACTGATAACGTACCTCCACTGTGACCTGACCCCACATACCCCACGCATTTTTAATTTGTGAACCAGGTTTTCGCTTACAAACTACCCCAAGCTTGGTGAAAATGAGATTATTGCTGAAAGCAAGTATCTAAATATAAAAATGTTGGGCAGTGACGTGGGTTTGGGCATTTCGAGCATTGAAGAACGAGTACCTAAAGAGAATTTGTTTGGGATGGACCGTTCGGTAGATGCATTCATACCTATAATATGACGGTACACTTTGCCAGGTTCCTTAAGGTTAAGCTAGTTAGGTACTAGTATAAAATAACATTTTAATGGTACATTTGTCCATTAGTCGTTTCTTCTTTCCTGGGGGGGGGTGATTTCATAGGCCAGGCGGAGTGGGTTCCCTCCTCTTCGAGAAATCCTCGTTGATTTTATGAATTTTTTTCCTCCTTCGATGCCACGGGCGTAGCAGTTACCTCATCGTTCATGTTTTCAACCTGGGAAAAGTTCTTGTGTTCATCATCGGGGGGGGGGGGGCAGTCGTTGCTCAATCCCATTAAAATTTAAGAAGGGGATTAAGGACCCCCGTATGATCCCGGTTTCGCCATATTAACTCATGGAGGGGAAGGGCAACGTCTCGGGTCCGCGCATTCCCCTCTGGCACTGGTTGTTTTGTTGACTAGGCTTAAAAGACATATTTTTCCTGGGTTCTTTGTGCCTTTTCCTTTTCCTCCATGTAGGGCATGCGAGGGCACGCTGGTTGTTAATGGTCGATGCGCCCATTAATGAGTTCAGCGCCACTGTTACCTCCTGGTTTATTGGTGCTGGTTGTTGTCCTCTGTGCGATTCTGGATGCGCCGGTGGGCTCCATCCATGGAGAGGGGTTGCCTTCCCCTTCTTCTGGAGAGAAAGATTGAATTCATTTGTCGTGGTGGGAAGTCTCCCTTACCCCTTCAGTGCGTTTAGATCGAAGATTCGGGGTTCTGGAAGGCGAGGCTGAAAGGCTGGACCCGGGGTCGGAGCGCCTCGGAGGGGAAATTCTCTCTACGTTGTCTTGGACGGGCCCCCCGGGTATGTGTCCTAGATCCCCCCACCCCCACCAAGGGTGCCCGATCACACCTCCTCAATTAAGGGACAGTGTATGTCAGAACTCAGAGGGATTGGGGAGGGGGGGCTCAGATAGACAAGATTAAACCATGTACCTGAAGATTCCCCCGTGGGAAAAGTGAAGAAATGTCTCCTTTTAGAGGATAGGTGAAGATAGGTTGAAGTTCTCGAGGCTCCGACGAATTCCTGGCGACCCTGAGCTCCAGGGGCGAGGAAAGGAGCGACTAGGAGCTGAAAAAGGAACGTCGGTACTCGGTCTTCCAATCCCAAATCCGTTAATCTTCAATTTATTTAATAAAGACTCGTGGCTAAATTTCCGAATTGTGCAGATGTATGTGCGAGGGAGCGTGTATGAGTGAGGGAGAGTGTGCGTTAATGATCCATTGTCTGCCACACACGACTCCTTGACCACCCTGTTCCTCGTCGGTGTGGATGTGATCCTAAATTGTGAAATCCAGGTCATCTTTGAGTCTCTCCATCGAAGGATTAAATCCATTCGAATTGAAAAAAAAGAACTGATCCAGCCAAAAAGATTAGAGATCTAATCCTTTTGGCTGGATTAACGCCCAAGCTTTTTTTAATCTGTCGAAACGGAATTTTCGATTTAATCTCGTGGAATGGAGAAGCTGAAGGATGAAATGGAGCAGCTGAAGGATGGAGGGTAACAGAATCTTAGAGAGTCCTTCTCTTTTCTCATCCTCTTCTTCTTCTGTTACAGAGTGAAATTGGTTTGTGTAATTCACAGTGTTGTGGCTGAAATATAAGGTAAGAACATTTGTTTTTTCTTTGAGAGACGATGTGGTTCTAATTTTAGCTTATGCAGACTAAATCTTCATAAAGAAGAAGTTAGAGGAGGACTCGGGTGAAGTCTTCAAGTGGGTAAAATAGAAGAGACACATGGGCAAGGTTCTTATTTTTATTGAAGAGGATAGGACACGTAGCGGTGGGTTCAAGTTGAACAAGTTTAGGTTTAGGAAAAGAGATGTGTAGAAATTGGTTTACAATTTGAGTGATTGATGAATGGAATAGACTCACTAGTCATTTGCTAGTAGCTTCCTTCTTGAGGAGTTTAGGAATAGATTGGATACACTTATGGATGAAGATGGATGGCAGCTGGAATTGAACCGGGTGATGAGAGCAGGAGCTGCCTCATAGGATATCAATTAGCTTTTTGCATTCTCCTTTTCTTATTCCTTTCTTTATTACTATTATATATGGCCTAAATCTGACTCCTGATAAATTTCCGGCCCCGGATTAAGATACACGTCTCAGACCTTCGTTGTTTTGGTTGACCATAATAAAGGTTACAACCCAAATTGCCATTTCCTTCGAGGCGTCAAACCCAGCTAATGAGGTCATGGCCGTCTGCACAGAGGATTTTGTTATCTTGGTTGGTCGAGATTTCTTGGAATGTGTTCTCTTTTGTATGGTCATTCTTTATCCTCTTAACTTCAACCAGCATTAAAGTGGGGGTGGGAGACGGGGTGAGTGGTGGAGGTGGGGGGATTATGAAAGGATAGTGAGGCGTTAATATATCAGGGCAAACACTACCTTGGGAAAGACTATCCGCCTTGATCAGTTGTGTCAAGGAGTTACTGGGAGGGCTGGGGATAATTTGGGAGGGGAGGGGGGGTGCTGGAGAAAGACGACCTCCTCCAGAATTTCGTTAAGTTCACAGTCAAATTCAATCTCTCCTTTTCTTCGCTTGTTTTCCTATCTTTTCTTGTTTCTGCCGTCTCCTCCTTTTTTTTTGG
Organism: Ceratothoa steindachneri; assembly: GCA_963969495.1. Classification (NCBI taxonomy): domain Eukaryota; kingdom Metazoa; phylum Arthropoda; class Malacostraca; order Isopoda; family Cymothoidae; genus Ceratothoa; species Ceratothoa steindachneri. The sequence continues at coordinate 236,987,323 of OZ018317.1, forward strand.
TTTCGCATTACTTTGGGTTTTCTCCTTTCTCCAACGTGTTAATAACCCTCAGTTATTCACACGAGGAGGAGGTCCCTACTAGTTCTATTATGGGGATTGTTCCTGGTTGGGCGTAAAGATACCAGGGCAAACGCCAACTTGAGAATATTTAGTCTACATAAGCTACAATTAGAATATTCTATGTGTAAATAATGAAAGAAAATACACATTTAACATCTTGGCCATTGCATCACTTTAATTTCATAATTTCTCTTTGCTACCCTAATTAACTTGGATGCAGGCAAGGGCCATTTGTGCGCTGATTTCTGGGGCCACGGTTGGGTCCAGATTAATTTTTTGAAGTAATTCGGTGACCCTCTTTGCGAGTACTCTTTCACGATGTTGTCTTTGTGAGTACTCTGCCACGATGTTGTCTTTGTGAGTACTCTTTCACGATGTTGTCTTTGTGAGTACTCTTTCACGATGTTGTCTTTGTGAGTACTCTTTCACGATGTTGTCTTTGTGAGTACTCTTTCACGATCTTGTCTTTGTGAGTACTCTTTCACGATCTTGTCCGTGTGAGTAATCTTTCTTTCACGATCTTGTTCGGAGTGGCACATGGCTACGAATCCCTTGGGGGTTTCGAATTGCCTTACCAGTGCCCTTGAAGATCACCTACGTGAACTTGGTTTGGAGGCGGTATTTTGTAGTTCCCTGATGGGCAGCGATGACACGTTTCTAGCTCCATGTATACACTCGTTATATTCCTCCCCCCTTTTTGAGGGAGCTTGCTTCCTGATTGTTGCCATCTTCCCTTTTTATCGTTGTTGTACTTTCCTATACTTATTTTAAAGTAGGCCAATGCTAGGCTGGCGTGATCGCGGCAACTTATGCCCAAGTGGGCAGTCGCCAGATAGGCTCCTAAAATTAAAAAGAAAATCACAGCATCTCACACAGGAGTGAGGAGCACCAACTCTCTCAGATTCCATTTGCTCTTTTCACGCACCAAAAAACTATGAATTGTGGTTTGTTGGGGTTTTTGGATGTCAATTAAGGTATAATACTGGATTTGATCCTTATTTGGGAGATTTAGCTCCATTTTAGTCATGAATCATATAAGCTACATTCGATCGCAACGGTTAAAAAATATATATAAATGGATCTGAATTTTTTGGGTGGGGTGTGGGAACTTCAGCCTCCTAGCCCCCCACCTCTCTCCTGGTTTATTACATATTGGGGGTGTAACCAAAGGGGCGGGGGAATTCTCCTATTTCGAAATGATAGCCCAAGGGTGGAAATTCAAATCTGTTGCCAGTGGTCGTTAGTGCTCATTGATTTGATGCAGTGCTCCGCAGCTTCGGTGAAGAGCACTCTGTGCTTTGACTGTTCCTCTCTTCTTCTCACCTTACACCACTTCTTTCCTTAACAACGTTGCCAGCTCCTCATTCTCGCTTTCTGGGCATTTACTGGGCATTCTACCATCATATGTCTTCCCGTTTCACACTCTCAATCCACTATCCCTTGTGGAATTTTATTCTCCTCAACCCAACTCTTCCTAATTTATTCCCTGTCTTCCGCTTCCTGTATTATTATTTTGCTCCTCATTCCACGCGACTTATCGTTCATCTTTGCCCGTAGAATTTTACCCAGTAATCGTCCATTTGTCTCTTTGTTTATTTCCTCTTCCCTCTCACATTCCGATGTCTCCAGAATCGCTCTTCCCTCATGGTGGCTCCATGCATCATCATGTATGGCCACTACACTCTCTCTCTCTCTCCCCAGCAGTCTTGCCCTGAATTTATTCCACTGCATTATCTTCCTCCTTGTTCTTCGCCTCCCATCTGGCCTGCGAGAGTTCTTTACATTCGGTGGTTTTCCTGGGTTCGGGATGTACTTCATCGATGGTACCTTAAATTGGTTAGGGTAGTAACTTGTATTCAGCCACCCTTACATATGTTCTTCACTCCCTGGGTCACATTGCCTGGCGCTTTTATATAAAGTTAATTTGTGTGACCGGGCGCTTTCTGTCGAAATGATTTAAGTGTTTTTTCCGTGGTATTGGTTGCCCCATTACCGCCATGGACGTTTTTGTGTTCCTCTACCTGATGTGCTGGGTGCGTTTCTTCCAGGTCTTCGTTTATTTGATCAACAATGCATTCTTCAAATCTAAGGATCTCTTCTATTGTTCCTCTTTTCCGACGATTCTTTGGCCGTCTCTTAATTTCATCTTCGGTTTAGGTGGGAAGCCAATTCTTCGCAATTCTTTGTTGAGGTTTGGCTGTCAACTCGCGTTATTGACTCGTCCAATTTGGTTTTTTGCTCTTCTATAATTTTATCTGAATGCCTTTGCTTACACGCTCTTATTCTGTTTCTGGATGTTCCAAGGGTTCTCGCCCTTTCTTGTTCATTTTTAGTTCCCGGTAAACTAGTTTTCTATCTTCCGTCCAGCTGCAATCGTTATATACTAAGTTCTCGGTATCGCTTCTTCATCCGCCTTTCTTAGATGGTATGTTAATCGATCGAGTTCTTCAATTTTTTCTAGATTTGCATCTTCTAGTTTCGTGGTGATTTATTGTTCCAGACTGTTTTTATATCTTTGCCAATCTCTATTTCCATATGCTTTTCCGATCTCCGCTGGGATTTGAATCGGATTCTTATTAGTGTGACTGCAATTGATCACTACATGGGATCATAATAGGTTCCATGTAACAATTAAAAGGATTATTATTATTCCCAGGTAGGCAGATGTCTCGTTTCGTGGCCGATCTTCCTATGTAGGAAAATAATGGACGATGCGTCTGTCCAGCAGTATCTCTAAACGTCTCCCGGTCCCGCTGGTCGATCCGGTTCCCTACACCAAGTGTTAATATCCCCAAAGAAATGAGTGGCAGTTCTTCTCGGTAAAGTTGGGGTCGGGGAGAAATGGAATATAGAAACGTATGCGATGGGTGGACTGCATCTGAATAGGGAGGGTGTATGTAGACGTGTTGTGGAAGAAGTGTGAAACTAGGTAATTATAGTGTTTTGAAGATGATAAAATTAGATTTTAAAATTGGGCTTTTTATTGTTTCGTGCTCCATGGGGAAAATGGATATACTAGAAGTAACCAACGAAGGCATCTCCTGGAAAGATCGAGGATCCCTCCCGAATACTGAAATACCCTAGAGAGAAATGCCCATACGTCAAAAGGGGTATCGAGAACGGAATTTCCAAGTGGTGATGCACCGAGAGATCGATAATTATCTATTAATCGACGGACAAATAAAAATGTGCAAAAGCTGTAGCAGAGTTATTAAAAAGGACGAATTTAACAGATTTGTGAACGGGGAAGGAAAACTGAGAAAAAAGGCAAGACCCTTTTGGGGGCTGGGACTCGTCCGGCGTCCCCATCATAAATTTAGAGGAAAGACCGATTTCGACAAGACCCCCTAAAATTAAGAGACCAACCCAAGCTTTTTACATTACCCAAAGAAGGAAAAGAGACTCGCCCTCTCTCCATAATATAGAGATGCCCCTCCATAGACCCCCCCCCCCCCTCCCCATTAACTAAACTAGACTTTCTTGGGTTGGCTGTTCGCCCAGCCACCTTTTACTGGGAGGGGGGGAGGTGGTCTTGCGCTCACTCTGATTTCCTAAGGGGTGCCATCCATCCATGGTAGCTCGGTCATGGAGAGCAGCTTTCCTGTGTCACTGTACAATTTCTCGTCGGTTGGTCTTTAAGTGCGAAACAGTTGTAGCGCATTCCTGTATTTATCTTTTTCTCTGTTTAATAATTGTGTGCACTTTAATCCTTTGATTCCTCCCTTCTATTTCCATTCTTCCGCCGTGTGAGTTGCCACCCTCAGTTCTATCTTCCTGCAAATCACCCTACTACTTGTGATTGAGGGATTGCTGGGGTTACGCCTTTCTTACCGAGGCTCTCTCTTAAGAAACCCTCATTTCCTCGTCTTTCTCCTCATGGCCGTTTGGGATCTTTCCCCTTTTATTATCAGTTTGATCAGAGGGATTTTCAGTGTCTGGGCCGCCTCTGCCCTCTCCGGAGTTGGGATTTATCCGATTCCGCGGAGTGTATACGGCTTCCTCTTATTTTTTGTCCCTTCTTTATTATGGTATTTATTTTACGTTAGAGAAGGAACTAAATAATGCCCCATTTCGTTCCAACGAACCTAGTTTTCTCCCCTCAGCCCAGGAAACGCCCCTCATTCTTATTTCTTGGTACCTCTTAAACCGAATCTCTTTGTTTAACAGTGCGTTATACAAAGCTCTTAGCTTTATTCAGAGGATCAGAATAAGTTCCTTTATTTATATAAATCATAAATAAATGTTTAATCCATTTATTATTATGTACTTGAAGAAATAAGTTCAGTTACGGTGGTAGTTTTGATGGTACTGTCTGCTGGTCTCGATCTCAAGCCACTGAACGCTCGGTAGGCCTCTTCAACACGCCGATCAACCTGGAACCAAATTCCCTTTATGAGATAGGCCAAACTCATAGGGGAAAGGGCAGAGTAGTTTCCCGATGTAGTAGGTGGTAGATGAATGGGAGAGGCTGTGATATAAGCCTCCTCCTCCCTGCGGAGTTTTAAGGAAAGATTGGATAGATTTATGGATGAGGGTGGATGGTGAGTGGGACTGATCTGGATGATGAGAGCAGGGGCTGTCTTGTTCTTATAGCCTCTTGCAGACTCCATTTCTTCGTAGTCTCCTCTTTAGACTGCTCTGGCTAAGTACCATCTTCACTTACCCTAACTTCACCATTTTCTGGTCGAGATCCTACAGTTAGGTTTTAATAACGAGAATATTTGTATGGCGCTGTTCGAGGTCAGAAACATTCACATAGCGCCTACCATCGGGAAGCGATAGAGTGAAGAGGTTAGGCTTCTTCGGGTGAAGGGTTCGAGCCCCCAACGGAGAGGGGAGAATCGAGACAACATAAACCTATTCATCCATAACCCGCATGGGGATATTATCTGGGATTGCGTGCCTTACCAGCCCCAACACCCTTAGTTTGCCCTCCTCGCCTCAATGCTCGCAGGGGATGTTTTCTTCACCTATCTTCTATGTTCTTCTCTATCTTCGGAGGTGAGCCCCACCCTCCCACCAGGGATAAAAGACCAAAAATTGGTTGGCGAATGGCCCGCCAAACCAGCCTCGAGCTTGGAAGGAGGGGGGGGGGAGGGCGTTCCCATGGCGACGTCCTGCTGGAGATCTTCCCTTCGTTTTCGACCTCTTTGGTCGTCTCTCCAGACCGCGCAACTCACCACCGACCGCGCTCTGGCCTGTGGGTCGAGGTGGTCACCACACATTTATGAACTGGTCGAATTTCTGGCACACCTAACCAAAGAGGACATCTTCCCCTGACGCAATTGCTGCCTGATGCCATCTTAGCACCACTAAACGGGGGCACAAGTGCAGCAAATCCCCATTAAATTGCTGCTAATGCCTTTCAGGAGGACAAACTTCCTGAGACACCCATCGCAGTAGGACGCCACATTTCGTATTTTCACTGGTGCGAGTGGGGTTGGAGGGGTAGGGGGCTTGAGACAACTTAAAACCTGAACGTGGTATCGGTTAGGTTTTTTTTTCGAAAGAGTTGCCGCCAGTTAAGTCAAAATTGTGCTCGTTTTGAAGAGAGCTCCTCCTTGTGGCTTTTTTCCGACGTCCCCAAATTTGTCCCCGCGGTTCAAGGCTCCATGGCAGCCCTTTTGACTGACCACAAGGCTCTCAACTTAACATTTCTTCCTCCCAAGTCTTCTCACCCTCCCGGTGGCGGGAGAGCGCGATTTCATTACACAACCTGCAATGGTCACACGCCAAATATCTCATCCCAGCTGACGTTCTGTCTTACAATACACCGACCACAACCATCCTCTCGTTCATGGTCACAATCTCACTCGCGTGGCACTGTTCGAGCGCCACAATCTAGTCTCGTGGCTGCCACTGAAATTTTTCGAACGGTCACCTCTGCCTGCTGAACCTGCCCTCCAAATTCTTGTGGACTTCTTTATGAAGACCGAGGGTCCTCGTTCCTCAAACAGGATATACATATGTATATGACCTATTTCCTTGTTTGTCCCAGTCTGGTTTTAAATGTACGCTCAAATGCGCAAATATGTCACAGCTTGTTCTTACTCGCGTTCCCTGTCACCAGATGCGCACAAACAAATTAACCAAACCAGCATTTAGGCAATTTCCTCTTACCTAGTTCTGGCCTCATCTTTTTTGTTTCAATTTATCTATCTGATGGCAGTACATATCAGAATTGATGGTTTGATTACATGATAGTAAATAATGCCTTTGAAATCCCACTCGGTTGAAGCAAACGTTTGCCAAACCAAAGATTGGCTCGTGGACCACTTTTCTTGGGAGATGGTCCTCGAGCCATTGCAGACCATTCGATCCCTACGAAGCTCTATGCAGACACTTCTTATCTAAGCTAACTTTAGTACTAAACTTGGTCATCGAGGTTCGATTATCTGATCGAGGGCGAAGATAGGAAATATTACTCTTATAAAATACTAGGGTCTATTGGTCTGATTTATTCGTTCAAAAGAATTTGTTGCTTATTGGGGGCAACTTACCCAGAATGGTTCCATTGATGTAAGTGTACGAGAGCCAAATAGAGTACTTTTGTTCTCAACCATTTGTTGGGGGCTGCCCGATAGAAAGAGCTGATGATGAGACGCTCGCTATAACGAGTGGTTGATTCTCCCTTTTTACTTCGGAGTCAAAATGCTCTACACTTTAGGCAGAAAGTGCGGAAGAAAGTGGTACTTTATCTCCCATGCAGGTCGGTTCGTCGCCCACAGAGGACGGACGCCACAAAAAGTACCTCGGAGGGAGGGGATGGCCACTTGGAGCCTCGTCATCCCATGGTCAACAAATCTCGGCCTCATTTCACCAAATAGTTTGAGTCTACCTGGGCTTTATTCCTTCTAGACTTCCACTTCACCTATTTTCGCTACTCTCGCTTGGCCCCGTGAACTGGGGGGGTCCCGCCTCCTTCTTGCCTCCGGTTGGATCAAAAAGAGAAGAAATGGATTCCTGATCTCCTTGAGTATAGGGAGTGGATAAGTACATAATATTCTTCTATATTTCTCCCAATCAGCTTTATAATATTTTTTGTTTGGGATCTGATTGGGATTTATGTTAATTAAGAAGGATATAGGAATGTGGTCCCCCATTCGGGGCGGAGCGAGAAGTGGTCATAATAAAATATCCTCCAATTCACCTCCCTAAACAATTTGATTATTGTGTGAGGGGGACAAAGCATGTGAGGGGTAGATACAATCAACACACACAATCATCAGGTAAATAGGCACGGAAGGAAGAAAGATGATGCGAAGAAATCTAACAAATACAAACAGCTAACTAAGGACAATAAGTTAACGAGGTAAATTGTCGAACCCGATTGCCTACAAAGGCTTGAAGCCTCGAGAACAACAAACAAACAAAACAAGAACAAAGAGAAAGGTAAAAAACGCCCCCCAAAACAACAACGGCCATCAAGCAAGAGGAAAACCATCGAAAATGAAACAAATCCCCGGGACAAAACTCTCTCCCCCGCCTCCCTTTATTTCACCCTCTTTATCTTTCACTATCTTCCAGTATTTGGACATCAACAAGGCCATAAACAAAATGCCGATTGCGGGAGGGGGGGGGGGCAGGGTTTGCTGCTTCTTCCCATCCTCTTTCGCACTACCCACATTCGGGGAAGGCGGGGGGGGGGGGGGGTAAGAGGATGGGATGTGGGCCTACGGCGGTGCGAGTAATGAGACAAATAAATATAAAAAGACCAAAAATATCAAGAATCGGGAACTAAATATACAGGGAATATTGTATTACATAGATAAACGGGTCACATCAGACCTTGTGGTCCATACTAGGTGACCTGGGATAAAGATTATGGGGAAGATAGATATTACACCTTGCAAAATCGGTGAACCCGTCACCTGAAAGCTAGGGAGTTAATTATTGGCTAGAAAACGCTGTTAGTCGGGGATCAGATTAAAGGTATTTATCTCAACGACGCTTGGAGGTATCTACGGTGTTGCAGTCTATTACTTTACGAGGAACCCATTCCATAAGTTGACGATTCGGTTCAAAAAGAAATTCTTAGATTCGTGTGAGTTAAAATGTTTACCTATAATTTTGCAACCGTTTCCTCTCGTGTAATTTGACTGGTCGATAGTGAAATATTTGTTGCAATCCATATTGTCTATGCCTTTGATAATTTTTAAGACCTGAATTAGATCCCCTCTTAATTCTACGCAGAGTTAACGGAAATAGATTTAGTTCTCTTCGTATGTTTTGTTCCTTAAACTTGGTATCATTTTAGTAATCCTTCGTTGGACTCGTTCTAATTTCGCTATATGATTCTGGTAGTACGAGCACCAGGCTTGAACGCAGTATTCAAGAATGGGACGGACCAAGGAATTATAAAGAGTAAGGATTGTATTTTGGGACTTTTACTCGAACGCTCTACCAATGAATCCAATTATTTTATTCGCTTTCTTAAGGACTTTTGTACATTGCTGACTGGGTTTTAGGTCGCTCGATACTATCACTTACAGGTCCATCTCTCTGTCTACGTTTAAGAGATGAGTACCATTTAGTGAGTGATTTGCTTTGCCGTTACGGTATCCGATATGGAGCACTTTATCCGCGTTAAAAGGCATTTGCCAAGTTTGCGCCCACCCAGTTCGAAAATTTGTCGAGATTGTTTTATATTTCATTAATCTGTGCGTTAGTGAGTACTGAATTAGCAATTTTGGTGTCGCCAGAACACTTCTATATTATGCCTGAAAGGTCTTCGTCTAAGTCGTTAATGTATACTAGAAATAGAGTTGGTTTCAGAACAAACCCTTGAGGTACCCCGCTACCCTAGCGATACGGCACTGGATTTTTCAGGTCAAGGAAGGGGTTCCATCCCAGCGAAAATGGATTAAAACCTTTCAACGGGGTTATAAACTGGCTGCCCATTGGCCGGATACACTGATACTTAGCATCAGGGAGATAAAAAGTGACATGCCTCATAAATAACAGTCAATCACGACCCTGCTATCATTTCCCTCCCCGGCTTCCTAGCACATCATATCCAATCTCTCCTCTTCTCAAAAACCCTCCATATAATGAGCACAACTCCGATACCAACCTAAATTTCGAAAGCGAGGACAGGTTTGGGTGATTTTCTACCTTCCTCGGCGTTTGCAGAGAAATGAGCTGTGCTTTATGACGGGGAGGAAAGAAAGGATCATAAATATAAGTTTAAAAGTAATTGGATTCCGCCTTTCATTTTTCCTGTAGGATTTTTTTTTCAATTATTGCTCTCCTCATGCGCTACTTTGTGAATTTCTCATATCCGTATTACTAATGTAGTAATCATTGATGGAATCTGCTGGGCGCCGACCAGCTTTCGTCCATTCATCTTGGGTCTGGGCAGAGAGGAGGGGAAAGGAGAGGAGAGGCATTCACCACTGCTTTTTGGCTCCGGATAAGGTGGTGGGGCTCAACACGTCTGCCTTCTTCGCGCCGTTTATCCTTCAATTCCCTCCATCTTTCTTTTCTATTATTTATATATTCCTTTTCGCTCCTAAAATGAGATGCCAACTGTAGCATGGATAAATAAGCTGCAGATGACATTTGGAAGATGGTATGCCCTCCATTCTCAACGTTCACAGGTTGCCCTCCTTGCCTCAATGTATGGAAGATGATCTGCGGCTGTATCCTTCATATTTTCACTTCTTCGTCACTTTCTCTACAGATCTCGCCTTGAAAACCATTGTGGGAAATGCCCTCGTTGGTTTTTCGCTTTTTAATTCGAGCAAAAATTCGGATCGTTTGGGTTTGATCAACTGATGTTCTCTGATCTTTTTTTGGGGGGAGGGGGGATTTTTACCATCAGTGATGCTTCTTACTCTGATTCCCCCAGAATGTATTTCTTGCTTTGGAGAAATTATTTATGTTAAGTTAAGTTAGGGTTTTGGAGGTTAGGTCAGGCTAGGTTGAGTTAGGCTCGGTTAGGTTTGATTAAATTTTGTGAGGTTGGGTTAGGTTTGCTTTAGTAACAGGCCACCCACGCCAATTCAAGGATTCCAGCTATCTTGAACTAAAGTTTGCAAATCAACTCGATACATTATTCTAGGCGGTTTTGGAAACAATCGAGTTTACAAATTATATGGCGAAGTGTCATTTAAAGTCAATACTCAACATAAATCTATTTTTATCAAAGCACTCGTTGTAGAATATTTACCTAATCATATGCCAGGAATAAGAAAGGCGAAAAATAGGCTTGCAGTGTTAAACCTAAAACTGGCCGATCCATCCAATGACGAAACCATTAAGGATATTTCTATCCTAATAGGGGCTGATTCTTACTTTAAATTCATTAAAGGTATAAAGGAGAAATGTGGAATCACTTGTCTCGAATTCACAGTGGGTATCATGCCCTCGGGGGTCTTCTTACCTTCTGAAAAAACTATTTCAATCAATCTAAAAACTAGCGCAACTGTAGATGAATTGTATGAGTTGGGAGGCGTAAATGCTATTATTTCCCCTAGGGATGATATAAATAATATATGGGAAATGGATTCCTTAGGTTTGATCCCTCAGCGGATGACATGCTAGGATCAAAGGGCGTATGCCGACTATATATCAACGGCGAATTCCGTCATGGAAGGTTTGCGGTGGTCCTACCATAAGACGGCTTTGTTCATGCCTCCCACACATACTTACTTCATCATTTTCTTTACAGTTCCATTTAAAACATCCGCGGATGTTACCCTCGTTGGTCATCGCTTTACATTAGTGGAAAAAAGTATCTTAAACAATGAAACAAAACATTTATTTATTGACGTATAAAGATTAAAAACACCTCACATCAGTACTCTTGAAAACATACCATAGATCACTACTTTAAAAGTTCCTGATCTATCAGTACTCTTTGGAAATAAATTACATTAGTACTCTTTAAAAACATCTTTTGTCTGGGGCCAAGTTTAAATGAAACGGGTGTAAAAGCGGCAGCGCCGCCAAATGAAATCTTGAAGTCCCATTTGATAAAAATAGACAGACAAACAGACCTATAAAAGATGGTAGTTAGAGCAAAGGAGAGAAGAGCAAGTCTATTTTATTTCCAAATAGAACGACACGGTCATTGTTAGCATCATCTATCGAATCGATAGATTATAATTTGTTTATGCCCTCTTTCTTTTCCCGCTCGCCCTAGGCTACCTTAGGCTTTTATCCCGCCGCGTCTGTATTCGGTTGGCCGTTCACCCCCCTCCCTCCTCTTGGGGGCGGCGGGCTTTTCTCTAACTTAACCTCACTGATTTTTCTCTTACTCCTTGACCCGTTGACCCTTTGGATCAATAAATCAGTTTGAGACTACCGGTGGTGTTGGGGCCAGTAGGGCTCGCTATTCATCCAGATTTTAGGTGTAGGGGAATGATAGAGATGATATGGGCATGTATGGGAGAGGGGGCGCGCAATCCGTGTCGTGGGTATGAGTACCCCATGGGGAGCGCTAGAAAGGAGATTGGGTATGTGAGGACGGGGAAGGAAATGACAGCGGTGTTGCGAGGCCTGTGAAACTACCTACCCCGTGAATCCGCACCCCTTGTTGGGACTCGCCCCCTTCTTGACGTCACAAATTCAGCGCCGCATCACTCGGGTAGCGAGAACCAACGTCAACTGTACTGATGGGGGGAGGGGGATCTCTATACTTCTCAATAAATCCCCCAATTTGAGGGGCTTGTTCGCCCCCTCTCCTCTTTCATTTCTTTGCGTCGGTTCTACACCCCCCCCCACTCCTCTAAGAAATTATGCTGTAGTTAACATCTGGCGGAAGAGTAATAATAATAAGTCTTGTAATGCGCTCTTCAAGGCCGGAGGCCTTCCCAGAGCGCACGTTGTGCTGAGATGAGAATGGAAATTCAAGAGGGGGAAGAAGGCAATACTGAAAAGATGCGTTTTCAGGAGACGCTTAAATGTGGTAAGAGAGGGAGAAGACCTTGGGGGGCGCATATTGAGAAGGAGCAGTCCCCCATTGAGCAGAGGGATGAACGAGGAATATTCAAGGTGCATGTGATGACCGAAGGGCCCGAGGGACATGGCGTGACGAGACGTCTGTTTGTTTATGTGGCCGAGTGGAAGCAAAATAACGTGTTGAAAGAACACGTTGGTGCCGTCAAGTATTTCAGGAGTGTAATGGCGTGTAAGGGCCAGAATTGCTGAATGTTGAACGCCGCCAAACATGATCCACGACCTGCTCAAATCTCAGAACTTATATTTATGCCGAAGCCAATTGGAGTTCTCTAAGCCGCTAAAAGAAAGTCCATAGAGTATTGATGGTATCCTTTCATGGTACAAAATGTATTTCATTCTTAGAAATACAAATGAAGGTATTTCAGTAATTATCGGGGGGGGGGGTCTATTTGCTTCTTGCATCTCTGTATTATCAAGAAAATAGACAAAGATATTTGAGGTTAGGCTTGTAGAATTATAAGACTCGGGGAGAGGATGGTTTATTTCCTGAAATGTTTAAAGTGGAAGAGAATGGATTGGTATATGTTCTGAGAAAGTTATTCAATGATATATGGGTGACGGGGATGGTACCATCAGGGTGGAAGAATAGAGTATTAGTTAAAGTTCCGAAAAAAGGAGATCTGTGTGGTAACTGGAGACGAATCACTTTGTCACCGATAGCTTTGAAAATTTTCAGTAGAATAATATTGAATAGGTTGGAGCCGATGGTTGATGGCATTCTAAGAGATGAACAGGCTGGGTTTAGGAAGAGGCGTGGGTGCAATGACCAGATTGTTAGACATTTGATGCAGCAAATGAAATGGAAGTTCCTTTAAGCCTCTGCTTTGTTGATTTTGAAAAGGCATTCGAAGGAATTTCGAGAAGTGGCATGGGTAAGATCATGCAGCATTATGTAATACCGGAAGAGTTTGATAGGGTCATTTTAAATATGCACGAGAGCACAACTTGTAAAGTGATGGTTGACGGCGGTTTGATTGAAGTAAAGTGTGGGGTGCTACAGGGTGGCATTCTGTCACCTCTGATATTAGTTAGTGATTACATCATGAAAAAGGTAAAAGCAGAAACTGATGCTGGTATAGAATGGGGAGAAAAGGGAAAACTTGTGGACGTCGATTCCACTGATGATATAGTTCTTATTTGTAATGGGCCAGAAGAGAAACAAAGAGGGCTGGAGTTTAGTTTAGGAAGGACGAAAGGTTGGTTTGGTAATTAATGGCAGAAAAACTGAAATCATAAATATGAATATAGAAAATGCGCACAATTGCTCGGTAGAAGGAATTGCTATAAAGCAAGTTGATAGGTTCAAATATTTAGGTACTTGTTTAGTAAAGAATAGTTCTCTCTAAATTCGGAATTTGAGGAAAGGCCAAGACGCGCCCATCAGGCAATGGGAATGCTCAAGAATGTTTGGAATAATAGCAATTTTTGTGTGCAGACTAAAATCAAAATTTATAAAGTAATGGTTGGAAGTATTTTGATTTATGGACACGAGTCTTGGTGCAGAACTGTGACTACAGATGGAAAACTATTGGCATTTGAAAATGAGGCTCTGCGACGACTATTGGGAGTTAAATGGTGGGGCAGAAGAGTGTCAAGTACCAGAATCGGAGAAATAATGGGGGTGCAACTGGTCGATGAGTTTGTTGGATTTTCCCGTTGGAAATGGTTAGGTCATGTTTATAGAAAGCAAGGTATAGTTCGGGATGCACCAGGGTCGGTAGCCCCTGGTAGAAGAGGTAGGCCTAGGGAGATAAAGACTATGAGGCGGGTAGCAGATGATGATTGTTGGGAAGATCTTGACGCATTAGCTCAAGATAGAGCGGGGTGGCGTGAGTTCATTGAGGCCCTATGCACCCCCGTGGGTGCCACAGGGAATGATTGGTAAAGAAGAAAAAGACAGTTTAGAAACATAAACGGGTCTGAAATTTGGGGGGCGGTCAGCCTCCTAGCCCCTCCCTCCATGGATCCGTAATAAATAAATGCGTTAAACAAATAACATAAAATTTAATGGATCGCAGCGTTTTATTTTTTAATTAATTACGCGGATCCCGCAACTGACCAGCTATGGTTCGGAGAGCCCCATTTAGCGAATAACCAGGTATGGTTCGGAGAGCCCCACTCGATTCCAACCAATGTCATTTTTAAAGGTAAGGAAAATGATATTTTAGTTTATCATCCTGGGGCAAGTGGGGTTCAGCACGATATAGGCCTCCATCCGGTGATTGTCCAAAGTGGATTAACATTACACAACGGGCGGGTTGGTGTCTAATGGAAAATAGTTTTAAATGAATGGAGGTTTATAAAAGGAGGAAACTACTTGGCGCGTAAAATTTGCAAATCTGGGCCGAGCCTCTTTTTAATTCATTCCTCTTAATGTATCCTAGCACCCTATTTTTTTTGCCTCAAAACACTGCTTTGAAGACTTGAGTGACCTATCTATTACTACACCTAAGTCCTTCTCATCCTCAACTGAATTCAGCCAATGCCCATCCATTTCATAGCTAAAATCCTTATTATCCTTTCCCATGTTAAGAACTTTGCATTTTTTAAAGTTAAGTCATCTGCCATTTCTGAGCCCAAGCTAATAACTTATTCAAGTCACTCTACACTTTAAAGCTACCCTCCACTTCTTTGACTACAGCTGCCAATTTAGTGTCATCAGCAAAAATTGACACTTCACTATTTACAGCCTCCCCAAGATCATTTATATAAACTATGAATAATAAAGGGCCTAGAACGGATCCCTGTGGTACACCACTGATAACGCCCCTCCACTGTCGCCTCACCCCATTCAGCACAACTCTCTGTTTCCTGTCTTTCAGCCATCCAATTCAAAACTTTACCACATATCCCATGCATTTTTAATTTATGAAGTAGTCTCCTATGTGGAACCTTATCAAAAGCTTTGCTAAAATCTAAGTAAATTACATCAACATTCTCTCCTTTATCTAATTGTTTAGTAACATAATCCATAAAATTCAGTAAATTTGTTAAACACGATCTACCTCTTCTAAACCCATGCTGAGCATCTTCCACACGGGGGGGGGGGGGAGTGGCGAGGCTCCTAAGCGGTTCCTCATTGCTCCTTGTAGTTGGGGAAATGGGGGTCTGGAGGTATTAAGATGGGTCTGCCCCGAATGGGCGGAGCTAGCGACGGAATGGTAGTTCCAAATTGATTTCATCGAACGTGCTCGGTAGAACATTCACTTGTGCACTCTTATTTATCTCCTGTGGTAAAAGTGATTCTGTCGATACATTTTTAGCCGATCATAAATTAGTTAAAGTTCAAATTAATTGTGAAGAGTGTGGTCAAGCGTTAGCGATCCAAGATAATTTTGCTTTTAAATGTGCTAAAACAAAACGTGATTCAGAGTCCCCCGAGAGCAATCGCCATTATTTCAAACCAAATGGGAATTAAAGAAAGATACCTCCTCGCCGCTATTTCCGAGCGATACCAAACCCAATAAAGTAAGTGAAAAGCATTTTTCCATTTAATTTATATGAATACAAAAATAATTACATATTTATGCAACGTCAACCTATTCAAGGTGGTTCAGGGGAGTACCAGCTTTGTTGCCTTCCTTTGCACTGACTCTACTGGTTGATATCTAAGTATGGGAACCATGTTTGTATACAGTTGTGGTCTGAAATACGAGTTATACAGTTTAAGGATAACTTCCTTACTTTTATGAGTAACATTCCTCTTAATGAAACCCATCGCTCTATTTTCTGCCTCAATACAATGCTGAGAGAACCTCGATGACCTATCTTCTACTCCTATGTCCTTCACATCGTCTACTCCATTCGGGCAATACCCATCCATTTCATCGCTAAATTATCCTCTATCTCTTTCTTATGTTAATATCTTTACATTTGTTAAGGTTGAAATTAATTCGCCTCTTTTGAGCCCAACCTTATTTAAGTCGTTCTGCACTTTAAAGTTCGCTTCAACTTCATTTACTAGTTTTGTGTCATCAGCTAAAAAATGATACTGCTATTTACAGCCTCCCGAAGATCATTTATATAGAACTAGGAATAATAATGGGCCTAGAACTTATCCCTGAGGTACGCCACTGATAACGTACCTCCACTGTCACCTGACCCCACATATCCACCCCCACCAGGTTTTCGCTTAGAAACCACCCCAAGCTTGGTGGAAATGAGATTATTGCTGAAAGCAAGTATCTAAATATAAAAATGTTGGGCAGTGACGTGTGTTTGGGCATTTCGAGCATTGGAATTCTCACCTGGTAGGGCTACCCAATGGCAGTGCATGGCGGTATCGACTAGGCAGCCCAGTATATTAAATTGGACACGCCAGTCAGATTTACTTTTGAATATACTATAAAAAGCGCCTTATTGACTGGTATATTGTGTCCAGCAATGAGTTGTTGAGTTATAGTTTCCATATGATCACTAGTCCTTTTGACAATCCATGTTGATCCTTCATTAGTACGTAAATTAGGCCTTTGGCTAGGGTGGGGGGCGGTGGTAGGACTGGGGATGAGAGAAAGTGTTTTGGGGTTGAAGACTGTTGTGTAGATGTTGTGAGAGCTTGGCTTTGACATCACTGGGGAGGGCATTCCATGTTTTTATTACCCTGTATGAGAAAAATCTCTTCCTTGCCTCAGTGGCCGCGTGAGGGACATATATTTTATAAGGATGACCCCTTATCCCCTGATGAGGAGCCATAAGTCATGGGGTTTAATTGGGGACAAGTTATTAAATATTTTAAAGCATTGGATTAGGTCAGTCCTCAAGAGCCGGCCTTTAATTGAAAAAAGATTTAGGTTAGTCATTCAGTCTGGGTAGGATAAGTTTGGGAGGTTGGATGTTTGCTTGGTCCATCCATCGTCTTTGTACAGATTCAAGCAGGTGAAGATCTCCGATGAAACCTGTATTCCAGACGACTCAGGCATAGTCTATTACTGGTCTGATATCGGAGATGAGTAATGTATTCATAAACGTAGGTGTGCTGCAGACTGTGGACTTGAGAAGGTTTGAAGCCACTCCACCCTCTTTGTTAGCCGTTTCTCTGATGTGAGAATGATGGAACCTTAGTTTGGAGTCCACCTTGTGGTAATCAACCACGGTAGGCAAGTCGTCCCCGTCAATTTGGTAGGGGCTATGGATAGGAGAATTAATTTAGGGGGTCAGTCCGAGAACCTTTCTTGAATATTGGTGTGACATTGGAATGTTTCCATGCACTGGGGACAGTGCCGGAAGTTAGGGATTTTTAAAAGATCAGGTAGAATGGATAGTAGGCTAATGATGAGGAGCAATTCTTCCGAAACAAGGGATGTAAATTATCGGGGCCCATAGCGCTGTCAGTGTTTAGATGTGTTTTGACATCGTCAATGGTGAGGTCTGTATGGGAAATTTGATGTGGAGTTTGTTGGTGGCGAATGCTTAGACAAATTTACTTGCCATTAGATAAGAATCATCACAGGGCTCGTTATCAGGGGGGATGGGGGGGAACAGAAGGGCGTGTAGTTTTCTTGTTCCTGATATATGAGTGGAACAGTTTGGGGTTTGTTCTGCGTTGGTTAATTAGGTGGTGTTCATGCTCTGACTGTTGGTGGATAACAGCTTGCCAGAGAGCAGCATTCGCTGCGTGAAACGGTTAAATGGGACCCGGGCCCGTAAACCCTTCCGCTATTGAGTTATTCGGGAGATGCATTAATACCTATAATACGACGGTACACTTTGCCAGGTTCCTTAAGGTTAAGCTAGTTAAAAACTATTATACAATACATTTTAATGGAACATTTGTCCATTAACCAAAGACTAGTAAAAATAGTTGTATACCTTTGCACCAAAAATATGGTCAGATTTATATAAAACATCAAATATATTTTTTACTTTCAAAATCGAGTTGAGATCTTTATCAAATAATTAGCCATACTTTCTATCAACTTGACTCCTCCACCTCTGCCACTGTTTGATTTGTTTGAGAATCTTCTTCTCAACGAGTTCTCTTTTATTAACAGCACAGCCCATAAAATTAGCAAAGAATGGGCCACGGCACTTGTCATAACTCAATATTGAATGGATCGTATTTAAATGATATTGATCCACAGAGATCTCTTCTTCTTTATTCAATATGTGACTTAATTCTATATAAATATCTTGTCTCTTATTTCTACTATACATGTTTAAATCAGCTGCTGAAATTATTATTCCTTTCAACTTGTACAGATTCAATTTTAATTTAGTTGGACATGTAAACTAATGTATTATTGTGTTCACATTCTCTTTTACACCTAAATCATAATTGGGTATTTAAGCTATTCCTTTAATTTTTTTTCACTCATTTTCCATAGTTTATATAATTCATTTTTTTGGCTTCTTGGTCATACTCCTCTAATAGAAATGTACCCACTATTTGGTTATTATCATTTTCTTCATTTTTTTAATAATTCTTCTTGCATAATCCAACTCTGGGCAATAGATAATAGAGTGTAAAAGGTCCTCCAGTTCGTGGTTGCATAATGGACAGTTTTCTCATTATTAAATCTGTTTCTGTCCATTAATAACAAAGTATTTGTTCTCGCTTTAAACAGTAATATTGAAGTTATTGCATTATCATATATTTTTTCTTTTTATATCTTTCTTATATATACATAGGCTACTTTTTTCTTATTTCTTTTATCCATTGTTCCTTATCCCATTCTCTTAATTTTATTTTTAGCTCATTTTTATTCATTTTGAATTCTGATCTATTTTTAATTCTTTCAAATAATTAGTCGTACATTTTGACCGACCACTTATTCTTCTTGTTTTTATATATCTCTTTTAGTAGATCATTGTCTCTTTCAGATATACTCCTAACATAATTCATTTTGCCACTCCTTATTCTTTCTTTCATCATGGAAGCTCCTCCTATCTCTGATCTTAATTTGGGGTGCTCCTTAATTAGCTGCTCTTAATATTTTTCTATCTACTGCATTTTCATATCTTTGTAGCTTATTTCTATCTGTTTCAGTTAGATCTATAATATTTGTATCATACATACTGGTGGTAATGCTATATTTTTCCAAAATGTTTTCCCTATCATTACCTTGTTACAGCTTTTTGCTATAATTGAATAAGTTAAGTTTTTGAGCTTTTTTTAGCATCTGCTCCTTTTGGCTTTTGAAGCCGTTCTTTTAATTGTCTATTTGATCTTGTTTACTGCTTTGATTCCTTCTCCCAGTTCATCCGGAGCTTCACTTTCATTACAATTTTACTCTGTGATGCATTATTGACACCATACAAGTCCATGTCCCCATCCTATCTCTTGCAGCCTCGGTTCATAACTTATTTTCATCTTTGCAATTCGCCTTTCATACTTAATCCACCCCCATTTCTCTTCTTAACGCTTTCACTGCTACGTAGAAATTGGCTCCTAGTGCTATTGTTACCACTTTATTTTTCACTTCTCAGCTTGGACTTTTATACCAGGTTTCGCACACCAGCCACCATTCCTAACCTACACATCTAATTCTGTCTTATATTTTTCAAAACATCTTTTCGCTTTCAAACTTGGGTATTTATACTCCTTCACCACTTTTAGGATGCCATTATCCATCCTTCCTCGTTTCTACCTTTCCCATTAATTTGCATTTTACAAAAATGAAGAAGCTAGAAGACATGATAGATCCGTGTCTGACCCCTCTATCCTCCCTCATCCATCCAATTCCTTTCACTTTGTTATTCTTCCATAGCCTTAAATATGTCTGGGTCTATCTCCTATTCTCTAAATTTCCCAAACAATCTTTCTCTATCCTCTCGATCAAAGGCTTTCTATAGAAAGCCCACTTATAGCACTCCACCTTGTTTACCCACTCTTTCTTACACTTTGGTGGATCTACAGGGTGTACGTAATACCTCTAAATCCATTTCGTTCAGCCCCAAGTATATTCTCCTTATCCCCATTCCTTCAACCTCATTCTGCTGCTGAACATCTTCCCGACCACACTTATTGTATCTACTGGCCTGTAATTACCTATCTGCTTCTTATCTTTCCCCCCACCTTTGTAAATCATGTTGATCCTGCTTCACTGCCATGTCTTGGCTACACATCACCATCTTATTAAATGCGATTTCCCCCATACTTCAAAAATACCCCAATTATCCCTTCTTCATCAATTGCCTTGTGCATTTTCATTTTTGTCATCCCATATTCTATCTTCCTTAATCACTCTCATCCATCGGTCTTCTGTTTCCTGTATTATATTAATTAACTCATCATTCCCACCTATTTCTTCTTGTTCAGTCCTTGCCTGTATTTGTTTACCCCATTATTCGTTCATTTGTCTCCTTATTATCAATTCCTCTTCCGGCTCCCATTCTGATGTCTCCAGAATTACTGTTCTCCTTCGTCGACTTTTACGGCTGGGCGGAAGGGCAAAACTTAATTAAGGCAGGAAAAATCATGCCGTTGAATGCGAGAAAAAAACAGTAGACCAAACTTAAAGTTCTCAGCCTGTTTTTTTTTTAGCGGGCTGAGAACTTAAACTAAGTTTGGTCTACTGTTTTTTTCTCGCATTCAACGGCATGATTTTTCCTGCCTTAATTAAGTTTTGCCCTTCCGCCCAGCCGTAAAAGTCGACCTCCTCTAATTCCATACGCCTGTATAAGCCCCAGCCCCCCACTCTGCCCCATCTCCCAACGGCTAAATCCAATCGGCTAACGTGCGGCTGAAGGCATTCACACGTGTACGCGTTGGTGTGTCCTGTGGTAAGATTAATTGACTCTCCTCAAGCAATGCTGGTCGAAGGAAGCAACTGAAGCAACAGCCGCCTTTTAAGTCAAGTCATACGGTGGGGGTAACGTGTTATTATTATCCTAAATGCAATTCGATATCGGTTTACAAGTATTCGTTCGACCCGAAGTCGATGCGTTCAGAAGTTTGAGAAGTTTCGCTTAGAAGCTAACCCAAGGTTCGTGGAAATGAGATTATTGTCGAAATAGATGAACGCGTGGTGGGGAAAATTGAAATAGGGGTATTTACGTGCGTTCGAGGTATTGAAAGGGTAGCGAAAAAGAATTTGTTTTGCCTGAACTTGACCGTTCGCGAGATATGTACAGGGTGGTCTAAAAGTCTTGTCACCGCTACCGAAAATTAACAAGAACAATATAATAATAACAAACGCATCTACTGGTTTCACTTTCAATAAAACCAAATATAATAATATGAAACACGTGAAAAATATAAAATTAAAACGAGGGTCGACAAGACTGTAGGACGACGCTGTAGATTAATACTTATAATACGATTGTGGCATTAGGTAGGCCTCGTCTTGATTGAGCTGCAATTTTGCTCACCCAATTATAGGATGGATGTTGTTGTGCAAAGAAGGGTGACTAAGATGATTCATGGGTTCAGGCTTGGGAGACTAAATCTTCATAAGTTAAAAAGAAGAGGCTAATTGATTAAAGTGGCTAAAAGATTAGAATAAGGGAGATAAACAGAACTAAGACGAGAAATAAAATAGGCCCACGTAAAACTACCGATATGGTAATAGTGATGCAATGGTTAGGATGTTTAAATAAGTATTTTCTTTTGGTGTTTCCACTTGAGAATAGTGTAATTGTATGTTGTGGAGAAGACCAAATATTGATGGTTCGAAGGCTCGATTGAAGTGGGTATAATAGGGCAGCCATGCGTAAGGAACATATTTAGGGAAGAGGATAGGACACGTGATAATGGGTTTAAGTTCAGGAAGAGATTGGTAGAAAGTGGTAGATGAATGGAAGAGGCTCACTAGTCATGCGATAAATTGGTCCCCGGGGGGGGGGTAGAGCTGCCTCGTATCGGGTATTGATTTTCTCTTTGCACACCCCTTTTCTTATTTTTTTCCCTCTATTCTTTCTTCTTTTCTGTCGCTCTTCACTCTATTCCTTCTTCTTTTCTTTCGCTCTTTACTCTATGTATTGCTTCATAATGATCTGACTAAAGTTCAGAAATAGCTTTTCATTTGAAGTGTTTTTTATATATATATTTTTGTGGACATTTTCCCATCGATCTTTTCTCAATTAAGATGTCTTTATTTTTTTCATCCATCTGGCAACTAACCACCTCCCATGTTGCTTAACTTCACTAAAATCGTATTGATATCGTGGGGATGGGGGGCAAGTTTTCCGGCCCCGAAACTGAATCACCATCTTCCTTCAAATCGTGAAAGATATCTCCATTCACGATGATGAAATTTACATAAAAATTAAAATGACATTCCCGAAAAAGTCGAGCAAAGTCGCCCCAACCCAACGGCGAATAAATAACCCAAACGAATAATATCTTAACCGAATTACCACCAAATACCTGAACTGAATCTTCAAAAAATTAATACCATAACACTGAAATCTGACTAGAAAGTACCACCGAATCGGATATTTTAAAGTTAAATTTGGCGAGACTGACTTCGACAATTAATTAATTGATGCTACTAAGATTAGTTCAGTAGTTATTAACTAGCTATGGTTCGCAGAGCCCCACTTAGCGAATAACCAACTATGGTTCGGAGAGCCCCACTTGATTCCAACCAGAAATGCGTCATTTATTAAGGAAAGGAATACCCATTTTTTGACAGTATGGGGCAAGTGGGGTTCAACGCGGGGTTTGCCGGCATAAGTTCCGTTATTTGCCTTCAGTATTGCTTCCAAAAGTTCTTTGTAAAGAGTTCGTTTTGTATTGCAGCCATTTGTTTATTGGTGACCTTTTCCTCTCTCTTTGAACCCGAGCGATGCTTGCTTGAATCCTTCAGGATTTTGGGTCGCCATCTTTACAGCTGGGAGGCCATTTGAGATGGTGGAACACCCTGTTGTTGTAGCGCCTGAAAGAAGGCAGCGTTTGCTACGTTCGCGTGAATGACGCACGTGACTATACTCGTATTTAGATGGGTCATGATCCTTGTGGGGATGCTTTCATTGGTTGCCTCTCTTCTTGCAGTACTCCGTGGCCTACCTTCCTTTTTCCTAGCCCATCTCTTTTCTTCTGGGGCAGCCTCCTCATAAACTTAATGAGGAGGGACGGTTCAATTTCACAATATTATTCTATTTGTTTCGTCCCTCCTCGCCCACTCCTCCACACTCGGTCTTTCCTTCTTAGGGAGCAATTTTTCTCGCTCCCAACTCGAGTTTGAAATTAAATAATCCATTTAAATCCACACTCGATGTTTAATTTAAATCCGACCAAATATTTTTGTTCAGATGGATTAAAAATTTGAGAACAGACTCTAGCAAAACAATCAAAAGCACAATTCAAAGGTTTGTTGTTTTTATTATTTTTACCTAGCTACCATAACTACTGAATCGTGGGAAATGTAGTCCGGTATTATGGGTATTAATGTAAGATAACAGATGACAAAAGTCCTAAGAACCTCTCAGAGGTCATCCGAGTCAGCACCCACCCGAATTTGTTTAGACATGATATCAACCTGCTAGAGTCAGTTCAAAGGAGGGCAACAAAAATAATACCTTACCTGAAGCACCTTGAATATGAAGATCGGCTGAGGGTACTAAATATGTTCTCATTTGAGAGAACGTGTGTGAGGGGAGATGTGTATGATTGAGCTTTTTTAAATCTGTTCTGTGATGGATAAGTTGGATTTTGGCAAGTTATTTGAGTTGGAAGGACTAAGGGTTACCAGTTGAAAATTAAAAAACAAAGGTGGAGATTGGATGTTAGAAAATGTTTTTCGCACCGACAGAAATTACTGGATTAGTTTGCCACATAACATAACATAACATAACATAATTACACGGATGACAAAAGCCACAAGGGCCTATCAAAGGTCATCCGCCTCCGTCAAAACCCACCCACAAAAAGCACCATCACGAGGGGAAGACAAAATCAAAGTCCCCCACAATATAATATAACAGATGACAAAAGCCATAGGGGCTCATCATAGGTCATCCGAGTCAAACGGCCTCTTTTTTAAGGCACCCAAACTCCCAGGAAAACTACATCCAGAGGATTGCATCCAGAAACAAGGGTATCACCAATCAAGGCTTGTCAAGAACTAAATCATGCAGCTATAGATATATACAAACAATATTAATATATACAAAACTTAGGAACCATCACAACCTTCCCTTCCCATAAACTCATCCAACCTACTCTTAAAATACATTTAGATTTGGACTACCTACTACCCTCTGCGGCAATTTGTTCCAGAAGTCTACCACTCTATTGGTGAAAAAATATTTTCTTAAATCCAACCTACACCCTTGCTTTTTAATTTTCAAGTGGTGACCTCTAGTCCGATTTCCATCATCTAACTCAAAAAACTTGCTAACATCCAATTTATCTATCCCGGAAAAATTTTTAAAGAGCTCAATCATATCCCCTCTCACACACCTCCTTTCGAACGAGAACATATTTAATACCCTCAGTCTATCTATATATTCAAGGTGCCTCAGGGAAGGAATAATCTTTGTTGCCCTCCGTTGCACTGACTCGAGAAGGTTAATATCGTGTCTAAAATGTGGGAACCATGCCTGTATACAGTACTCTAGATGTGGCCTAGCATAAGAGTTATAGAGTTTAAGAATAACCTCCTTACTTTTGTAACTGACATTTCTCTTAATAAAACCCAGCACTCTATTTGCCCTATTTCTTGCTTCAATACACTGCTTAGAAAACCTTAATGACTTATCTATTACTACCCCTAGATCTTTCTCATCCTCTACTGAGCTCAGCCAATGCCCATCCATTTCATAGTTAAATTCTCTATTATCTTTTCCCATGTTAATAACTTTGCACTTATCAAGGTTGAAAGTCATTTGCCACTTATGTGCCCAGGATAACAATTTATTTAAATCCCCCTGCACTTTAAAATTATCATCAATATCTTTAACTACAGCTGCTAATTTGGTATCATCCGCAAAAATTGACACTTTATTATTAACTGCCTCCCCAATATCGTTTATATAAATGACAAATAATAATGGACCGAGAACTGATCCCTGAGGAACCCCACTGATAACATTCCTCCACTCTGACTTTACACCATCTAGCACTACCCTCTGCTTCCTGTCTTTCAGCCACTCAGTTATCCAATTTGAAACACCCCCACATATCCCAATCATTTTTAATTTATGAACTAGTCTCCTATGTGGTACCTTATCAAATGCTTTACTAAAATCTAAGTAAATTATATCTACATTCTCTCCCTTATCTACTTGATCTGTTACAAACTCCAGAAAGTCTAGTAAGTTAGTCAAACATGATCTACCTGATATAAACCCATGCTGAGCATCGCTGATTAACCCCTCCCTCTCTAGATGTTGGCAAATCCCTTTTTTAACTATTTTCTCAAGAATTTTACAGACTACAGGAGTTAGGCTAACCGATCTAAAGTTATTTGGATCCTCTTTACTACCCTTCTTGAAAATGGGGACTACATTCGCTCTCTTCCAATCATCGGGTATTTCTCCATATTCCAGTGACCTAGTATATAACTTGTCCAGAGCAATTGAGATACTTTCTACACCTTCTTTAAGTATCCTAGAATGAATATTATCAGGGCCGGAGGCCTTGGTAGTTAGTAACTCACCTATTAGTTCTTTTTATCATCCTCCGATCCACACTAATGTTAGTAAACACCTCTTTCCTTGACCCATGAGTACTATACATAAGACTATTTAGTTTCTCCTTTGTAAATACTGATGCAAAATGACCATTTAGTACCTCAACTATTTCCTCATCAGTTTCTCTCACAACCCCTTCATATTTGATAGGTCCTATTTTAACTCTGCCAGACTTGTTATTAATTTTATAGTAACTAAAGAACTTTCTAGGATCTTTGTTGCTATCATGAGCTAATTTAATTTCTGACACCCTTTTGTTCTTCTTTATAATCTTATTTAACTCATTCCTAGCCATTCTATAATCACTTAAATTTTGAATATTATTTTGTACCTGTAATTTTTTGTATGCCCTTTTCTTCTCTGAAATTTTTCTAGCTATCTCCTGATTCCACCATAATGGTTTCCTACTTTTGTTCCTAATGGCCTTCATTGGGATACATTGTTCTTGGACTACATTTATTATATGCTTGAAAGTATCCCACATCCCATAAGCATTTTTACCTCTGAATTCTACATCCCAGTCTACCAAATTTAGCAAGCTTCGAAGTTTTACATAATCTCCCTTATGAAAATTTGGAACTTTTTCAGCATTCTCGGTTATTTTACCCTTCTCAATTCCCAAGTTAAAACGAACTATCTGATGGTCACTATTTCCCAATGCTTTCCCAACAGTCAATTCCTGAACTAAATGATCACTGTTAGAAAGTACTAAATCTAATATATTGTCCCCCCTCGTTGGCTCATTAACAAATTGATTCAAAAAATTATCCTCAAAGCATTCTATGAACCTGCCACTTGTTCTATCCCTACCTATCATATTTTCCCAGTCCACAGAGTTTAAGTTGAAGTCCTCAATAATAACTGCATCTGTTTCACATCCCTTACTTATTTCCCTTATCATTAGTTCATCCATATCATCAGTCTGCCCAGGTGGCCTGTAAAAAGCTCCCAAATGCACTATTCTATTTTTACTGAACCTAATATCTATCCAAAGTGACTCAACTCCATCCCTCTTTATTGAAGTATTTAAACTTGAAACAATGTTGTTTTTTATGTAGATAATTATTCCTCCACCAATCCTACCTGTCCTTTCACTAATGTACATATTATAGCCCTGTAAATCAAATTCACTTATAGTGTCACTAAATTCTATTTCATTAACCCATGATTCAGTAACGCATAATATATCTATATCCTCATTGCTAATATAACTAAATAGCTCATCCTTCTTGTTTCTAAGACTACGAGCATTTGTATAGAAACAATTTAACCCCCCTATCCCTGAAGCACCTCTTGAAACTTGAATGACCTCACCTCTATCGCCTTGAAACCTATTTCTGTTATCTGCCAAGTCCATTCTACTTTCAGTACTATAATGTCCTCTCATAATTCCCTGACCACTATTAGTATCTAGTTTCCCGCCCGCAAAGACCTAATAACACGATCATACTCCTTCCACAACACATCTACCCCCCTCCTACTCAAATGCAGTCCATCCATCGCATACATTTCTTTCATTCCAACAAACCTATCCCACACATCAACAAACATGACACCTTCCATCTCACACATCCTCCTCACATAATCAGTAGACAGTAGACAGTCTCAACTTAAATGTTTTCAAGTGGGGAAATTGGATCATTTATTCCTGTGGATGCATATTTTTTATTATTGTATATTATAGGCGATTTGGATTTTGACGAGCTTAAATAATGATCCTTTTTGTTTTCGACGTATTCTTGTGGATGGTTCAAATCGTATATTGTAGATATATGATCTGACACAATCCTATGGATGCATTTTGTGTGCGGGGTTTGACAAATGCGGATGACATTACAAGGCCCTTTGGCTTTTGTCATCCGTGAAATTATGTACGTTATGTCAGAGAGAGAGAGAGAGAGAGAGGCTGACCGTGGAAGAAGTTGTAAACTTTTATTGATGGGCAGCAATTAAACCTTGTGAGTTCGGGGGGTCCAAACTTACCCTCACCAGTCCACCCCCGACCACCTAGGAATAAGTTAAAAACAAACCATAAAATCATGTAACTTTCCTCCGTTTAGTGTCGCTTATCCAGGTTAATTGAAAGAGGCCTTTTTGTGGGGGTATGGGTGTCGAAGCCCCACTTTTCGAAATCGTCACCTTAGGGTTCGAATTCACTTACGTTGTCACACGTTGTTAGACGCTCCAATGTTCATTGTTGTTCTGCAATGCCCCGCCCCAAATGGGCGGAGCTAGAATTGAAGTCCTAAAATTTCTTAATCGGCGGCTATAAATTCAAAATTCGCATTTGAAAAATTAGTGGCAAACAGGGAGGGAGGAGGGGGGGGGCGTTGCAATTGTAAATATAACAGGACACGTAAAAAACAAAATATTTAAGTATGATATAACGAAAAAAATTGATTGACACGTATTTTGTGTAGCTCAACCCTCCTCTGGTGGTGTCAGTTTCCTCAATCAACCTTGAATCCCCCCCACTCCCGCCGTTCACTTGGTTGTTTGGACAAGTTCTTTCGTCATCTTTTCATTAAGTTCACATGAATTTTAAATTCGAAATCATCACTTTCTTCATTTCTGATTATGAAGATTTGTTCTGAGAATTCTTTCAATTTCTTCCTCCCGTTTTTATTGAATTTTTGTCCTTTATTCAATTGTGCGGCATTCCTTTCATTCTTCTGATCTTCGCTTATAATTCTTAAGCTGATGCTTCCCTATCTACTACTTCGATGGCTTCGTTCCTTGATGGTATTAAAATGGTTCATAAACCTCATGAGGGGGAACGTCCATGCCCCAATTAGCCATTCCTGACCCATATATCCCCCCCATCCCCACACCAACTTAGGATTTTAGGGGGTAGAGGGACACATTTCGAAGGCTCGTCCCTCCCTCACTCTTCTGGTGGGTTTGGGGGGGGATTATATATTTGCCAGCCTTCGCCCCATGGGGTGGTTTCTGTGTTGACACTCTCGCAAGCGATCTTCTTTCGAAATATCTTTTCTCTTGTCAATTAACGCTAAATTAATCTTGTCTCCTTCTTTATTTGGTTTGTGTTTAATCTTGATTCGTAAATGTGTGAGAGGAAACTTTGTTTCCCTCGCACGACTGCTTCAGTCGTGTTCGGATTTCGCTACGCGGTAAATTGCCTGCCACGATTCGGAAAATGTTTGTGTTTTTCGCAAGTGTTGAGGCTGCAAGTGTGTGAACCCAAGAACTCGGTATCTGGCTCAGCTAGTGGCGCGGTAGTGTTTTCCACCTTAACTAGCCTCGATGAAGGCTGCTGAAGGGAAGAGAAATAATAGGAAGAAAAGGACAAGAGCTTCACACTTCTTCACGCGGCCATACGAAGGTAACGTAGTGATAGACCGGGTTTTTTTTTACATTTTTGTCTTTATTTCTCACTCACCCCCTTTAAATACTTCCCACGTACATACTTACTCCCCCGTTAGGGGCACAGCGATTGGATAGATTTATGAAAGAGGATGATAGGTGGTCTCCTCTTTAACCTGCTCTGGCTATATACAATTCGCATTTCCATTTTCCCCAACTTCACCATTTATGAACCTTTCCTCACCATTTTCTGGTGGAGATCCTAATGTTGGATTTTAATAATGAGAAGTAGAATGTTTGTATGGCGCTGTTCGAGGCCATTGGCCTTTTCAGAGCGCCTACCATCGACTATCGAGAAGGGAGAAAGAAGAGGTTTGGCTTAATCTTCAGGGTAAGGGTTCGAGCCCCAAACGAAGCTTTAGGAGAATGGGGTCGGAGGTCGTTTACTAAAATCCACAACCCGCATGGCGGCATATGTGGGATTGTGCCTTACCAGCCCCAACATTGCGAGTTTCCCTCCCTGACCCCATTCAGGGGATGTCTTTTACACATTTACATCCATCTGTTACCTTATTTATTCTTCTATGCTCTTATCTTCTCTTCTTTTTCTTGTGGGCACCCGAAACGTAACCCCACCACCCGCCTACGAGGGCGTATCAAGGAGAAATCTGTAAAGAAAGAGGCGAAGATGAAGTGAAAATTTGCGGAAGATGTATAGCCACAGATCCCCCAGAGTGCGTTGGGGTAGGAAAGGCACAATCCTTAACGTAGTCGCCCATTATACCCTAGATCCTTCTTGCTGGGGCGTGATAGTAAACAGGGGGAATGCAGACATATTGCAAATACTAAGAGGAAATGGTTGTTTCCACCCCCCTCAAACCTACTAGGGATGAATGCACAAAGATTGATTGGCGACTAGCCTGCGAAACCAGCCTCTGTCCGGTCGTTTCCTTGAAGGATGTCCCCGGGGGAGATCTTATCACCGCCTTTCTCTAAAGCTCTACTTGGCGTCTTATTTCTCTACGGCGTGTACACATAATTTAGGTCACGCATTTGTTCTGCACGACCGGTAGTCACTTCTTTCGTATCCTCGAGGCACAAGAGAGGGCGTAATAACGGCATAGATCTTAGAAGTGCATTGTTGACCATCTTCTCAAAGGTTTCTGAACATGTACATATAGAGTTCCGACTGCGGTCGCGACTTTCGAAATTCGATCAGAGAAGTGGTTTCTGTGGTTTCTCCTTCTAATGGGGACTACCTTGATTTTCTCTTGGTTAGTTCTTATTTTCCATTTGACCTCTTTTAGATCTTTTAATCTTTCGATTTCTGCCACCGTCATGCGAGCTTGCATAGGCGGGTTACGCCAAGGCCACTGTTTTATCTGGCTGAAATCATCCGCGAATTGAATGTTGAGGCAAGTGGGGTTACCAGGGGCTCGTACATATACGGTGTATATTGAGTAAAGATTGGGGGAGTCCTGCATTAATCGAGAACTTTGGTCTGTCCATGCTCCGAGTAGCAAGATATTGTATTCCATCCCGTTGGTCACATCTTATAAAATGCTTTTGATACATCCCGACAGAGTTTGTCCACGTAACTTCCCTCTCTTTTGGCCTTGGGAAAACTTTCTCGTGATGTAATTTCTCACCATCTCCGCACTTCGCTTTTTCCGGAAGTCAAATTGATAAGGATTGTACAGGGAGTTCTCCTCCAGGTGAGACACTAGTTTTCTATTGAGGATCTTCTCAAAGAGAGTCGTTAAAGATTCATCCCATTCCTCCGATGTCATTCGCTGGTGCTTTTTTAAAGTTTAACTTTGTTAGCCCCGATTCTCCTGGGGTTCTCTGGTTGAATGAGTGAAGCGCACCGAGTAGTTCCTCCTCATCGCTCTCGGCGTTCTGGATTTGTGTTCAGCTCCTCTATGGATTTAGTTTTTAAATTCTATATCGTAACCTGACTCCTTCAGTTATACTGAATATATTTTCCCAATAACTTAGGAACATTGTTTCTATATTTACTCCTTTTGTTTCGATGTTTCCGTTTTTGTTTCGTATTTTCATTTTCTCGATCCTATGAGACTCCTGATTATTTGGCCGAATCTCTTTGGGAGGTGCATCATGATCCAGGCTTTCAATCATGTCTCCACCGTTGTTCGAGGATCAAGTGGTTGAGCTCTTCTCTGATGGATCTTTACGCTGTATCGAGTCAATTGATGCGTTTCTGATGTTTATCTCCTATAATAATTTCAGTTCACGCTATAAATCCTTCATGTATTCGGTCCATCTATATGTTGAGGTGGATCTATACGCAGATTTCGGGATATTTCTATATCTGCGTTGATTAGGTAGTTATCAAGTTCGTTGATTGCCTCATCAATCTCCGAGAATTGCCTCATTCTAAGCGTGAGGTTGATAGTTCTCGATCAGGAGCGCGTACCGTGCCCCCCCCCCTCCCAGTCTGCCTTTTTGTATTTTTTTCTTCGGTTGAGTCTTTCCCAACCCAACTCCAGAGTTTGCGTCAGATAAAACTGAGGGTTGTTACCACTTGTAGGGGGAAAGGTGCTTCAAAGGCGGTGGGCTTTAGTAGACTAGCTCGCCCTTTGAACAGGAAGAGCTTCTCCAGCTCTCTTGAATCTTCCCCTGTAAACAATGTGTAATTGTGTTTTGGGTGTGAGATGTATAAGTGTGGGTTAAAAGTTGTTTGGGTTGAGAGCTCCCGCCCATTACCTAATTGAGTACTGAGGGGATGGAGGGTGATGATAGATGGATCAGTATCAACACTGGCTCGTTGTCGAAAAATCGTCCTTCTGTAGGAAGACGGCGTTGAGTTATAAACTTTTATTGGGGCCCAAATAAACCTTGGTCCCTAATTCCTCCCTCCCTCCTTCCCGGAGTCTTTTATCTGTCGTTTCAAAATAGTTCACGGTAAGACCCTCAACCCTCCCTCATAAACTTAGAATATCCCATAAATTATTAGATTTGTTTCTTACCGACTCAGGGCTCCCACTTTTCATGGAGTTTCCCCATTGTAAAAGCCTTAATTATATGACTTTACAACCCCCCCCCCTCCTTACTTGGCCTTGGAGTAGGGCTATTCTGTCTTTAAGTAACCTGCAGAAAAATAAAAAAGAACGCCGCGGTTGAACTGGTGAAGAATGCAGCCAAAGGCCCAATTTAAGAAAGAGCGAGGAATTCGTTCCTAAGAATAACACTTTCCTTTCTAATTTACTCAGTGTGTAATGGATTGAGGCGAGAGAGAGATGTGAATATGCAGGGTAGTCGGAAAGTCTTGTCGCCCCTACCAAAAAGAAATAAGAACAATATAATCACATGTGCGTACACACACGTTTTTGGTCTACACATTCGCGCTGGGTTAATCAGCGATGTTGCAACCCATCGTGAACAGAGGAGGATGGGAGGAGCTCTCTGTGCTCTTTCAGCGGGTTTTTTTTTTGCGTGGCGTCAAGGGTCAAATTCCGGACTGACCACCGGGATATTGACTGATCCAAGATCTTTGAAATATGTCACAACTTTAGTTACCCGCATAAATTTCTTGCTTAAACTCTACAAAAGAAAACTTCTATGTAACTGAAACCCATTTAATTATTTGAATTCTGATTTTACCTCTCTGATGCCTGTTGCGTTCTGCCCCGTCTCCTGAAATGCTTGAATATTTGGGTCGTATTTAAATATGAGACAACCCTGTTTATTTGTCTTCTCTATACCCTGGGTGTGAAAGAGAAGAGTTTATGGGAGCTAAATTTTGTGGGTGCGAGAGATAGCATGTGTGGAAGGGGTAGAGATGGGAGAGTATGCTCACCAGCAGGTCAAAACCTCCCATCAAGGAAGGAGACCTTGACGTTGGTTCGTCCGTTGACTTTTTTTTGTGTGTGTGTGTGTGTGAGAAAGAGAATATATCGCCAAGACAGCGTGTGTATAGGAGTGTTGGCGTGATCCTAAATTGAATAAGAAAATCTCCCATGTCTTAAATACATCAGCTCCGAATTAAAAAAAAAACAACTGATTTGTCTGAATTCACGTCCAAGCTTTTTTTATTCTGTCGAAAGGAGATTTCAAAGTTAATCTCGTGGAAGAATGGAGAAGCCAAGCTCTCATTTCTGTTTAGAAGAATGTCAATATTTTGTCTTTGTGAAGCCGAAGGATGGAGGGTAATTCTCCGAAACTAGACCATTACATACTTGCGAGTCGTTCTCTTTTAAAGTTTTTATTTCTCATACTCTTCTTCTGTCACATAGTGAAATTGGTTTAAGAGTATTGTGTAATTCTCAAATTCACAGGTAAGTGTGGCGGTTGGAGAGACGATCGATGTCCTAGCACATTTCCGAATTCAACTAGGGAAAAAGGGCATTTATAGCAAAAATAAAAAATGGTAAGGGACAATTAAGGTAGTTATAATTAGCTAATTCAGGATATTAAAATGTTAATTAGAGAAATTTTGAAATTAATTAAGTGATGCAATGGCCAAGATGTTAAAGATATATTTTCCTTCAGTATTTACACTAAGGAAGATTCTACTTGTACCTTATGGAGACTAACCTTCATACATTAGAAAGGAGAAGAATTCGAGGGGACTTGATTGAAGTAAAAAGTTAGAATGGAGACAGAAAGGTTCTTATTTATCGTGAACAGGATAGGACAAAGAACAATGGGTTTAAGTTGAACAAGATTAGGAAAGAGGGTGGTAGAAATTAGTTTACAAATCGAGTGGTAGGTGAATAGAATAGGCTTACTAGTCAATGATAGAAGTTTCTTCCCTGTGTAGTTTTAAGAATTGATTGGATAGATTTATAGATGAGGATGCTGGGTAAAGGGGAAAAGAGCTGCCTCGTATAGGCTATTGATAGTCCTTTTGCAGACTATTCCTTTTAACTTCTTTATTCTTTAACTGCATTACTCTATTCTTTATTAGTAACGGAATAAAGTTCGAAAGAACTAGGAAATGGCTTTTCATTTGGCTTGTGAGTTTGGTTTTTAGCAACATGGTGGAGTATTCGATCTACCCTGTTGCCTCGCGCTGTTTCCGTAGCGATTTTCTCTGTTATGATCGTAAGGGCGGTGTCCGTTCCTCGCTTGCTCCTGATGCCGCGCTGTTATGAGTTGGAGAGGTTGTTCTGGTTAATCTTTCATGTATGGGCTTTTCAAAGAGTTTGCCTAGAAACTCCAGTAGCGAGATCGGGCGGTAGCCTTCAACTTGATGTTTCGGTTTGCCCGGTTTCGGCAGGAAGATCCTCTTTCTTCGCCATCTTAAATGCTCCGTAGCAGAGCTATTAAAAAGGACCAATTTAAAAAACTTCGGATAGGGGAAGGAAAAAAAAGGCAACACCCTTTTTGAATCTGGGACGTGTCGTATAATAAAGACGGATGGCTTAATTTTACAAAGAAGGGAAAAGAAAAGCTAGTCCGATTTCCTTTAGGGAATGGCGTCTAATTTTTTTAATTCCGAACTTTTGTCCGGTTCCAACTTCGATTATCTTAATTACGGCAACTTGGAGTTCAGCGAAAATGAGCTCGCATCTCTTGTTTTTCAGGGGTGTCGTTTGTCTTTAAGGGGACCCCCCTTTTTTTATTTGCCATCGTCCACGCCACCCCCTGGCGGGAGATGGAGTACCTGGTTTTTCTTCCTTCTTTTTTATTCCGTTTTCTTCAATGAAAAAAAACCTGGCGTCATGTGTGTGCGGAGTGTCTATTTTAATCGAAATGGATCCATTATTTCGATTTGAATTGAAAGAGGAGGGTGTCTCTCCTCTTTCAAGTATGGGAGATGAGGAATAGATGCAAATGGATGGGTGGATCCGGTAGGACTCCTGGATCCACGGTGGCTGAATCAACCCCAGCGCCCATTCACCTGTGAGAAATGCCCCTCGGATTACCCGAAGGTTTGAGGGAAAGTAATGTCTGATTTTAGGGTATGTATTAAAAATGAAGCAAACTAATGGAAATATTTAATCATAACATAACATCCATGGCTTTCTAGAACCTCGGTCGACGACAAGCTTCTAAATGCCTCGCTTGTAAAATTCTTTGGTTTTGATGCAAAATATGAACTCGTTTTCAACCTCTTCTCTTGATGCCATCTTAAGACCACTTAAATGGTTTTGTAATTTCCTAAGCAAGTGATGACACTTACGTTCCTTAATGTTTTTTTACAACGCCTTTTAGTGCAAATCAATAGAAAATAGCCATTATTTATTTTAACTTTGTTTTTGTGTTGTGGGGGCGGGGTTGACGGATACGGATGACCTTTGATAGGCCCTTGTGGCTTTTGTCATCCGTGAAATTATGCTATGTTATGGAATATTTGCTAAAAATAGGCAAATTGTTTTGATCATCCATTGTAAGGCTAAAAAAAAACTCGTTAAATTTATTGAAACTTCCCCACAGGAAATTTCTAAAAAAAAAAAAGAATTGAACAGTTTTGGTGGATTTTCGTTTGTAATGTAAATGAGTTTCCCGTACGACCACCAGATCTAGTCTTCCATCAGGTTTTTATTGTATACTCATTAGTATCTGCCTAATGTGAGCTTTAAATGGGATGATTATTTGAGTAAATACCGAAAAATATATGAACTAAGTTAAAGGAAATGGTATAAATTTCATCTTTTCAAACCATCTAAATACTACTCCAAACTTTATTCTCGAAATTCGGACATTAGTTTCGTTCCAGCCTGATATGATAACTCATTCCGGAATAGGCCTCTTCTCTTGGCTAATCCACATCATTAGCTTCTTCCGGTACCTTGACCTCGTAATCTGACATAGATAGAATGAGGATTATGATGGATTAGCTTGTCGGTTCACGGGTTCGTTGGATTTCCATGAGGGAGACAAAAGGGAGGAGCAAGTCTACAGAAGATGAATCTCTCTTTTAACCTCTCGGAGCCCCTCTTTCAGGGGCTCAGATCTCGTGCCTTTATTATTTTCTGCGATGGGAAGAAAGAAAATCGTTTTTCACGGGTGACTTCGTTAGTTTGACCAGCTTAAACAAAGTCATGCCATTCATTTCCTTAGTTCCTATTAATCTTTTTTTTGCAAAGTCAAGTTAATATGTGTGAGTGAGATGGTATACAAGAATATTGGGAGAACGAACAGTCGATAAAGGAGAAGAAATATTAGAGGTGCAAAGTTGACTGGAGGTCACTCATTGTATTAAAGCAAATAATAGTGTTGGGATTCGTTAAGAGAAATGTTAATGACGAAATATTGTCTTTAAAAGTCGGTGGTTAAGCCATGCCTTGTTTTTGCCCGCGTGCAGTCCATATATGTGCTTAGTCCACTTGAAGGTAGAGATGGTGCTGCAAGCAAATTTTGGATTGGGGATGGGGGGTGTAAGGACCTGATATTTTTCGACATTTCTCCCAATCAGATTTATACTTGTTGTTTGGGATCTGAATGGGATTTATGTATATTAAGATGGATATAGGGATGATACGGTCACCAATTCGGGACGGAGTGAGTATTAGTCCTAAAATATCCTCCTAAATAATTCAATTAGTGTGTGTGTGTGTAAGGGGAATAGAGCATGTAGAGGTTGAAAGCTTGGTTGATTGCTTAGTAGTTTAGGGGGTGTTGTCTGGTGTTTGGGCGAAAAGAAGAATTGTTTGATTGTGTTGGAGGTGGATAATTTCAGGAGGAATGTGCCCCAACTTCTTTTGGCCGTCTTTCAACAAAGGCCATCAGCTTTTCAATCCTCTGTCTCGCATCAGAGAGATTTAACATTTCCGTCTCCTCCTCTCTTGCTATCGTCATCCCAGCTAATGTGTTTATGTAGACTTCCTTTAGGGAGGAGGGGGCGATTTAGGCCACAAGGGTTCAGACTCGACCTTTCCTTCCATGGATTAGTCCCAACAGACCTGCGATTTGTCTCTGTGCATAAATGGAAGAATTGTGTTCTATTTTGAACAGCCTTTCTATTTAACACGTGGACGTCTTAAGAAGATCATAGTACAACATTTGACGGCATTTCGTGTGGCTGCAAAAGGAGCCTATATTTAGTAGAGATATTTTCTTCGCTGGGAGAATTCAGGCTTGAATATTAGGTAAGAGTCCTCGGAGCGATGGTAACCCCGGAGAGAAGATTAGGTAAGAGGCCTCCTTGGTAAAGAACGAATAAGAATAGCCGGATCTCCCGGCATCTATGCAAACCTAAAAATTTCTTTCATAAAAGAGATTGGTAGAAATTGGTTTACAAATCTAGTGGTAGATGAATGAAGAGGCTCATTAGTCATGTAATAGTAGCTTCCTCCTTGGTGAGCTTTAAAAGTAGATTGGAAATGTTAATGGTAGGTGGGACTGAATTGGGTGGGGGAACAGGAGGAGCTTCGTATAGGTTATTGATTAGCTTTTTGCAAACTTTTTTTCTTAGTAGTCTCCTTTCGAATGCTCTGCCTATGTACCATCCTCACGTTTTCACTTCCCCCAACTTTACCAAATTATTAACCTTTTAATACCATTTTCTAGTGGAGATCCTAATGTTACCTCTTAATAATAATAATGATAGGAAAAAGAATTGTTACATGACACTATTCGAGGCCAGAGGCCTTCACACAGCGCTTGTCATCAACTCTCGGGCTGAAGAGGTTGGGCTTATCCTCAGGGGAAGGATTCAAACACCGAACGGAGCTTTAGGAGAGGGGAAGTTGGGGGTCGTTTCCTAAAATCTGTGGGATTGTGTGCCTTACATGCCCCACCACTCTAAATCCAACTAACCTCCAAATCCACCCTCTGGTCGCTCGTTTCCAGGGCATCATCCCGGGGGAGATCTTCCTTTCGTTTTCGACCTCTTTGGTCGTCTCCCTAGTCCGCGGAACTCTCCCCCAAAGACCACCGACCGCCTTCTGGTTTATAGTTGCCAC
This sequence comes from Ceratothoa steindachneri, assembly GCA_963969495.1. Classification (NCBI taxonomy): domain Eukaryota; kingdom Metazoa; phylum Arthropoda; class Malacostraca; order Isopoda; family Cymothoidae; genus Ceratothoa; species Ceratothoa steindachneri. Next base: position 237,025,119 of record OZ018317.1, read on the forward strand.
CACATAATTAGGAGCAGAACGGCTAGAAATTCTGGGATACCTCCTAACCAACGAGGGCATCTCTCACCTCTGTCTCCTGACGGAGGTGCTGCAGCCATACGCAGTTTCCTTATTCCCTTTTGACAGGAATCGTGTACAGGATGCAGCTTCCATCTTAGCCCCGCTAAACGATCTCCTGAATGGGGCGCACAAACGCAGCAAATCCCCATTAAATTGGCCGCCATTTGCTGTTAATGCTTTTCAGGTGGCCAAATAGGCTATTTCCTCAGCCACTGAATTAGATAACCCATCGCAGGAGTATTTGAATAATAATTTCATCTTAGTTAGGTTATGACTAATGTTTTTTATCAAAGCTATTTCTAATAATTCTTTTATAATATAAAAACAAAACAAAATGGTGTAGTTCAGAAATAAATTTGTACCTTTAAAATTGTGCTTTAGTATATATTTTGAAAGGGGGGAAATTTAGTTTAGAGTTCCTTTTTAAAATTATTATAATTGGCAAAGTTCAGAAAATTTATCATTTAAACATGGCTTCTTTTTTTTAGATTTTAATCTTAGTAGCGAAGCCATTGCCTGGTATACATCTATTTCTTCTGTTCTGCAATCTCCTGTTTCTAAATTAATTCAGTGTTTGTACAGTTGGCGAAGCTTTCTTTACCAGTTTCCAGTACCCGTTTGAAGTTATATTCATTCCATCCACCTAAGGAGGACGATACTATCTTAAATTTGTCATAATTGGTACGGATCTTCCATTTTATTTCATTCATTGATGTGTCTTATCTCTTCGGCAGTCATAGGAGTTTTCAAGTAAGCATTTTAAAAGGGAAAAACGATCAATTGACTGATGTCGTTGGCAAATTGAATATTTAAGAGTTGCGTGAATTTGAGATTATATGCAATATAAATATTATAATGCGGGGCTCAAATAACCTTCCTGCGAATTTATCAAAAGCCTTGGCAACAACACGACGCGTGATCCCCAAATAATTCTTATTTTTTTGCATCTGTCAATCTCTTCCATTATGGAACTTATTGGTAATTATGTGCTAAGAGTTTTCCTGAAGCCGAATTGGTGTTTGTTGTAGAGGCAATTCTTTACGAAATGGTTAACCAGTCTTTTATTGAGGAGATTTTCAAATAATTTCTACTCAATCTCTAGATAGGAGATTGGACGGGAACTCTCTTTTTTCTTTGGGGGCTTCCCCCCTTTGGCTATAAATATCATTTTAACGATTTTATAGTCATCTGGAAAGTATCCGGTGTTTAAACAGGCATTGTATATTCTCCTTAAACTTTATAGTATCCGGGAGTGGTGCACCCGTATAGTTTAATTTAGTTAGCCCCTTATTATGGCCCGGTGCTTTGCGATCGAAGGAGAGCAGTGCACTCGTCATTTATTCCGTTGTTATTAGTTCTTCCAGTTTTCGCAGCTTATTCGTTCGATTTTCTCGTTTTCGGATCTTAAGGTCTTCGTTTGCGTTATTTTATTTCTCTTTTCTGTTTGGGAGATGATTCTTTTAATCTTATCACGATTTTCCAAAAGTCTTTTAGACAGGCTTTATTGTAGAGTTGCTCGATGGCCTTTGCCACTATTGTACTAAGATTAATTGTCCAAGTTCTTTTTATTTGTATTGTCTCTTGGTATCTTGTTCTGACGCATATGTTATAATTCTGTCAGTTCACGATGCACATTCTTCATCCGTTCGGTCCATTCATAAGTCGAAATGTTTTTATTGGAGGTTTTGTGGGTCGCTTTTCTATCTACTCTGAATTATTTTTGTAATTCCTCGTCCACTTTTTCCAATGTAGTGTTTTGTACATCTGGTAAAGTTTAATCATTGAGGTCGGCCTCATAGGTTCCTATTTATCCTCATTATGATGCATATATGATCGCTATATGGTGTAGTTTCCGGTTGTAGGTGGAAGTTAGACGGCTTGTTAGACAGCTGTCAGGCTTTTGGGCTGATCTTTTTCGTGAAGAAGGTCGGGAACTCTGTTCCCGGACGCTGGACGATTTTTCTATTTAAAAAGATGTTTAAACACCGTCGCTAGTCCGGTATCCTGATTCTTGGCCATTATCGCCCCATCGTAGCGTTTCTGTAAATGGTTGGTCGCTATTACCTTTTAATTCCCTATCTTAATTTGCTCGAATTACATCCGCTTCTTTTTGTGGTTGAGCAGTTGGTGTTGATTCGCAGGATTCTCGTTTGTTCTATGAATGTTAACTCTCGTTGTTACTATTTTCCTTTGCCAATACTTCTATGTGTCCGATTTTCCCTGCTTCAATCAGTTCTTTTCTCTCAATTTTCGCCATCTTTTCTCTCCCTGGTTATGGTACCTTGTCTTGATGACTTGATTTCAATCTTTCTTCTCCCGTTTGTTAATTCGTACGTTTATCCTCCTCGTAGTCTCTTGGTTTAGTCCTCGTTTGTTTCTTCCATTTCCTATAAAAGATATAGCAGCTTCTCTTTCAATTTTCTCTCCTGGGATTCTCATAGCCATTTTCAAGGTCTCGAATGTGATCTTGAAGACATGGTTTCGGTTTGTGAATTTAACCACCACTTTGGTATTAGCCCCCGTCTCAGTTGAAACTCGGTTTCTGTTTTGATTCTATTGGAGCGGGTTCTCTTATACGACTTTATTGGAGCTTCGAGTGGCCCTTTTTAATTTTGAAGTGCGACTCCAGTGTCCTTTTCGGTTACCAAATTTTCCTTGTTTTTTGGCGATTTTCTTTTCCATTATTCTTAAAATTGATTTCCTGCTGTCAAAATGAGTTTATTAAAGTGTCTAGGGGATTATTTGTTCTGTGTTCTCGCCCTGCCTCATGTTCCGAGCTTTACTTATGCCCGAATGATGGGTGGTATCGGTTAGGCCCCTCCCGTATGATGGTTCTTGTGGGAGGGGAGAGTTACGACAATCCGATGCTCGTATCCGTCCTTATGAATAAGCCTCATTCCTTGAATGATCAAAGCTACGTTTATCGATCAGTAACGATTTGGATCCTTCCTTTAATTCCTTCGCTGCTTTTTATAGCCATTGATACTTCATCGTATCTTTCACCTGAGATGTTTTTGGTGTATTTTGCTATTTTAACTTGTGTAATGCAGTGATTGTCCATGCTCGCAGATGATTAAGACGAGTTAATGGTTGATTCCTGGACCTGAAGGGGCGGGGGATGTCCGCTATGTAAATTGAATACAGCGGCGGTCCAGTCACCCGCCTTGGGGCAAGCCTTCACCAGGCTGGAGGATCCGTCCTGGACGCCCTGCGATCGAACACTTAATCACAAAGGAGCCTTTCAAGTTTGTTGTGCAGGCCCAGTTGCACAATCTTAAATTGCATTTCGTGCTGCCATACTTTTTCGAATGCTTCGGATACATTACCACAAACTACGTCATTGCTTGCTCCACCAAATTTTGTCTTTGTAATTTTTCTATGATAATCGCAATCGCCATTTCGGTGCTTCTTTTTTTCCGAATCTGAATCGTCTCGGATTCTACAAGTGCCTATCTCTAGGTGTTGGATCTGCCTCCTCTTCAGAATTTGTTTGAATGATTTACCCAGTTTTTTTACAAGTCTAGGGCTAATCGATTGCGTTTGGATGGCTGGTACCCTGTGGCCATAATGACATTGGTTAATTCCATTTCAATTTCTATTACGAGGTGGGATTCTTCAAATTTTTGGAGCTTTTTGTAAAGCGTCTTCGAGGGTAAATTGTTACTTACACAGGTGGCTCTGTTTTCTTGGACGGACCCCCAGGGTTTCGGATGACCCAGTAGGAGACTCCTCAAACCTGATTCCTCCGGCTCCTACAATTATGCCTCTAAACTTGAGTTCGAACTCGGGTAAAGATGTCCTGAGGATTCCCCCGGGAAAAGTAAAGAAATGTACTCCTTTAGAATCCCCCGTGGGAGGAAAATAAAAGGCTCTCGAGGCTCCCTGAGGGGCTCTCGGGTCCAAGGGGGGGAAAAGAACTTGCCGTAGGGGGGTCGGCAAATCCAAAATCATTTTCATTTTCCCATCCCCCATTCATAATATTACATCTTCAATTTAGTTAATATAGACTCGAGAGATAAAATTCAGAACTATTCACCGTACCATTAAAACCATAAGAACCTGAGCAAAACGTGGCAAAACCACAATCTAACTTAGCTTTAATGAGTAGTTAGTGCCAAGGGTCGAAGGTGGGGCAAAGGGTTTGGTATTCCGGGCTAACTAACCACCGGGATAAGGACTCCTCCAAGATGGTTCAAATAGGTCACAACCTTAGTTTCCCTCATAAATTTCTTGCTACATGGTTCATAAATTTCTTGCTTAAACTCTACGAAACAAAGGAATTGAAACCCATCCCGCATTTAATTATAAGGATCCTGGTTTTACCTCTCTGATCCCTTTTTCGTTCCTCCCATTCGGAAATGCTTGAATATTGCGGTCGCATTTAAGTATGAGACAACCGTGTACAAAATGCTGGTTCGCAATAATAATAGGTTTATTCTGTGGATTAACTCTTACCTAAGCGATACTTTTGGCTGGTTTCTCTCTCGAAACTCTTCCATTACTTGTGATCTTAGAGTCGTTCTCTTTTAAGGCTTTTGCTTCTCATACTCTTCTTCCGTTACAGAGTGAAATTGGAGTGTGAGTATTGTCTAATTCCCAAATTCACGGCAAGACTGTCCTGGCTGAAATATTAAGGTAAGAACATTGGTGTTTTCCTCTTAGAAACGATGTCATTGCTTCCACTTTTCCTTCTACAACTAGGAAAAAAGGGCATTTTTAGGAAAATTAAAAATGGTGAAGGTCATTTAAGAAAGCAAAATTATGAGATTTAAGTGGCAAATAAGGCAAAGAAAGATCCTAAAGTTATTCTACCTTATGAAGAATAAATCCTAATAAAGAAGAATAGTTCGATTAAAGTCTTCAAATGGGTAAAAGGTTCTAATAGGGAGACATAGATGACTGCTTCTCTGTATTTGGTGAACGTATTCCAGCTCGCCAGTTTGTTCATTACATTAATACTCACTCTGCACCCCAAAATTCCGTTTACCATTGAAACTGAAAACCGAAAGAGTATCCCCTTTTAAGATAATTTATTTAGTCACTAAAGAAAACGGTAATACCTCTACTTCAATTCATAGAAAATGATCTTCTACAGTTTAGGGAGTAACTTTTATAGTTTCTCGGATTTCAATATAAATTTTCATTTAAGTCGAGGCTTTCAATGCCCTCAATTGCAATTAACTTGTATCTTAGTAGTGGATTTGCATCCTTTGAGATGATGTTCCTTTGGACGCATTTCTAAACAAATATTTTGTCTTAGTTCGAGCAATTTTGACTTGTGTTCGTCTCCAATCTGCCAAAAATTTACAAAAAAATCATAACCAGCATGATGCTGTCATGTGGGATTCTGTGCCTTACTGGCCCCACCACTCGAGTTTACTCCTCTGCCCACTTACCTTCAGGGGATGTCTTCTGTTATCTTATTCTCCTCTATCTTCTTCTGGGCACCTGAATGAAGTAGACGGCGAGTATTTTTGATCGCTATTTTTATTTCCTTCAAATATGAAGCGAAATAGAGAAAGTAAAGATGTAGTAAATAAAGATATGGATAGCAGACATAATTTCGAAGAGTCCCCCCTCCCCGGCTACTCGTCCCACCAGTGATGAAAGCACAAAAGTTGCTTGGCAACTAGCCTGCAACTCCACCTTGCGGTCGGGCGTTTCCATGGCGACGTCCTGGGCTACATCTTCCTTTCGTTTTCGACCTCTTTGGCCGTCTCCCCAGACCACGGAACTCTCCCCCAAAGACCACCGACCGTTTTCTGATTTATAGTTGCCACCACATAATTAGGAGTAGAACGGCTCGAAATTCTGGGATACCTCCTAACTAACGAGGGCATTTCTCACCTCTGTCCTGACGGAGGTGCTGCAGCCATACACAATTTCCTTATTCCATTTTGAGAGGAATCGTGTACATGATGCAGCTACCATCTCAGCCCCGCTAAACGATCTCACAAACGCAACCAATCCCCATTAAATTGGCTGTCAAGTGCTGTTAATGCCGTTCAGGACCAATTTGCTATTTCCTCAGCCACCGAATTAAGGCACCCATCGCAGCCCCCCCCCCCCTTTTATTTTAGTTGATGCCAGTGAAGGGAGGGGGGAGTGGAACCTCAAAACCCCTTCAGAAGGGAACGTGGGCGCCGTTAGCTTTGTTTCGAAATACTTTTCGCAGGTTCAATCAAAATTGTCTACCTTTGGAAAAGAGCTCATTCCCGCTTTTTTCCGCCGTCAGCAAATTTGTTCCCACGATACAAGGCTCCAAGATAACCCTTTTACTGGTCACAAGGCTCTCACTTTCGTATTTCTTTCTCCCAAGTCTTCCCACCCTCCTGGTGGCTCGAGAGCGGGATTTCATTACACAATTTGTGAGTGACCTGCAGTTGTCACACGCCAAAAATCTCATCCCAGCTTACGCTCTGTCTTACGAATACACCGACCACAAACATTCTTTCTTTCATGGTCAGAATGACGATTCTCACTTGCCTGGTACTGTTCAAGCGCAGCTCTTCCACCCTCCTTTCAAACGGTCAACTCTGCTTTCTAAACACTGTGCCCCCCCCCCCCCCCAATCCTTGTGTACTCCTGTCTATGAAGACCAAGGGTCCCGACTTCGTTGCTTGGCTCGGTCTGGTGTTAAAGGCACACTTTCTCTTATTTTGGAGCCCTTTGGGAACGCCTAAAATCTTCTTCGTACTGGTGCTCCGTGTCAGCACATGCGCAGCACCAAACCAGGATTTAGGCAATTTCCTCCTATTACCTAGTTCTTGCCTTATCTGGTCATCATTTTAGTCCAGATTCCCTCTCTGAGGTGCTCTGGATTGCAAATTCTTAGAATGCATTAAAACACTCGCGGTTTTCCGGCATGGTTATCTTTAGTAGGTCATTTGCCTTGAGTAGTGCATTTAAAACCTCCTTGTAGCAACCAGGCTTTACTGATCGCTTGAGATTTTTATTTCTGACGGAGATGCCCTCGATGGTTGCATCTTGTCACTTGGCTTGGCGGCACTCGCTTTTACACTTGTCGAAGCGGTCTCCTTCTGTGGCGTATTTGCTGCGCCAGGTTGTTGACGTATGTTGTTCCAGCATACAAAGTACATTTGTATGCTGTGGAACTTTCTTACACTGTTTTTTTCCTAGGATGCGCAGACTGAAGATCAGGAGTTCGTCTGTGGTTGTTTACCGTGCCACTTCCGTTGCGGCGAAGGTGATCTTGAACATATGGTTGTGGTCATGGAATTGTATCACTTCCGGAACCTTTGCACATGCCTGTTGCTTTTCTAATCCTTCGTCCGAGTGTTCCCCAACCCAGCTCTCCACTTGTGGTGAGGGGGTCGCCTCAAAGCCGATCGTCTTTAGTTACCTAGCTCCCTCACCTGACAGGAGCTTGTCCACATCTCTTGTTCCCGCCCATATCGCGCTTGTTACTTCGATCAGTTTAATAAGTGCAACTTTTTTAGTTCGGCGTATAATGCCTCGCGGAGTCGTCTCTTCTAGGGCGGAGGCGGGCCGATGATGGTCCTCAAGGAGAGCCTCTTAGTGAGGGTCTACATGCTCTTTTTGGTCTTTTTTCTAAATATGTTTGTAGCCCCCCCCCCGCTTATTACCTAATTGGTCTCCCGCTCGAGTACTGCCGGGATGGAGGATGATGGATGGATCGCATTGGGCTCCTCAAGAAGCAGAATCAACTTCTGCTACCCTTTTGCCACTTCCTCTTTGGTACTTCCGCCATAACTGCTCTGTGTGTTCCTGGTCGGGTGTGAGTGAGGATTACTATCCAACTAGGGGTTGCAGTCAAGTTCCCCACCGCGAAAAAAATCTGTTGTGGACTATTCCTCAAACTAGGGTCCTCCTGAGCCCCTAATTATGTCCGTACCAAGTAGCGGGCAGAGGTAGGACGAAATTAATGCATGGTAGACAGCTCGGGTGAGTTCTCAGGTTGGTCTGTGTGGGAGCGGGGATTGGGTCTTTTAGGCCCTCATTGGCTTGTGACAAAAAAATATTAACTCACTTTTAAGAGTGGACAAAAACTCCACTCGAGTCTCCGATATTTTAGTAGCGTGGCTCTTGGTCCTTTACTAAATCATCTTAGAATTATGCAATTCGATACTTTCCACAACAAATGCTTTGTAAATCGAAAATTGACCTTCTGTGGGAATTAAACTTGAGGGGGGATTCGGCTCTACACTCGGCCTGCCCCCACCCACCCACCCACCCACCCACCCACCCACCCACCCACCCACCTCACCTCCCATCACGAAGGAATAAGTTAAAAACAAAGGAACAAACGGCATCACATAAAATTATCCTTTTATCGCAGGTAGTCGCAACATCGAGTCGAGTTCCTTTTCATAGCATCCTTGGGTTCCTATATTTGCTGTATGTGCGTGTGTTACGCACACAAAGATCTTGGCGCTTATGTCTCCATTTATTAAATTGTTCTTTGGGTTGTTGTTGTTGCGGTCGCAGAACTTTGGTTGCTCCATCATGGGTCTTAACTACCGCGTGGTTAATTTTTTTCTGGTTAACATTTGTGATCAGGCTTTTCCTGCTTCTCTTGGGGGGGGGGGGGGGGTAAATTGGATTTTGTGTTTTTTAGCACTCGTGCCCGCGCCTGGTACTAAAAGTTTTAGAAATGGTTCCAGGCAAAAGACCCTTGGGTCTGGGATTTTACAATATCCCATAAATTAATATATTTGTTCCATTGCCTTTTACCGACCAGTTGTTATTGTCCCCTTGTAAAAGCCTTAATTATATTATTTTACAACCTCCCCCCTCCCCGCACTCACCCCGATTGGGTTGGGTGGCGGGGAGATGCTCTGTCTTTACTGAGCATATCCATATCACAGAGGAAATATACAAGGAGGTGTGGATGAGGATGAAGATGAGATAGTAAAAGAAGACGTCTGGCGGAATAATGAAGTGAAAATCACTGATTTGGATATAGAAAGGTTGTAAGAAAAAAAAAATAAATGGGAAGGCAATGTATGAAGATCTGATGATAGGAGAATTCATAAAACATGGAGGAGAGAGAATGAATACGGGTGCCCGGGTGCAACAGGAGTGGATGAAGAACAGGGTAAATCTTGTATATAAAGGAGGGGGAAAGATCGAATGGATGTGTGGAACTACCGGCCAGTAACAATTGTCAGTGTAGTATGTAAAATTGGGGGGGAATTATTGCTGATAAGCTAAAAGAATGGGATGACAGAGAGGGTATTCTAGGAGATGAGCAAAGTTGTTTCAAAGTTGTTGTGCTGAACGGAATAATTGATATTGTGTAGAAGAAAAAAGACAATGTATGCTTCCTGGAAATAGAGAAAGCCTTTAATAAAGTGAACAGGGAAATGTTATGGATTAGATTAAATGAAGAAGACTTGGATGAAAAGATTATGAATGAGAGAAATAGTTTATATAGAAAGAATAAAGTAAAACTGAATTTGAAAGGGACAGAAACAGGATGGATAATGAATGATGTAGGTGTGAGACAGGGATGCACGCTGTCTCCACAGCTATTCAGTTTATTTATAGAGTAAAGGTTAAAAAGAGTGAAGCGCGCAAGAGGAAGAGTCAGCTAGGTGACAGTAAAATGAATTGTTTGGTATTTGTGGCTGATAAATGATTGAATGTGGAGAGCGCTTGCAAGGAATGCTAGATGTAGCAGCAGATTGTGGGAATGAATGCGAGATGAAATTCAGCGTGAGTGAGTGTAGGAAGGTGTGAATGAGGGGTGGGTTTTAGGCAACGAGGTTCTAGAAGTGGTGACGAGTACACGTATTTAGGTATGAGCGTGTGCAATAAAGTGGATGTTTTTGATACACAAGAGAAGAAAGGAACTACAGATGTTAAGAATGATTGGGGTGCTATGGAGGGGGGGAATAAGCAGGCAAATGGAATTAGAGGTGTGAGAGAGCTCTGGAAGTGGATAGGTGTTCCACGAAGTAAAGTGAATAAAAGGGAGTTAGAGAGGATGGAGAAAATCCAGAACCAGGTAACGAGGACGTGTTTAGGTGCAAATGGATATGTAGGGGTGGAATCATTAAGATAAGGTGGAGAAGATACCATGCGAGAGGTGCTAAGATGAAAACCCGGTATTTAGAGTATGTGGAAAGTGTGAATGGCACAAGCTGGGTAGAATGGGGGTCCATAGAATGAATTTTAGAACAGAATGGAAGAGAGAAATTGAGAGATTAGTGAATAGGTATGAACTATAATTAAGACCCAGGCAACAGGTGATGAAGTAGAGAGAAGAATAAAAGTGGGGCACAGAGAATGTAAGGAAGGGATTAGGGAAAAGAAGACCTTATAGGAATAAAAGAAAACCAGAAGTAGAGAAATTCTACGATGGCAGTTGAGGGAGCCAGCTGCTGTTTAAGGCGAGAACTGGCTCACTAGAGACGAGAGAAAGAACGGAGAGATGGAAGGTAGTGCAGTGCCTGGCAACGTGAAGACGGTTCTCTTCGAGAGAACAACAACGAGCCAAAGATTGGTGGGGAAGTATATGAGCAGAAGTATCTTAATAACACACTATTGTTTATTTAAGAATAGAAGATCGTTGAACCTATTAGAAAAATAATTGAGTGAAAGATGGCTGAGAAAATGAGTTTGAATGAAATGAAGGTGGATGAGCTGACGGTACTATACGAGGGGTTAGTTCGAGGGGGGCTAAGGTAGTACTGGTGGAGAGACTAAAGAATGTGGAAGTGGTAAGAGAGGTGACTGCGGAGCAGAGAGAGGAATTAGATAGGGGAGGAAAGGTACGAAAGATCACAGTGCAGAAAATGTACAGTCAGATGAAAGAGAGGAATGTAGTGATAGTGCACGAACCTGTCTGTAATGTGTGGGGATTGTGAAATGTGGGTTTACATCAAGGATAAAGTTAGAATGAATAAACTAGAGGAGAGCATATTCATATGCAAGAGGTGCAATGAATACAAGAAACTAGAAGAAGAAGTAATAAACCCAAGGAAAAGTAAGATGAAAACCAGGCATGGAAGAACAGGCAAATATACGACTAGCGGAAGAGTTAGAATGCAGTGAAAGGATGCTGTTGGAGCGATAAAAAAAAAGTACAGATAGAGGAGGAGCATGCATGCCTGAAAGTATATGAGGAGAGAGGCAGAGATGATGAAACAAGGGAGACAGGCAGAGGTGCAAAAAATAGGAATACAGTGAGGGATCAGGGAGTGGAACAGGACAAGGGAAGGAGAGAAAGAAGGAAGAGAAGAACAACTGAATGGGGAAAAGGACAAAGAAAAGAGGACGGCCAGACAGGAGGGACAGATGAGAAATGAGCGAGAAGTGAAAAGAAAGGGAAAAGAGGTGGAAAGTAGGAGAGCAGAACAAGAGGCTGTAGTAACTGAAGGGTCAGAAAAAGGCTGGATGTTATGAGAGAGAATCGCCATGAAGAGGAGAGGATAAAATGGCAAGAACAAACAGGAGGTGGTACGAAGGATATAGCTGTGAAAAGGAGGAGAGAGTTATACAGTAGCAAGTTGCAGATATTTGGAGACAGTAGTGTGAAGAAGCTACGCACATGGTTTGAGGGGTTCTCTATGGGGGTAGATGTTGTGATTGTTGCTATGCCAGGAAAATACATGGTAATAGTCCTAGGCATAAGAAAAGAGATTGTAAGGCAAGGCGAAAGAGCAGGGAGAGAGATAATGGCAGACACAGATATGAGGGTTATGGAAGAACAAATGCAAATTGGTGGTTACCATCTGAGGTGGAAAGGTAGGACTCAGGAGGAGGATCGATACAATGGAGTAGTTATACTAGTTAAAGAGGGCTATATGGTGTCAGAGGAGGTGGAGCCGAATAAAGGAGAAATGCAGAGAGGATTGGAAGGAAGGCTACAGACATATAGGGTCACAAGGGGCAGAACCAACCTAGTGGTGACAGTAGTGTACAATTATGTAGAAGTTTCGAACCGGAGGAAGAGTGAATGGCTAATAGAAGAACTAAGGAGCCTGACACAAGAAATGGAGAACAAAAAAATGGGTTGTGATGGGGTATAGTGGGGAAGGAAATGGACGGCAATAGAAGAAGGGTGAATCGATGGATAATTGAAAGCGATGTAATTTTGAAGAATCTAGAAGTACAAGGAATCCCAACCTGGCAACAAGGAGAGAGGAGGAGTGCATTAGATATAATGAACAGAAAGTGTGGATCCAAACTGACTCAAAAGCTATAATAGTAAAAGTAAAATGGGACCCTGTATGGGAAATGAAAAAGGGAAGGCGGAGAAATATATGGAAGAGAAAAGGGGCGGATTGGGGAGCGTATGAAAATGAAATGGAAGAAGCGTTGGCAGGACTAATAATCTCTGATGATATGAGGGTAAATTATACGGTGTTAGAATGAAAAATAAAAGAGGTGGCGATGCAAAAGATTGGGACTAAATGGATCCGAACATGAGGGAAAAGATCGAGCAAGGGGTGGTGGAACAAGGAAGTTGAGAAAGAGTACTTAACTAGGATAAAGATGAACAATCAATTAAAGCAAAGTAAAGAGATATGAGAGAAGAGAGGGGGTTGAGGCAGAAAAAGTGGAATGGATGGAATTAGAAGATAGGAAGCAAAAGCAAAAAGTAATCTGATATAAAAAGATCAAGGAGGAGGAGGAGGAAGAGGAGGAAAAAATAAGAGTGGAGCAAGTTGGCTGTAAATGACCCAAGGAGAGAGAGAGGGAGGGAGAGAGAGCAGTGGAGATATCTGAGGGGAGCTTTGGAAGGGGATAAAAGCGAGGACCAAGTAATAATGAAGACAATAGAAGCAGAATGCGAGAATGAGAAAAAATAGATTTAAATTGAATAATCATTCAGGTACGAGAGGGATGGGAAGAAATCGAAGCTAATGAGGAACTTGAGTTTGCGGTACAGGAATTAAAGGATGTACGTATAGGAATCAAAGGGAAGGATGGGTGGAAAAGGTTAAAAAATCATAAGGCAATGGATGAAGAAAGGATAGTTGGTGGAGTTCTGTAATATGGAGGAGAAAGGATGAAGGAGTTACTCACAACCTTATTTAATGATATGCTAGTGAATGGTTGGGTGCCTGAGACTTGGCACAGAAGTAGGATTAATTTGAGAAACAAAGGTGGTAATCAAGACATAAAACTGGTAGATAGCTCTAGGCTAGTAGCCATAATGAGTGTGATAGGAAAGATGTTTGGTAGCATCATGACAAAGAAGGAGTGGGATGAACGTGAAGGGATACTTGGAGATGAGCAAAATGGATTTAGGACTGGAAGAAGAGCCATAGATAATCTCTATATCCTACGGAATGTAATTGAGAGAGTAAGAAAACAAGAAGGTGTACATATTTCTGCTTTCTTGATATAGAGAAAGACTTTGCTCGGGTTGATAGAACGAAATTGTTTGCAAGACTAAGAAACTTGGCGATGGATGCAAATATTCTAAATGTGATACAAAAACTATATGAGAATAACAAAGTCAAACTCAATCTGAAATGCATAGAAACAGGTTGGATGGTGACATCGGGGTTAGACAAGGTCGTACCATGTCTCCTAGCTGTCTCATCTTCTTCTTTGAAGAACTTCCTGGGAGAGTAAAGAGTCATTGTTGGAGATCGCATATTGGCAAGCCTAAGATTTGCAGACGACATAGTTCTGGTTAGTGAAACAGCAGAGGGTTTTCAGAGACTTCTGAATGTGGTGTACCAGTATGGGGAAGAATGGAGAGTAAAATTTAGTAGAGTAAAGTGCAAAATAATGATATTTGTAGAAGGAAGAAATAAAGGATGGATCCTAGCAAATGACATCCTAGAAGTGGTAAATGATTATAGATACTTGTGTATGACAGTTTGTAATCAGAAGGATATATTTGAGAAACATAAGAGACAATGAGGTAAATATGTTAAGTATGACTCGCATGCTGAGGAACATGGCACACTGAGTGAGAAAAGAATCCGCAATCACGGCTTCAAACTTGAACTGAAGCGTTACAACCACAATCTGTGTGGACATTTTTTTCACTTACAGTATCTGCGGTAAGTGGAACGCACTTCCAGTGGAAGTTGTCAACAGTGAATCTGTTGACCAATTCAAGTCAAGACGAGACAAAGTCTTGAAAAGTGGCCGTTTAGGGACTCAAAAAATTGAGCAGCCATTTGCCTACTCAATTGCTAGTCCAAAGGTACCCTCTTTGAATGGACCGTAAGGTCTCCCAGGATACTTCCTTTCCTTGTTACTCCTTGTTAAACAAGCAAATAAGTATAAAATGATAAGAGAACTGTATAAAGGGATAGAATTCTCAAGAATCATGTATGGGTATGAAGTCTGTAAAGTGACAAAGGGAGAATTGGAGAGAATGGAAAAGATCCAAAACAAAGTGGCAAGAATAGCACTAGGAGCCAATCCTTATGTAGAAGTAAAGGGACTGAGAGGAGAAATGGGCTGGAATAGGTATGAAGGGAGGGTGGCAAGGATGAAAACAAACTATAAGTTGATATTGCAAAGGATGGGAATAGAGACCTGGGCAGGCTATGTGCATGCTGGCTACGATGAGAATGAGTGGCGCAAAGAGGTAATGAGAGTGAATGCGAAGTATGAATTAGAAGCAATCTATATAGAGGACAGAGCAAATGGAAAGCTGAAGCATAAAATATTAGATAAGGGGAGAAAGGTTGTGGAGAAGAGGCGAGAGAAGTCTGAATGTATACAGAGGCACAAAGAAGCCTTGCATTGAGAATATGTATGATGGGAGTTTTGCAAGCCAGCAACTATTCAAGGCACGGACTGGATCCTTAGAGGTGAAGGGGAGGACATACAGATGGAATGGAGATGACAGATGCGAATGGTGCATAATGTGGCAGAGAGAATCTATAGAACATTTGATTGTGAAAAAATTGAAAGAAGAATTGATGATAGAACTAGGAAGAGAACAGTGGGAGGAGGTGGAGAGAAGGGAAGACTATGGACTGAGTGTGGGAAAAAATAGTAAGAAGAGAAATGAATAAGGCTAATTAATTACTTTCCTTGGCACATAAAATAAATGCCATATCCCGATACAAAAGATGGCTTAACAACCTGAAGCTAGAATGATGGGAGCTGAGTGTAGAATTTGCAGGGAAAATGAAACGGTTGAACTTGTGGTAGTGGAATGCATTGGCTATGAAAGGGAAAGAGAGAGAAAGGATAAATAAACTGCTGGGTAGAGAAATATGGGCAGATATGAAAGAAAGGGATGGCCAATCGTTCTAGGGTATGAGATTGAAGATGCAAGAGTAGATAGGAAAAGAAATGTGATAACGGGAATTACAAAAGAATTGTTGACCTTGGTGTGGAAAAAGAGGGAAATGTATGAGGCATGAGTATATATGAGTAAAGTAGATAAAGTAGATTAAACGAAGCATGCAACTAAAGGGGATGGGAAGTAAGGTAAGGAGCAGTAGAAAGAAGGGTGATTAGAAACCGAATGGCAATGGTAGAGTAGTAGAAGCAGGCTTGGAATAGTGAAGGGTCCTTTAGCAACTACTTTAGTTAGGCAATTGCAGGGTATTGGCAGAGTAGATAAATCCTTGTATAGACAGAGAGAACTAATCAAGGCTGAATGGATGAATTAAGGCAGAACCAAATTCTGCCATAAAGGAATAGCCAAATCACAAGAACAAGGAAGAAGTACTCTCTTTTTCTCTCTCCCATTCTCCTTTTCACTATCCTTCCTCCGTTGCACTCGCCGCTTGCGGAGTCTTTCCTCTGTGCTTTCTTCATGGTTTGTTTTTTTTCGAAATGGTTCCCTGCAAAACCACAGGGGCCCCCCCCATAAACCTAATGAGGGGGAACGGTGGAATTTTACAATATTCCCTAAAATTATTCGATTTGCTGCTTCATCTTTCCATTACCCATCCCTAAACCAGACGCTCCATCTGGTTATAAAGTCCAGAAATAGACAATTGAACTTCGGACGTACAACCGCAAATAATTCGTCTCTTCCCATTGGCCTTTCCCCCCGACCACAAAGGAAGGCCTAATCATATAATGTTACGATCCCCACCGCGACTTAGCTTTTCGGGTAGGGGGCTAGCACATATTGGGGCGTAGCCATCCCCCGCTCATCTGGAATGGGAGGAATATATCCCTACAATGTAAGAGGCCTACCTCTTTGCAGGAAAACGCTGAGCGTGTGGGTAACGTTGCATAGCGGGTTGTGGACTGGCCGCACATTTTCACATGTACTGAACGTCCCCGGTTTTATGGTCTATAAGGCTTGTGTACAAAGAAAAGAGGAGTGGATTTAAGAAAGGAATTTTAAAAAGGGGAAAGAAAGAGAAGAAAAAAAAATTCCTTTAATTCTTG
Source organism: Ceratothoa steindachneri (assembly GCA_963969495.1). Lineage (NCBI taxonomy): Eukaryota > Metazoa > Arthropoda > Malacostraca > Isopoda > Cymothoidae > Ceratothoa > Ceratothoa steindachneri. The sequence continues at coordinate 237,041,496 of OZ018317.1, forward strand.
TATTCCTCGTCTCTCCTCCCTTTAATCTGGATATCTGTAGTCCATCATCTGCAAAGAATCTCTCATTTGACTTTTTGGTCTTTGTTTCCTCCATCTACATTTTCCATTTTTCTATTATTTCATATGTAATTAGTTTGGAGTGTTGATGCTGTGTACCCTCGTCGTATGCCGCTTGTTATGGTAATTTATTTTTCTATTTCCTCATTCAGTTTTATTGTTTTGTTGTCTTGATATAGTTTGCCTCTTTATCTATTTTTAATTTTTTCATCGTCTTTATTATTTTTGCTCCTTTGAATGAGTCATAGGCATTTGAAAAACCAATACTTGTGACTATTAACGGTGGTTTTCCTTATAACTGGGTTCAAAGCAGTGGTTTAGTATCAGGAGGTTGTCCTCTATTCTTCTTCCTGGAGTGAATCCTGAGTGTTGTTCTTTGTCTTCATTGTTCTATTTTGTCCTTTACGATGGCCATGAATATTTTGTATGAAATTGATGGTCAGAGCAATTGGTCTCGTGTCTTTAGCTGTTGGCTTTGTTACAGTTTGTATTAGTACTGTATTTGATCTTCATCTTTCTCTCATTCCTTTATTTTTGTGATACAAATTTCACTCTTACAATTTTTGAAGTCGGATTTTAGTTTGTCTGGTCCGACTGCTTTCCTATTCTCCAATCTTTTTAGTTGTTCCTTAACTTCTATTCCATTTTTTCGGTCGTCATTGGTAGTAACACTTTTATAATTTGAAGAGCTAAGTCCAGATGCTCCCAGATTCCTTTCTGTATCCTGTTCCTTTCTTCTTTTGGCATCTAGTAATCATACTGTTTTCATTCTTGTGTATTCCATTCTAGATTTCAAGCTCTGGTACTGCATTTTTGGTATTTAATGATTGCTCATTTTCATCATAGATCTCCTTTTCCTCTTGTTGGGTTTCCTAAGTTTGTGTCCGTATTTCCATAGTTCTCTTTTGTGGATTTTCTTGTATTTATTTGTTTAGCTGGTCATGTTTTTGTTTTTCCTATTTTACTAATTTTTGTCTGTGTTTTTATATGTTATGAATTATTTAATCTCTTTTCCTCTGTGGTTCGTTGCCCTCCTCTTCTCTCTATTCAGTATTCTTCTTTCCTTTATTTCTTTTCTTTACACTTCGTTCGTCCAAGGGGGTTTAGCGAGTCATCATCTGTTTCGTAATACGTTTTCTGTGTCCAGTATTTTGTAACATTTGTCTTCCTTCTTATATTGAATCCTATTTCCATTAAAGTAAGATCTGATACGTCATAATTTTCTGTATTTTTATCTTTGCATTTCCATAAATTGATCATACATCATATAATTGACCTTTTCGAAGTCTATTGCACTCAGTTATTTCTCTCCCATGTTGTTACACCTGAAGACCTTTGGTCTATGTTTTGTAATGAGAGGTTATAGTCTTCCATCCACTTTATCACGAATCTTCCTGCCTCATCTTCCTCTTGGGTCCCTAGAAATCCTAGGTGTCCATTAGAGTCTCATAGCAGTACCCGTGGTTCATTTATATTGTCTTCAAGTATATTTATTTATTTCTCTTTTTTTCTTCTTTGGGTATTCGCCATCTTGCTCCCAGTTGGCATGTATACTAAAATAATTGTACATGTAAAGTTTCCTATTGTGCATTTCACTTGTAGAAGTGTTTGTGTTCTTAAGTTTCTTGCTCTGATTCGTAGCTGCTCTTTTGGTGTATTATGGTTAGTCGTTCCCCCCTTTTGTCTTCCAAGTTTCTAATTTCATTTCAATTATGTGTTTTTCTTTCATTTGCGTTTCAATTAGACATATTATTGTATTTTCATCGGAGTTTTTTTATTTCTAAAACCTTTGGGTCTGTTGATCCTTGCATATTTATTTTTATTTCTGCTCCATTTTTAATATTTTCCTGGTTTTGTTTTATTCCATTATTCCTTGAAAAACCTGAAGGTCTTGTCTGTATAGCCTACCTTTTCTGATATACGAGCCTATTTCTCACGCCTCCTTTTTTAGTTTTAGTTTTTCCCTCAGTTATTTGTCTGCGTCTCTTTGTTTCATGGTTAGTTCTGGTACTATTCATATTCTTTCGTAATTTTCTTTCTTAGCATTCCTTAGGTTTTTCTGCCCATTTTAATATTTGGCCTAGTAATGGTCTTGGCCTCGCTGGTTTATTTTCCCCCCCATCACTTTTTGGCCTCCCTAGCATTTGTTTCTTCTATCACTCTGGTATTTTAATCTCATTCTCAAATAGGTCTAGGCCTACTGCCCTTTCCATATTCGTGTGTTCTTCTCTATCATTAGTCATTGGTTCTTCAGGTAGGTTAATTATCAGGAGATTTTTCTCATTCTTCTTCATTTCCTCGATTGCTATTTTACTTATGCTATCTACCAGCCCCTCTCCTTTTGCTAGTTCTAAATCCTTGATCTTGCTGGTTCCTCCATTCTGTCCTGTCGTCTCTTAAATTCCTATTATCACTTTTTATGTTTTTGTACTTACCTTCAAAAGGTTGGGCAGGACCATTGGACCTGCTTTTTTACTTTCTCCAGTGCTTCAAATTCCTCCTTTGATATTTTCATGCAGGCGTTGTGTAGCCATATTTTTCATTCTTAACAAAGTAGTCCTCTTTGGTTTTCTTTTAACCTTTTTTTCACACTGTTCATTTGTGTGTGCTTGTGCTTGTGTGTGTGTGCTTGCATTTTGCCCACTCTTAGCCATACTCTCTTCTCTTTTTTATTTCGAATTTATTTTTTTATTTCCTATTTAGTGTAAGTAGATCCCTCTCTGGTCAATACATGCCATCTGGACTGGTTCAATGTAGTGGTTAAACGGTACTTAACAATTGGCGTTTGATACATTTGCATGAGTAATGCATTAGATAATCCGGCCGTTAAGGTCGCTCGTAATGCGTCTGTGAGATATACCCTCGTTGGTCGCATCTCCTCCTTTTTCTTGCAGCGCTTGGCTAGCTGACCTGTTTTGTATTATGATTTTTATTTATTTTTCTTTATTTCTTTTTTCCTTGGGCAGCAGAGTGCCATGGTTCGGTGCTCTCCTTTGCAAATGAGGCCCCTTTTTGCTGTGCAAAAGGTTGAGTGATGGTCTTTCACTCAATGGCGTACAAAGCACATTTGAGTGCTATGTAATTTGTCCTGGTGGAGTGGTGGTCTTCCATTTATTGGCCTACAAAGCACATTTTAATGCTATGTAATTTGTCCTGGTGGAGTGGTGATTCTTCACTCATTGGCGTACAAAGCACACTTAAATGGTATGTAATTTGTCCTGGGGGAATGGTGGTCTTCCATTTATTGGCGTACAAAGCACATTTGAATGCTATGTAATTTTTCCTGGTGGAGTGGTGATTATTTCACTCATTGGCGTACAAAGCACATTTGAATGGTATGTTATTTATCTTGGTGTAGTGGTTGTTTCTTTCACTCATTTGGCGTACAAAGCACATTTGAATGCTACGTAATTTGTTCTGGTGGAGTGGTGATTCTTTCATTCATTGGCGTACAAAGCACATTTAAATGCTATGTAATTTCTCCTGGTGGAGTGATGGTCTTCCATTTATTGGCGTACAAAGCAAAATTGTAGGGCACTTAATTTGTGCTGGCCTTCTTCTCGCTTGGGATTCTCATGTCGAATGCAAGAATGCTTTCGGTTGCTCTTTTCCGTTCCATTTCCATCGAGGTAAATGTGTGTGCGGCTATGTCTGTCTGTGTGTTTCTATTAGGGTAACTCTGTAGTTATTGATAGCTGTCGCCCACTCCCTTCTTGTTCCCGGCTCAAGGTCTGCGGGGATGAAGGGCGATGATGGATGGGTTGGGTTGGGCTGAATCAACTGCCACTACCCAGGTCACCCGGAGGAGGTGGCAAGAATACAATATATGTATATATTTGTTTCCAGCTTTGCTGCAAAAAGAACTTTGTGGCTCTGTTCAATTTCAACACAATGTTCAGCACTCCAGGTTCCTCTCACACACTACTCCCTCTCACCCACTTCAAGTAGGCCCCCCCGTAGGAGGGTACCTGTTATACTTAGTACCCTGAGGGACTGAACATCCTCCCGGCCTGAGTGCAAAGTAGGGAAGCCCCGTCCCTGGGTGAAATGAACTCTCTGATGGCGTCTTGGAAAGTTGTTGCAGTGCTTCCCCTTCGCCCCCTCTCAGCGCTACCTCATATTTATTTATCATTCCTTATTATTTATTATGATTCATTTTTTTATTATTTATTATTGAATCTCTCTCCTCAACCGTTTTCACTCGTACCTCCTAACAGGAGGACTGTTCTCACCATGGTGCCTTGGTGGACTCCATACCATTCTCGGATAAGCTAGCACTAGGTTATGATAATACTAGGTGATCACCACCATTCTTTTTAGTGGACACGCCTATCTATACCTCTTTATTACACCTTTTAAAACTTTTTACTCTATCTACAGAGGTTCTGGCTGCCCCCTCCCGCACTTTCCTCCTATTAATGATTATTAGTTTAGAAGCTGCGTCTACTCTGACACGTCACTAGCTGCTACTAGTGCCAAAAGCCCGCTGGGAAGACAAATATTAGGCAAGAGGTTTGTTGTGGCGTCGCCTCTTCTAACCATCTTCCAGTACACATAAAGTGTGGCTGCGCCGTCACCATCCTTTATGGTTAAAACTGAGGGCAATTTCTCCTGAATGACGGGCAGGGTTGTCAAAGCGTGACGCGTGGACCGATTATGTGTAAATGATCGCATTCTTGAATTTCGGATGCTAGGGAGACATTTATCCTAACCTCCCAAGGCATTGAGGTGTAATAGTTCATAAGTGGAAAGAATAGTGGTAGTTGCATGGAGATCTTCCTCCTAGCGCGTCATCGCCTATATTATATGTATATAATCTCGCAATTTTCTTACGGAGCGCCTTGAGGCTTATTTATTCTTTTATCGATAGTCAATTTCTATTGATTTGAACTAAATATATAGTGAATATAGTATTACAATTAATATATATCTATGGGTTTAAATAGTAAACCACTAACAAGGAGTAGACTAAAATAAATGTTTTTTGGTTCTTTATTAAGGGTTCTTTGCAACGTTTCGAGCTAACGGTCATTTTATGCTCGTTTTGTTGACGGCTGCTTTTCTGTGTTTAATGAACCTATTCAAGCTCGGCAGTTTCTTGATTACATTAAGGGTCTGCACCCCAAAATTCATTTTACTATTGAAAGAGAGAACCTAATTAGTATCCCCTTTTAAGATAATTTAGTCTCTAAAGAAAACGGTAATATCTTGACTTTAGTTTAGAGAAAACGAACTTGTACAGGTTAAGGGGCAACTTCTATATTTTCTGCTATTTTATTTTAAAATATCGGTGAATTCGGGGTTTATTTCTACCCTCGAATTTTGTGGTCGCTTTGTTAAAAATATATCTTTTAAAAAAAAATACGCGAATACTATATAGTGTATATCTATAGAATAAGTATATAGCACTTTCACCTCGTCAGATAAGCTTTAAAAAAAAATTCACTGGCTCTCCATCTTGGGAGCCACAGTGTTAATTGTAATCGCATCCTATTGTATTATACATCATGTTGAAGGCTTTTTTTTCTGAATTAAAATATATGGAAATTTCATTAATCAATTTGAAAGAAAATATGCTTAATTTAATAGCATTAAGGGCGAGACTTATGTCTAAAATCAAGGAGCGTGGTAGAAAAACTAGACATTTAGCAATCGCCTTTAATTGCGGGGGTGTAGAGGGGCAACCCCTGTAATTAAGGGAGGAGATATGGGTGGCGAAGTCACCCATTTTCGAAATTTTATTAAAAGTAAAATATAATACAATATGACGATTGCAATAACCTGACAAAAACTCTTAATAAACCCCCAAATAACCAAAATATCTCTAATGTCGAGCGAGGTTTTCGGTTCTCCCCATTGCAAATAAGCCATTGCTTTGTAGTGGATGCACATGCTTTGAAACGAGGCTCCTCTTGGTCGCAGTTCGAACAAATTTTCTTGTCTTTGTTCGGGAAATTTTGACTTGTGTTCGTCTCCAATTTGTAGTAGGAGAAGCACATCTGTATATTGTGGAATTTGTCTTGCTCTGTTTTGGGAGTTAATCCTCCTGTGATTATTACGTCATAACTACAGATTTTTCTTTCTTTTTTCCTTCGTCTGGTTAATATTTTCTTGTGACGAGGCTCTTCGTTCTTAGGAGAGGGGGTGGGGCGGTTTGTATTGGCTCTTTGTATCCCTCTTTCATGTGTAGGTCCTTCCTTCGTTATAGTCGTAGTTTGCGGACTATTTCGTCTCTACTTTTTTGTTTTTAGTTAGAAATGGTTGCCGCCTAAACCATGGGTCTCGTCATAAACTTAATGAGGCGGAACGATTGAATTTTACAATATCCCATAAAATATTTATTTTTCCATTACCTGTTCCTAAACCACATACTCCAACTTGTTACCAGATCCAGAAATGGGCTACCATATGAAGGCAATTAAACCTCGGGCAATCAGCCGAAAATAATTCGTCCCATCCCATTGTCCTCTCTCCCGTTTTAGGGTTAGGGGGCTGGCGCATATTGGAAGCGTGGCCATCTCCCTCTCGCGCTGTGGTGTATGTGAGGGGGGGGGGAGTAGACGATATTCCAAGCTACGTTAATTTTTTTGGCTAGTGCTTTTGATGTTTGGTGGAAATTGATTTTTGCTACACCGGACAATCCATGTGTCTTTAGTCTGAATGACTGAAAGGCACTCCTAAATTCTTGAAGTATGATTAGGCCAGTCCGGGACGGGGATCGCGTTCATTCGTCTCTGTCACTGCATGTAAGTGTTAGGTCATTGTTTATTTCGTCCATAATTTCTGTTTCCAGACTGGGGTTTGTTTGTTTGTTTTTGTCATGCAGTTGTAATGATAGGAGTCTCCCTTCTGAGTATTTCACTTTCATGAAATCCTGTTCAGGGTTTTTGATGTCTCATATCGGGTTCATTTGAAACTAGGTTCCCGTTTTCTGAGTTCTTTATACATAGAACGCTGCTTCGTTTACATTTGCTATTCTCTATACGCAGCTAGAGAATTGAATCTTGCCTTGCTTCGTTCGATCTTTTGTTGTCTTCTAAGTTTTCTTAACTCTTCTAGTTCACGAACCATTTTGCCTTGATCTGCTTTGGCTCTTATCTAAGATTAAATTAATAGGATCTGTTACATATTTGCAATGTTTCCTGCTTTTTCCTATCTAGCTCTTGGTTAAGTAGATATCTTTTTGTACTCTTTGCATTTTTTCTTTGGGGGCGGGGCGGTCTTAAATATGCAATGGAGGACAGCTGAGGCATAGTAGTTACTCGCACCATTGCCATATCATCAACATTATCACTAACTATAATTTATCACTAATCTTATAATTTAAGAAGGGGATTTTTTGAGTCCTTGAATAATAATTCCATCTGAGTTTGGTTATGACTAATGTTTTTTTATTTACGCTATTTTTTAATAATTCCCGGATGCTGGACGATGTTTCCGTCTAAAAAGATGTTTAAGCACCGTAGCTAGTCCAGTATCCTGATTCTAGTCCATTACCGCCCCATCGTAGCGTTTCTGTATATGGTTGGTCGCTTTTACCTTTTAATCTCTCAAATTTGACTTTTTGGTCTTTGTTTCCTCCATCTACATTTTCCATTTTTCTATTATTTCATGTGTTATTAGTTTGAAGCGTTTTGATGCTGTGTACCCTCGTCGTATGCCGCTTGTTATGGTAATTTATTTTTCTATTTCCTCATTCAGTTTTATTGTTTTGTTGTCTTGATATAGTTTGCCTCTTTATCTATTTTTAATTTTTTCATCGTCTTTATTATTTTTGCTCCTTTGAATGAGTCATAGGCATTTGAAAAACCAATACTTGTGACTATTAACGGTGGTTTTCCTTATAACTGGGTTCAAAGCAGTGGTTTAGTATCAGGAGGTTGTCCTCTATTCTTCTTCCTGGAGTGAATCCTGAGTGTTGTTCTTTGTCTTCATTGTTCTATTTTGTCCTTTACGATGGCCATGAATATTTTGTATGAAATTGATGGTCAGAGCAATTGGTCTCGTGTCTTTAGCTGTTGGCTTTGTTACAGTTTGTATTAGTACTGTATTTGATCTTCATCTTTCTCTCATTCCTTTATTTTTGTGATACAAATTTCACTCTTACAATTTTTGAAGTCGGATTTTAGTTTGTCTGGTCCGACTGCTTTCCTATTCTCCAATCTTTTTAGTTTTTCCTTAACTTCTATTCCAATTTTTCGGTCGTCATTGGTAGTAACTCTTTTATAATTGGAAGAGCTAAGTCCAAATGCTCCCAGATTACTTTCTGTATACCGTTCCTTTCTTTTCTACGCATCTAGTAATCATACTGTTTTCTTTCTTGTGTGTTTCATTCTGGTTCTGCATTTTTGGTATTTAATAGTTGCTCATTTTCATCATAGATCTTTTTTTCCTCTTGTTGGGTTTTCTAAGTTTGTGTCCGTATTTCCATAGTTCTCCTTTGTGGATTTTCTTGTATTTATTTGGATAGCTGGTCATGTTTTTGTTTTTTGTCCTTTAATAATTTTTGTCTTTGTTTTTGTATGTTATAAATCATTTAATCTCTTTTCCTCTCTGTTGTTTATTGCCCTCCTCTTCCCTATTCGGTATTCTTCTTTCCTTTATTTCCTTTCTTTACACTTCGTTGATCTAAGGGGGTTCTTGTATTTTCTTATTTTTTCGGTATGTTTTTGTTACTATTTTGTTTGCTTTCCTTTTCATAATCTTTCCCTGGGATATAATATCCGATACTTCGGGGTTTATTTCTTTCCCTTTTTGAAAAACTCATTCAGCGAGTCATCATCTGTTTCGTAATACGTTTTCTGTGTCCAGTATTTTGTAACCATTTATTTTTATCTTTCCATTTTCATTAATTGATCATACATAATACAATTTACCTTTGCGAAGTCTATTGCAATGATGGTTAATTCTTTCCCATGTTGTTATACCTGAACACCTTTGGCTGGCTTCCCTCTTGAAGCTAGTCCATTACTTGTGATCTTAGAGTCGTTCATTTTCAAGGCTTTTGCTTCTCATACACTTCTTCCACTACAGAGTGAAATTGGTGTGTCTAATTCCCGGCAAGACTGTCCTGGCTGAAATATTAAGGTAAGAACATTGGTATTTTTTCCTCTCAGAGACGATCTCATTGCTTCCACTTTTCCTTCTACAACTAGGAAAATTAAAAATGGTGAAGGTCATTTAAGACAGAAAAATATGAGGTTAAAGTGGCAAATAAGGCAAAGCAAGTCCTTAAAGTTATTCTACCTTATGGAGAATAAATCCCAATAAAGGAGAATAGTTCGATTGAAGTCTTCTAATGTGTAAAAGGTTCTAATAGGGAGACATAGATGACTGCTTCTCTGTATTTGGTGAACGTATTCCCGCTCGCCAGTTTCTTCCTTACATTAATACTCACTCTGCGCCCCCAAATTCCGTTTACCCTTAAAACGGAAAACCTAAAGAGTAGCCCCTCTTAAGATAATTTATTTAGTCACTAAAGAAAACGGTAATATCTCTACTTCAATTCATAGAAAATGATCTACAGTTTAGGGAGTAACTTTTATAGTTTCTGCGATTTCAAAATAAATTTCTATTTCAATTGAGGCTTTCAATGCCCTCAATTGCAATTAACTCTTATCTTAGTAGTGGATTTGCATCGTTTGAAATGATGTTCCTTTGGACGCATTTCTAAACAAATATTTTGCCTTAGTTCGAGCAATTTTGACTTGTGTTCGTCTCCAATCTGCAAAAAAATGAAAAAAATCATAACTAGCATGATGCTGTCATGAGGGATTCTGTGCCTTACTGGCCCCACCACTCGAGTTTCCTTCTCTGCCCACTTACCTTCAGGGGATGTCTTCTGTTATCTTACTCTCCTCTATCTTCTTCTGGGCACCCGAATGAAGTAGACGGCGAGTATTTTTGAGCGCTATTTTTATTTCCTTCAAATATGAAGCGAAATAGAGAAAGTGAAGATGTAGTAAAGAAAGATATGGACAGCAGACAATAAAAATGCTGAAATAATGTTGAAGAGTCACCCCCCTCCCCTGGCTACTCGTTCCACCAGTGATGAAAGCACAAATGTTGCTTGGCAACTAGCCTGCAAATCCACCCTCCGGTCGGGCTTTTTCATGGCGACGTCCTGGGGTACATCTTCCTTTCGTTTTCGACCTCTTTGGCCGTCTCCACAGACCGCAGAACTCGCCCCCAAAGACCAACGACCGCCTTCTGGTTTATAGTTGCCACCACATAATTAGGAGTAGAACGGCTCGAAATTCTGGGATACCTCCTAACTAACGAGGGCATCTCTCACCTCTGTCCTGACGGAGGTGCTGCAGCACGACACAATTTCCTTATTCCATTTTTAGAGGAATCGTGTACATGATGCAGCTTCCATCTCAGCCCCGCTAAACGATCTCACAAACGCAACCAATCCCCATTAAATTGGCTGTCAAGTGCTGTTAATGCCGTTCAGGCCCAATTTGCCATTTCCTCAGCTACCGAAATAAGGCACCCATCGCAGCCCCTCTCCCTTTAATTTGGTTTACGCCAGTGAAAGGAGGGGAGAGTGGCACCTTAAAACCCCTTCAGAAGGGAACGTGGGCGCCGTTAGCTTTGTTTCGAAATACTTTTCGCAGGTTCAATCAAAATTGTCTACCTTTGGAAAAGAGCTCATTCCCGCTTTTTCCGCCGTCAGCAAATTTGTTCCCAAGATACAAGGCTCCAAGATAACCCTTTTACTGGTCACAAGGCTCTCACTTTCGTATTTCTTTCTTTCAAATCTTCAAACCTTCCTGGTGTCTCGAGAGTGGGATTTCATTACACAATTTGTGAGTGACCTGCAGTTGTCACACGCCAAGCATCTCATCCCAGCTTACGCTTGTCTTACGAATACACCGACCACAAACATTCTCTCTTTCATGGTCAGAATGACGATTCTCACTCGTGTGGTACTGTTCGAGCGCAGCTCTTACACCGTCCTTTCAAACGGTCAACTCTGCTTTCTGAACACTGCCCCCCCCCCCAATTCTTGTGTACTCCTGTCTATGAAGACCAAGGGTCCAAATTCGTTGCTTGGCTCAGTCTGGTGTTAAAGGCACACTTTCTCTTACTTCTTAGTAACAAAGTAGCCACATGGTCGTTATGGTTCGTAAGTTGGAGACACCTCAGGGTTAATACTACTTAGTAACAAAGTAGCCGCAAGGTCGTAATGGTTCGTAATTTGGAGACACCCCATGGTTAGTACTACTTAGTAAAAAAGTAGCAACAAGGTCTTAATGGTTCGTAAGTTGGAGACACCTCAGGGGTTAATACTACTTAGTAACAAAGTAGCAACACGGTTGTAATGGTTCGTAAGTTGGAGACACCTCAGGATTAATACTACTTAGTGAGAAAGTAGCCACATGGTTATAATGGTTCAAAAGCTAGAGACACCAGGGTTAATACTACTTAGTAAAAAAGTAGCCACACGGTCGTAATGGTTCATAAGTTAGAGACACCTCAGAGTTAATACTAATTAGTAACAAAGTAGCCACACGGTCGTAATGGTTAGCGATTTGGAGACACCTCAGGGTTAGTACTACTTAGTAAGAAAGTAGCCACATGGTCGTAATGGTTCGTAATTTGGAGACACCTCAGGGTTAATACTACTTAGTAACCTAGTAGCCAAATTGTCGTAATGGTTCGTAATTTGGAGACACCTTATGGTTAGTACTACTTAGTAAAAACGTAGCCACATGGTCGTAATAGGGCGTAAGTTGGAGACACCTCAGGGTTAATACTACTTAGTAACAAAATAGCCACAAGGTCGTAATGGTTCGTAAGTTGAAGACACCTCAGGGTTAGTACTACTTAGTAAGAAAGTAGCCACATGGTAGTAATGGTTCGTAATTTGGAGACACCTCAGAGTTAGTACTACTTAGTAAGAAAGTAGCCATATGGTCGTAATGGTTCGTAATTTGGAGACACCTCATGGTTAATACTCCTTAGGATGTAGCCAAATTCTCGTAATGGTTCGTAATTTGGAGACACCTCAGAGTTTGTACTACTTAGTAACAAAGTAGCCACAAGGTCGTGATGGTTTGTAATTTGGAGACACATCAGGGTTAATACTACTTAGTAACAAAGCAGCCACAAGGTCGTAATGGTTCGTAAGTTGGATACACCGTTGTGTTAATACTACTTAGTAACAAAGTAGCCACATGGTTGTAATGGTTCGTAAGTTACAGACGCCTCAGAATTAATACTACTTAGTAAGCAATTAGCCACATGGTCGTAATGGTTTGAAAGTTAGGGACACCTTAGGGTTAATACTACTTAGTAACAAAGTAGCCACACGGTTGTAATGGTTCGTAATTTGAAGACGCCTCAGGGTTAGTACTACTTAGTAAAAAAGTAGCCACAAGGTCGTGATGGTTTGTAAGTTGGAGACACATCTTGGTTAATACTACTTAGTAACAAAGTAGCCACAAGTTCGTGATGGTTCGTTAGTTGGAGACATATCTGGGTTAATACTACTTAGTAACAAAGTAGCCACAAGGTCGTGATGGTTTGTAAGTTGGAGACACATCTGGGTTAATACTACTTAGTAAGAAAGTAGCCACACGGTCGTAATGGTTCGTAATTTTAAGACACCTCAGGGTTAGTACTACTTAGTAAAAAGGTATCCACAAGGTCGTGATGGTTCGTAACTGGAGACACATCTTGGTTAATACTACTTAGTGACAAAGTAGCCACAAGGTCGTGATGGTTCGTCAGTTGGAGACGCCTCAGGGTTAGTACTACTTAGTAAGTAGTAAGTAGCTACTTCTTCGATGAGTTCGTTCCATTTGTCTGCTTCTTGTTCATTTATTAGCATTTATTCTTCTTTTTTTACGGTGCATTGAATCACCAAGTTCCAGCAATGATTCTGCATTGGTTCTTTGGGATATGAGGTGCTTCTGTGGGACCTTGTCGAAGTGCGGAAGCTCTTCCCCTCTGATTGAGAGTCGCCTGTTTGTGTTTACCCTGCCTGGCCTTGCCTTCGAGTCTTTTTCGACTCATTTCTGTTCTTTGTGCGTCTATTCAATTTTCCTAAATTGGCCTTTACTTATATTTACTTTGTTCAGAGCTTCGAGTTCTTTTTCATAGCCCCCACGGGGGATGTTCCTATATTGGCTTTGTGCGTGTATTAAGCACGTCAAGATCTTTGCCTCCATTCTTGGATCCATATCTTAATTTCCTCTACGGTCGTATATACTCGGTGTTCTGGTAGGATAATTTACACCTCCTTTTCCTTTAGGTCGGCTTTTCTTTCCTCAATCAGTTATTATGCTTGTCCTTGTTAACGTTTTCCTCGTTACCATGCTTTTCCTCCTTCGGGTTAGGTCTTCCATCTGTGATTTCTTGGGGTTTTGGACCTCCATCATAAGCTTAATGAGGGGGAACGTTTGGACTTTACAATATCCCATAAATTATTTAATTTGCCCATTTCTAACCCATATGTCCCCTGTGGTCATGGGGTCCCATTGTAAAAACCTTAATTATATGATAGGCTATTCGCCACTCTCCCCCCCCCCCCAGACACACACGCCGACTTGTATTTTTTTCGGGGGAGGGACACATTTTGGAGGCTTGTCCCTCCCCCGGTGTGGGATTATATAATAATGCAAGTTCAAATGACCACAACAGATTCGATCAGGCCTTCGGCCCGTGCGGTGGTTTCGGTGTTTACACTCTTTCAAGCGATCGCCTTCTCAAATTATCCTTTATCTTGTGAATTATTCAATTTTATCTCTTTATTTATTTTATTTGTGTTTAATCTCGACTCATAAATTGGGAAGAGAAAACCGTTTCCCTCGCATTGCTGCTTCAGTCAACTGGACAGGATTGTGTGCGCAATTCGTTACGCGGTAAATTGCATGCCTCGATTGGGGAAAGTTGTTTTTTTTCCCCGAGTGTTGAGGTTGCAAGTGTGTGACCCCTAGAACACGGCTTCTGGCTCAGCTAGTGCGCGCGAGTGTGTTGTTCCATCATAACTGGCCTCGATGGAGGCTGGTGAAGGTAAGAAAAGAAAGTGAAATAATACGAAGAAAAGGACAAAGGCTTCCGACTTCTCAATGGGGCTCTGCGGAAGGTAACGTACTGACAAACGTTTTTTTCAGGGGGGGGGGATTTGTATGTCTATTTCTGTCTCTGACATACCCTCCCCCTTCCCATACACACTCACACATTCACAGACCGGGTTTTTCAACCTCCTTCTTTGGGTAAAATGAAGGAGGCATAGTTTTATTTTACTTGACCCATTATTTTAAAGTTAAATCTGACAAACGTTTAGAAACGAAATATGAGTAGTTATAGGTAGGCCTCTAAGGGTTATCTGAGCAGTGTTCCGAAGCATATAATAAGTGATGGGATTCATGAAGAGAAATACAATGGTTATTCGTATGTGAGGTGCCAAGTTGTTTTGTCCACAGCCATGGATCTCCCATTGTAGACCTACCAACCTGCTACAATGAGTGCACTAAAGATGATCCATTCCCTGAAACCCCCGTCGAATATTCAAATAGATTGAGGGCTATGAATTTGTTCTCCTCTTAAACGTGTATAAGAGGGAATGATTTTTTCCCAACCTTTTCTTATTTATTTTTATTTAGCCTATTATGAAGATGTAAGGTTTGTTCGGTGAATTTTTCTCTAGTAAACATTTACCTAAATGCTACCTATTATACTAGTTTGGAATAGGTACTTAAAATTCAAGAGGGTTCTACAAGTTAATAGTTTTTATAGACGTGTCTTGGTGTCTAAGTTACACATTTTAATATTGATATTGTCTCTTGTAGTTGAGTGGTAGAGCTTTTGACGAGCCTTGAGCTTCGTCTACATTCTGGATACTATGAAATGGATGGGATTATCTTAACCCATCAGAGAAGGGAAAGGACTTGGGAGCAGTTATAGCATTTTTCAATAAGAGAAATGCTAATTCCAAAGGTTATCTTTTAAAGTCTATATATAACTCGTATGCGAGGTCACACCTTGTTTTCTATACAGACATGGATTCCACATGGAATCAATTGAATAATCACATCTAAGTAGCCAATGTGCTCTTAAGATCCACGTACGTCAGAAGTGGAACTGGCTGGGACGCAGAGCAATTCTTTCCGATTTGTGGTGTAAAAAATCATTCATCTCCTCCCATTGTCATTCTAATCCTTATGCGCATTTCATGATCCGGTCGGTGTATATGGTCCACGTCTCAAAAGGGACGGATGCTATGCCCGTTCACGCACAAATGTATGAGCAATCTTAGCTTATTTGTGTTAGCATTCCTAAAGTATTTATTCCGTTTGGTTAGGATATACGAAAATATAAGATATATGTATATATATTTTAGCATGGGTGCAAAAAAAACCTTTTGGCTCCATTCCTGAAGCGTTCTCTTTTCTAACCTCAAATGTGCAATTTCTGCCCCCAAATTCGGTTTCCTGTTTCAATGGTAAACAGAATGAGTATCCCCTTTAAAATTAATTTACCCTCTAGAAAACTTACTTCTACATTTTAGGGGCTAACTTTTATAGTTTCTGCGATTTCAATATAAAATATGTCTTAAATCGAGGCTTTTGGTACTCTCCATTGCAATTAACTCTTTGATTGGGGGGCGGGTGGTGGGATTATATGTTAGTTCGAGTAAATACAGCCATAGATTTTAATTCTGGATATTAATTATCCTTTGGATGTAGTTTATGAAATGGATGGGATTAGCCTAGGAGGATAAGGACGTGGCAGTAGTTATAGTTAGGTCCATGATTTCTTCTGTGCAGTGGATTTAACCAAATAGTGTTTGGATTCATTAAGAGAAATGTTGCTCTTATGTTGTACACAACCATGGATCACACGTTTTACACATGATACCAACCTGCTAGTGTCAGGTCAATAAAGATGAGACCTTTCATGATGAACCTCTAAGATTGGGGGGCGGGTGGTGGGATTATATATTAGTAAGGGTTAAAAACAACCATAGATTCGAGCCGTGTGGTAGTTTTTTTGTGTTGACATTCCTTTACTCGATCTCCTTTTTTTAAAGTAACACTTGTTAATTAACGGTAAGTTAATTATCCTTTTTTATATCGTTTTATGTAGGCAAATGCTGCTATCCCACCAAATCGCCCATTTTAAGGATGACTTCATTCCTAGCTCTTGCCCGATGGGGCGGAACACAACATAAAAACAATGAACATTGGGGCAACTTATAATGTCTGGCGAAGGCATTTGAATTCGAACCCTACGATGATTATTTTGAAATGGGAGGTTTCGCCTTTAACCAGTAGGAGATTGAATTGAATAGTAGTAGGATTACCTCGAGTTAGGATGAATGCAGTATAAAGAGTATAATGTGAGGCTCAAATACTCGTCGTGCGATTTTATCTAAAACACACATGATATCTCCACGCAACTTCCCCCATTTTTTTGCCTCTGTCACTCTCCATTATGGAGCCGATTGCCAATTCCATGCTTCTATTTTTCCAGAAGCCGAATTGGCGGTTGTTGTGGAAGGAATTCCTTTCCAAATGGTTAACCAGTCTTCTATTGAAGATGTTCTCGAATAATTTCTCTAGAAGGGAGATTCGTCGTTGTGGGGCTTCCTCTTTTTGGCTATATTTTATAGTCATTTAGGAAGTAGCCGGTGTTTATTTAAGCAAGCATACTATATTTTCCTCAACCCTTCCAGTCTGGTTTAATTTAGTTAGCCCCTTATGGGCGAACGAGAGCAGTGCACTCGTCATTGCTTCGGTTGTTATTAGTTCACTGTTGTGGATGTCTCCTATGTGGTTATTAAGCTCGGCTTTTATATGACTCGAACTTTATCGAATTCTTCGCTTACCCTGAAAACTTTACTCCAGTTTTCGCAGCGTATTTGTTCGATTTTCTGTTTTGGAGGTGACCGTTTCAATCATCTTACGATTTTCCAGAAATATTTTGGACAGGCTTTTTGGTAGAGTTCTCCGATTGCCTCGTCCCACTGTTCTTTTAAAATTAATTGTTTTTCTTTGATCTCTTTTTATTAGTATTACATCTCTTGACGTCCTTTCTCTCACCCATATGTGGTATAATTCTCTCGGTTCCATTTAGATGTCGAAATGATTTTAGGCTTTTGTGGGTCTACTCTGATCATGGATTTATTTATTCTTGGTAGTTTCTCGTCTATTTCTTCGAAATTAGTGTTCTGTAGATTAGGTAAAGTGTAATCATTTAGGTCTGCCTCATTTGCTCCGATTCCTATTAGGATACTTACATGATCGGGTGTAGGTGAAAGTTGTACGGGGTTAGACGGTTTGTTAGAGAGATGTCGTGCCTTTGGACTAATCATTCTGTGACGATTGTCTTGACTTCTGTCCGTAAGACGCTGGACGATGTTTGCGCCTAAAAAGATGTTTAAACGCCGTCCTCTCCTGTTGCTCGTCCGGTATCCTGATTCTTGGCATCTTGCATTGGATGGAGATGAAAGTGGGAATAGGCAAAACTTGCCTCTCTGGTGGTTGGCATCCAGTAGCTAACTAATATCATGCCTCCGAGCTCCATTTAATTCTTTATCACCAAATACGATTCTTTCAGGTTCCTGATTTCCTTGTATACCCTTTTTTCTTTGCGATTCCTGCCCCATCATGGCGTCCCTCCTATTTGTGGTTGGTCGATATTAGCTTATAATTGTATATATTGATATCCTCGATGGTCGTATTGAATCCGTTTTCTGATATGAGTATTACATTCCGAGTCTATTTCTCCAAACATATTCCCCAAATTGTAAACTTTTCGTAGTCCAGCCGTTGGTGTTGATTTGCAGTATTCGCAAGTTTGTTCTCTGAATGTTAATTCTCAGCGTTACCATTTGTGTTTTCCTTTGGCGGATTTTCTTTGCCGCAATTAGAGCTTTCTCAATTTTCGCCATCCTTTCTCTACTGACGCTTTCCTCTTTAGGTAGTGGGACGTTTCTAACTGGTCTTGTGAACTTGTCTGATTAGTCGATTTTCTTTTCTTTGTTCTCCTGTTTGTTCTTCCTTACTTTTTGGTTATCCCCCTTCGTCGTTTTCGGTGGTCTCCTTCTTCCTCCATTGGTTTGGGGTCTAGTTTTGTTTTGTCCTCGTTCATTTCTTCCATTTCTTGTAAAAGGTAAACCATATGAGAATATTTTGGAATTTTTTCTTTTTATATTCACTCCTGGGACTCTCATAACCATTTCCAAGGTCTCGAATATGATCGTGGAGCCATGCTTGTGGTTTGTGAATTTAACCACCACTCTCATTTTAGCCCAAATCTGTTGAGACTCAATTTCTGTCTTTACTCGTGCTTGGCTTGGTTCTCCTTCGATGTACCCGTTGCCATAGCAACGAGATCTATTCGGAGTTCTGGTGTTGTAGCCCCAAGACGCCTGTTTCTTTGAAAGTGACCTTGGGTCCCTCTATGTGAAGGAGAGGTCCATATCCCCGACCCAAGGTGGTTATATTTTGCTTCCTTGTTTTTCGATGACTTTCTTTTCCATTTTTCTTTAAATTGATTTCCTGGTGAAAAATGACTGTTTTTCAAATTATTTAGGGGGTTATTTGTTTCGTTATGACGTTCGCCCTCCTCATGTTCTGGGTTTTGCTAGAATTAAGGGTGGTACTGGTTTGGCCACTCCCGTGCGATGATTCGTGGGTTTTGGGGGTCCTCGCTGGCCCTCAGTGTCTGTGGTTGTCACTCCCCCCATCCTCAAGGGCTGACTCTTGGCCGAGGGTGCTTTTCCTCAGAGCTGCTTTCCTTAGCGGCCACAATGATGTCCCTTTCCATTGCGAGGCATTTGAGACGTTATGATGAGTTCAGTCACGGAGGTTTAGGTGGAAACTGGCGGTGCGTTTATTTATTATTCCGTGGAAAGGAAATAACATTGGTTTCAAAAGAATAATCGTTGATGTCTGCGTTAGGAATAAGACTCATTCCGTGGTTGATCAAAAGTACGTTTATAGATCAGCAACTAATTTCGATCCTTCCTTCGTTGCTTTTTATAGACAGTGATCCTCCATCGTACCTGGAGGATCTTTCTCTTATTTTAACTTTTGTAATTTTTCGGTTTATATACAGTAGCGGTTCTTAGGTTAGGTTATGTTATGTTATGTTAGCATAGCTTAGCTTAGGTTAGATGTTTTTTTCGTAGGATCCAAGTCAAAAAAAGTGAAAATATGTATATTTTCATGTTTTTTTGCGGGGTGTGAAGGAGCAGGAATTGTCTCGCAACTGTATTTTTTTGTCGTCTAAAAATTGTGAAAATGGTATAAATTGCATTTTTACGACTATCTAAAAAAATCTTTGAAAAGGCAGATTTTGACTTGATTTTGACTTGGTTCCTGTGATATTGATTCGGAATAATTACCCAGCCACATTTTGGTAATTGGATTCGCGTCCTATTTTATCATTTTAAAACGATTTTTTTTTTATTTAAATATGATCGGGAGATTTTATATTGTCAATGTTAACCCTTAAACCACCAAACGAATTTGTTCCAAATCGCTGCTGATGAATTTACTGTTCGTACATTGTTATGGGAAAATAATAAAATTTGATATTTATATATCAAATAACATCTTAAAATTGATTGAAGTTATTTATCTTATGCGTAAAATTAATCTTTATTTTAGTTAGTGCTTAAAAGGTCTATCTTATAGAAAACTTTGCTTCTATTAATCATATATATATATATATATATATATATATATATATATATATATATATATATAATGATTTTAATAGTTTTTTCTTTATTCAAGAAACCTAATGCCAGGATTTAGAATTGTGATCACTACTAAATGATTATAATTAGGGTATGAGGGTCGAAGCCCCCCATTTCGAAATAATCCCCTTAGGGTTCGAATTCAATGAGGTCAGAGATTGTTAGCCACTCCAATGTCCATTGCTTTTATGCAGAGCTCCGCCCCGAAAGGCGGAGTTGCAATCGTTTGCATTTTAAAAATTATTGGTAGACAGGGATGGGGGGCGGGGGATTGCAATTCTAAATATGAGACCCTTTGAAACCAAAATATTTAAGTATGTTATAATAACGAAAAATTGATTGGCAGTTATTTTGTCTATCTCCTCCTGTTTTTATTTCGCCGTTTGCATCTTCCAATTATATAAATTTATTTAAATTTTCTGCATTCCTTTCATTCTATTGCTCTTGGCCCATAATTCTGTAGGTGTTGTCCCCTGTGGTCATGCGGTCCCATTGTAAAAGCCTTAATATATGATGTGACTATTCGCCCCTCCCCCCAGACAAACATACCGATTTGTTTTTGGGGGGAGGGGGGCATATTTTGGAGGCTTGTCCTTTTCTCGGTAAGGGGTGGGGGATTATATAATAATGCAAGTTCAAATGAGCACGCGTCCGCTGTCAGAACTCTATACGCATTCAGAAATCTACGTAAAAGCAGCAAGAAGAAGATCTACAATATCCTTGTAAGATCTACGTTGCTTTACCCCACCTCCATCCTCTCATGTGTCTCAAAAACACAAAGGAGGCGACTCCAAGTAGTGCAAAATAAATGCATGTACCTGATCACGGGTACACGCAGGCAAGAAAGAAGACGGCAAGAAGATTTTCACAGAGAGGCGGGGGTAATTCCCATCAACAAAGTCATAGAAGAACGGACCCGGAAAATGCAGGATCTGGTTAATCGGGAACTGAGTGATGAAATCACCCAGATGATTAACCAGAACAGAAGAGCTGACTGTCGCCCCAGATTCCCCAGCTCCGCCAACCGAGTGGCTGGCGGAGACGAAGTACCGTTCTATTTGTAAAAGAGATGGAAAAAGACTGTAAAGAAAAGAAACAAGAAAAGAAAACTCGAATCACGACAACAACCCACCTATAAAGACAACTTTAAACCAAGATCAAGAAAAAAACCCAAATTCGACAAGAATCACCAACCAGAAGAGACAAAAACACTAAAAAACACACACAAAAAATACCAAGACATTAAGCACGCACTTAAACGTATTAAAAAAACACATAAAGCAAGCAATGCATAAAATAAACCAAATAAACTAAAAGTTACTAAGACAAATGGCTTGAACGCCATAAATAATAATTATAATAATTATTTATAATTATTACCAAAATCTACAATAACAACAAAAAATACAGGCAACTAATGAAATAATAAAAGTGATAAGTCTGATCACCACACACTTCTTTCTCTTTTCTCCACTTGTCTATTTTCTCTATCTATCCACACACCCTATCGTCCTCCCCTTACATGCGCCCCACTTTAATTTAATCGTAATCGAGCACAACAGATTCGATCATGCCTTTGGCCTGTGCGGTGGTTTCGGTGTTGACACTCTTTCAAGCGATCACCTTCTCAAAGTATCCTTTATCTTGTGAATTAGTTATTTTCGTTTCTTTATTATTTTGTTTGTGTTTAATCTTCACTCCTAAATTGGGGAGAGGAAACTTAGTTTCCTTCGCACGAGTTTCAGTCAACTGGACAGGATTGTGTGCGCATTTCGTTACGCAGTAAATTACCGGCCTCTATTGGGGAAATTTGTGTTTTTCACGAGTGTTGAGGTTGCAAGTGTGTGACCCCTAGAACACGGCTTCTGGCTCAGCTAGTAAGCGCGGGAGTGTTGTTCCACTTAACTGGCCTCGATGGAGGCTAGTGAAGGGGAGAAAAGAAAGAAATAATACGAAGAAAAGGACAAAGGCTTCCGGAAGGTAACGTAGTGACAAACCAGGTGTTTTTTTTTGGGGGGGGGGAGGCTTTTGTATGTCTATTTCTCAACCACTCCAATCCACTCCTACACCCACACCCACACAACCACAGAACGGGTTTCCCAACCTTTTTCCTCATTTTCCTCTTAGGTGAAATGAAGGAGTAGGTGGTCTACCCTTGATCCAAATTGGTAAATGAAATAGTGTGGTTAGGGGGAGATAGAGTTAGGATCTAACCCCTATATTTTCCACTCAAACCTCATCCACCTTTCCCAAGTTAGATGTAGGTCTGTCATGCATGGACGAAGAGTACAATTTGTATTCATTTTGTTACTTTCTGTTTCCCCCCCCCCCACGCTTTATTTATTTCTTTTTCAATGCTTTCATTTAGGCATAGTTTTGTTCTACTTGACCCATTAGAAACGTTTAGAAAGGAAATAGGAGTAGTTATAGGTAGGCTTCCTAGATTCATTAAGAGAAATACAATGGTTATTCGTACGTGAGGTCCAACGTTGTTTTGTACACAGCCATGGATCTCACACTTTAGACATACGTACCAACCTGCTATAATGAGTGCAATAAAGATGATCCATTCCCTGAAGCCCCCGTCGAATATCCAGATGGATTGAATGAGGGCTGTGAATCTGTTTTCCTTTGAAACGTGTATGAGAGCGAATGATTTTTTCCAACCTTTTTATATTCATTTTTATCTAGCCTATTTTGACGATGTAGGGTTTGTACGGTGAAGTTTGTTCTAGTAGACGATTGGCAGATTGTCTCTTAAAACAAATCTTTTGTGCTTAATATTAGTCCGATAAGATTGTGGTCGGTGAACCAACAAATATCCTCCGTGTATTTTCCACTCTCACCCAATCCACCTTCCGATGGTAGTTGTACTTTTCCTTCCAGGGGAGTTTAATAATGGACTAGATGCATGCATGGTTTGGTATTACATAAATTCTACCTATTATACTACCTCGGAATAGTTCCTTAAATTTAAAGAGGGTTCTACAAGTTAACAGTTTTTATAGTCTTGGGTTCCGGTGTCTAAATTGCACATATTTTAATATTGATATAGTCTGTGGTAGTTGAGTGGTAGAACTTTTGACGAGCCTTGAGCTTCGTCTATAATCTGGATACTATGATTTGGACGTAGTTTCTGAAATGGATGGGATTATCTTAACTCATCAGAAGATGGAAAGGACTTGGAGGCAGTAATAGCTAGGCCTCTGAGATTTTATGAGCTGTGTATTAAGGAAAAGAATACGCAAATAGTGTTTAGATTCATTAAGAGAAATGCTAATTACAAAAGTTTCAAAGTCTATATATAACTCGTATGCGAGGTCATACCATCTTTGGTATACAGACATGGATTCCACATGGAATCAGTTGAATAATCACATCTGGGGCACAAAAGTACGAAAGCGGGGTAGAGCAGCGTATATCTTAGAACTGCATTGTAAAACTTGTTATTATTTGGTATGAGTTTTCTATTTCGGTTTTCAACACTTTTTATCATGAGTAGAACGTCACTTCTTCACCGTTGGCCAGGAGGCTAGCGTAGCTTGGAAATCTTGCACAGCTGCTGGCTCTTTTGTTCTGGTTAATCATTTGAATGATTTCTTCGTTAATCTCGTGATTAATCAGGTCCTGCATATTCCTAGTCCCTTCTTCGATGTAATCATTAATGGAACTAAACCCTGTCTCCCAGTGCAGGCGCTCTTGGCGTCGTCCTCGCCTGTGTGTACTCGTATTTATGTACACGCATTGTGATCTTCTTCTTTCGGTCGTTTCGGACAGAGGGCGAGGGTTTCGAAACTCGATCAGATACGTGGGTCCTTTACCGGGATGAAGTAATCTTCATTCTAGGTATATTAGACTCCGTGGTGTAGAGATAGTGCTAATCACCAAAACTAGCATATGATGGTATTCTCCTTTCAATGGGGACTATCTCGCATTTCCCTTGGTTAGTTCTTTTTTTTCCATTTGGCCTCGTAGATGTTTAGTCTTTCGATTTCTGGTTGCCGTCATACAAGCCTGCATAGGCGCGTTACGACAAAGACACTGTATTATCAGAGATTATATATTCGAGCGAGTTCAAAGACCACAACAGATTTGATCAGGTCTCCAACCAGTGCTGTGGTCTTTTTGTGTGACGCATTTTCAGGCCATCACATTTTCAAATTAACTTTCCTCGTGTGAATTAACGGTAAGGTAATTGAGGCACTTTATTTTGTTTGTGTTTAATCTTGACTCGCAAATTAGTGGGAGAAAACTGGCTCACTTAAACGTAGTTAAATCATTCGGCGATTCTACAGAAAAAAATAGATCATTTGTAACAATCTTTAATTCCTAACTTGTTTTTAAGAACCAACATAATGGCGTTGGGTTGAGTTTTTTTTTTAGTTAGGTTAATTATATCGCTTAGTGTAGAATATTTTAAGTAAGATGTTAGCTACTCTGCTGTTTCGTGGGAAAAATAACTAATGGCCTAATCTTTATTCAAAAATGACTGCTTTTTATGATGGTTGTCAAATAACTACTCGCATTCCCGCCTGAATATTATGATAGTTTCGAAGCTCTAATTCACTTGGTCATTAACACGGCCAATTCGAAAAGAATATTTTTGTAGACGTCGAGGGAATCAAGCTGAATTAGTTTTAACGAGAGGGATATTGAGGTCCCTGTTAAATTGTTAAATTTGAGGCTTCGACTATAAAATAAAATAAAGGAAATGTAACATCGGAATCGAATTTTAAAGCCCTCAAAACCAAAGGTGCTTAAATAACCTACTACCTTTAACCCTCAATATACTAGTTTAATTAGCATCACCTTAATAGGTAGTTCTTGCAATAAAACTATTTAATGTATTGAAAATACTAATTTGAAATGCTAATAACAAAAAAAGTGCTGTACGCGGCTTATAAATAGCAAAAGACAATTCCGATAGTGTTATAGATTATCTTTCGTTTTATTTTCACACTGCAAGGTTCACCGTTTTAATTTTAACACTTTCTTTTTAAATATTCAACTAATAACTACAACTAACGTGAGATTTGGGAACTCTCTTCGCCTGTTATCATTTCCTGGATGCAATTGACTTGGAAAAACAAAGCCCCTATACATTGGAGGGAGTCGATGCTAACGCTATACGTGAGCTTTTGTGTTCGATTTCTTTACCCAATTTCATGAATTAAAGAGTATGTTTAGGGAAAGTGATCCATACGTGGTATAATTCTCTCGGTTTCATTTAGATATCGAAATGATTTTGTGGGTCGTTTTTCTATCTACTCTGTTCATGGTTTTATTTATTCTTGGTAGTCCCTCGTCTATTTCTTCGAAATTAGTGTTCTGTAGATCAAGTAAAGTGTAATCATTTAGGTCTGCCTCATTTCATTCGATTCCTATTAGGATGCTTACATGATCGGGTGTAGGTGGAAGTTGTAAGGGGGTTAGACGGTTTGTTAGAGAGATGTCGTGCCTTTGGGCTGATCATTCTGTGATGATTTTCTTGACTTCTGTCCGTAAGACGCTGGACGATGTTTGCGTCTAAAAAGATGTTTAAACGCCGTCATCTCCCGTTGCTCGTCCGGTATCCTGATTCTTGGCATCTTGCATTGGATTGAGATGAAAGTGAGAATAGGCAAAACTTGCCTCTCTGGTGGTTGGCATCCAGTTGCTAACTAATATGATGCATCCGAGCTCCATTTAATTCTTTATCGCCAAATACGATTCTTCTAGGTTCCTGATTTTCTTGTATGGCATTTTTTCTTTGCGATTCCTGCCCCATCATGGCGTCCTTCCTGTTTGTGGTTGGTCGGTATTAGCTTATAATTGTATATATTGATATCTTCGATGGTCATATTAGATCCGTTTACTGATATGAGGATTACATCAGGATTTTTCTCTAAACATGTTCCCAAAATTGTAACCTTTTCGTGGTTTAGCCGTTGGTGTTGATTTGCAGTATTCGCAAGTTTGTTCTCTGAATGTTGATTCTCGGCCTTACTATTTGTGTTTTCCTTTGCGATTATTTATGTGGCGGATTTTCGTGGCCGCAATTAGAGTTTTCTCAATTTTCGCCATCCTTTCTCGATAACACTTCCCTCTTTGGGACGTTTCTAACTTGGTCTTGTGAACTTGTTTGATTAGTTGATTTTCTTTTCTTTGTCTTCCTGTTTGTTATTTGGTTATCCTCCTCGGTTGTTTCGGTAGTATCCTTCTTCCTCCATTGGTTGGATATGTAGTTTTGTTTTGTCCTCGTTCGTTTCTTCCATTTTCCTGAACTCTCATAGCCATTTCCATGGTCTCGAATATGATCTTGAAGCCATAGTTGTGGTTTGTGAATTTAACCAAAACTCTCATTTTAGCCCAAATCCGTTGAGACTCAATTTCCGTTTTTACTCCTGCTTGGATGGGTTCTTCTCTACGGCTTTTTATTTGAGGGCATGTACCCGATATACCCGTTGCCATAGCAACAAGATCTATTCGGAGTTCCGGAGTTGTAGCTTACAGTCGTTTGATTCTTTCGAAGTGACCTTAGGTCCCTCTAGTTGGAGGAGAGGTCCATGTCCCCGACCCAAGGTGGGCATATTTTCCTTCCTTCTTGTTTTTCGACGACTTTCTTTTCCATTTTTCTTTAAATTGATTTCCTGGTGAAAAATGACTGTCAAATTATTTAGGGGGTTATTTGTTTCGTTATCACGTTCGCCCTCCTCATGTTCTGGGTTTTGCCAGAATTATGGGTGGTACCGGTTGGGCCACTCCCGTGCGATGATTCGTGGGGTTTGGGGGTCCTGGCTGGCCCTCAGGGTCTGTGGTTGCCACTCATCCCACCCTCAAGGGTTGACTCTTGGCCGAGTGGGCTTTTCCTCAGAGCTGCTTTCCTTAGCGGCCACAATGATGTCCCTTTCCATTGCGAGGCATTTGAGACGCGATGATGAGTTCAGTCACGGAGGTTTAGGTGGAAAATGGCGCTGCGTTTATTTATTATTCCGTTGAAAGGAAACAACATTGGTTTCAAAAGAATAATCGTTGATGTCTGCGTTAGGAATAAGACTCATTCCGTGGTTGATCAAAAGTACGTTTATAGATCAGCAACTAATTTCAATCCTTTCTTCGTTGTTCATCGTACCTTTCACTCGAGATCTTTCTCTTATCTTAAAATTTTGTATTTTTTCTTTTTATATACAGTAGCGGTGCTTAGGTTAGGTTAGGTTAGGGTTGGTTAGGTTAGGTTAGGTTAGGTTAGCTTAGCTTAGGTTAGATATTTTTTTCTTATGATCCAAGTCAAAAAATGTTTTTTTACGGGGGAGTTAGTAATAGTCTTGCAACTGTATTTTTTGTCGTCTATAAATTGTGTGAAAATGGTATAAATTACATTTTTACGACTATCTAAAAAAATCTTTGAAAATACAGATTTTCAATTGTTTTTGACTTGGTTCCTGTGATATTGATTCGAAATAATTACCCAGCCACATTAGCAATTGGAATCTCATCCTAGTTTATCATTTTCAAACGATTTTTTTTATTCAAATATGATTGGGAGATTTTATATTGTCAATATTAACCCTTAAACCACCAAACAAATTGGTTCCAAATCGCTGCTGATGAATTTACCGTTCGCACAGTTATGGAAAAATAATAAAATTTGATATTTATATATCAAATAACATCAATTTATTCGGAAATAATTATATATTGATTTAACTTACATATTTAAAATTGATTGCAGTTATTTATCTTATTCCGAATTTTCTTTTGTTAAAATTAATTTTTCATTTTAGTTAGTGCTCTGAGGGTCTATTTTATAGAAAACTTTGCTTCTATTAATGGCAAATCTTTCTATATTTGAAAACATTTTCAATTCATTTTTCATTTCGCCTTCAGGGCTACCAGTGTAACCTCGTGGCTGAGCTGATCGTATGACTATCATTCCTTTCATTATATTGCTCTTGGACCATAATTCTGTACGTGTTGATTCGCTAGTTACTTCTTCGATGTGTTCGTTCAATTTGTCAGCTTCTTGTTCGTTTATTAGCATTTTTTATTCTTCGTTTGTACCATTGAATCACATGGAGTTCCCGCAATGATGCTACGTTAATTCCTTGCGAGAGGAGGTTGGAGTTCTTAGATTTACTTAAGATGGTTGGTTCTGTGGGATATTGTCGTGTGCGGAAGCTCTTCCTCTCTGATTGAGAGTCACTTCGTTGTGTTTCTCCTGCTTGTTCTTCCATCGAATTCCTCTTCGGGTGATTTATGTTCTTTGTGCTTCTATTCAATTTGCCTGAATAACAACACTTGGATACCATATTGGCTGTGAGCGTGTATTAAGAAAGTCAAGGTCTTTTTCTCCATTCTTGGTTCCATATCTTAATTTACTCGGTGTTTTGGTAGGAGAATTAATACTTCGTTTTCCTTGTGACCATGCTTTTTGTTCTTCGGGGTGTGGGGGAGGGAGCTTTGAGTCTGCCATTTATGGTTTCTTGTTGTTTTATTAGATCTCCCTCATAAGCCTAATTAGCGGGAAGGTTTGGATTTTACAATATACCATAAATTATTCTATTCGCTTCATTTCTCCTTTGTCCCTTCCCGATCCATATGTCCCCCGTGGTTATGGGGTCCTCTTGTAAAAGACTTAATTATATGATATGACTATTCGCCCCTTCCCCCAGACACACACACACACACACACACACACACACCGACTTGTTTTTTTGGGGGGGAGGGAACGACACATTTTTGAGGTATGTCACTCCCCCGCTCCTTTATCTTGTGAATTATTCAATTTTGTCTCTTTATTCATTTTATTTGTTTAATCTCCACTCATAAATTGGGGAGAGGAAACTGTTTCCCTCGCATGGCTGCTTCAGTCAACTGGACAGGATTGTGTGCGCATTTTGTTACGCGGTAAATTGCATGCCTCGATTGGAGAAATTTGTGTTTTTCACGAGTATTGAAGTTGCAAGTGTGTGAGCCCTAGAACACGGCTTCTGGCTCAGCTAGTGCAGGCGGGAGTGTTGTTCCACCTTAACTAGCCTCGATGGAGGCTGGAGAAGGTGAGACAAGAAATAAATAATACGAAGAAAAGGACAAAGGCTTCCGACTTCTCAATGGGTCTCTGCGGAAGTTAATGTACTGACAAACGTTTTTTTCGGGGGTGGGGGGTGAGGGGTGAGGATTGTATTTATATTTCTGTCTCTGACATGACCGCCCGCTTCCCATACACACTCACACATCCACAGAACGGGTTTTCCAACCTCCTCCCTTGGGTGAGATGAAGGAGGCATAGTTTTTTTATACTTGACCCATTATTTTCAAGTTAAATCTTACAAACGTTTAGAAACGAAATATGAGTAGTTATAGGTAGGCCTCTGAGGTTATCTGAGCAGTGTATTGCATCAAATATTAAGTAATGGGATTCATGAAGAGAAATACAATGGTTATTCGTATGTGAGGTGCCAAATTGTTTTGTCCACAGCCATGGATCTCACATTGTAGACCTACCAACCTGCTACAATGAGTGCACTAAAGATGATCCATTCCCTGAAACCCCCGTTGAATATCCAAATGGATTGAGGGCTATGAATTTGTTCTCTTTTCAAACGTGTATAAGAGGAAATGATTTTTTTCCAACCTTTTCTTATTCATTTTTATTTAGCCTATTATGAAGATGTAAAATTTATTCGGTGAATTTTTCTCTAGTAAACATTTACCTAAATGCTACCTATTATACTAGTTTGGAATAGGTACTTAAAATTAAAGAAGGTTTTACAAGTTAATAGTTTTTATAGACGTGTCTTGGTGTCTAAGTTACACATTTTAATATTGATATTGTCTCTTGTAGTTGAGTAGTAGAGCTTTTGACGAGCCTTGAGCTTCGTCTACATTCTGGATACTATGAAATGGATGGGATTATCTTAACCCATCAGAGGATGGAAAGGACTTGAGAGCAGTTATAGCAGTTCTCAATAGGAGAAATTTAATTAGAATTTTTCAATAAGAGAAATGATAATTACAAAGGTTATCTTTTAAAATCTATATATAACTCGTATGCGATGTCACACCTTGTTTTGTATACAGACATGGATTCCACATGGAATTGGTTGAATAATCACATCTAACTAGCCAATGTGCTCTTAAAATCCACGTACATCAGAAGTGGAACTGGCTGGGACGCAGAGCAATTCTTTCCGATTTGTGGTGTAAAAAATCATTCATCTCCTCCCATTGTCATTCTAATCCTTATGCGCATCTCATGATCCGGTCGGTGTATATGGTCCACGTCTGAAAAGGGACGGATGCTATGCCCGTTCACGCACAAATGTATGAGCAATCTTAGCTTATTTGTGTTAGCATTCCTAAAATATTTATTCCGTTTGGTTAGGATATACGAAAATATAAGATATATGTATATATATTTTAGCATGGGTGCAAACAAAACTTTTGGCTCCATTCCAGAAGCGTTCTCTTTTCTAACCTCAAATGTGTAATTTCTGCCCCCAAATTCGGTTTTCTGTTTCACTGGTAAACAGAATATGAGGATCCCCTTTAAAATTAATTTACCCTCTAGAAAACTTACTTCTACATTTAAGGGGCTAACTTTTATAGTTTCTGCGATTTCAATATAAAATATGTCTTAAATCGATGCTTTTGGTACTCTCCGTTGCAATTAACTCTTTGCTTAGTAGTGTATTCGAATTCTTTGACACAGTTTCTTTTGGTAGCGTTTCGAAAAATTCTTGCTTTGTTCGAGCAATTGTAGACATGTCCTAAGCTGTTGTTGCTCGTGAATATTAAGTCCTAACTACGGATTTCTTTTTTTTTTCGTTCGTCTGTTACCAGGCTTACTGCTCTTTTGGGAGCAAAGGGGGGTGTTGTTTCAAAAATTTTAAACTTAGTACATTTAAATACTTAGTATTTTTATGTATATTTTGGTGTATGTTATGCTTATTCATAATCAGTAGGATTTAAGCCATATTTGGGTAAAAAAAATCTTATTTGGCGTGAGTTTTCTACACATTTATCATGCGGAAAAGAGCACTTCGCCCCCGAGGAATTGGAGGCCAGCGGAGCTTGAAAATCTTGCACGGCTGCTGGATCTTTTGCTCTGGTTAATAATTTGAATGATTTCTTCGTTAATCTCTTGATTAACCAGTTCCTACATATTCCTAGTCCCTTATTCGATGTAATCGTTAATGGGACTAAACCCTGTCTCCCAGTGCAGGTGCTCTTGGCGTCGTCCTCGCCTGTGTGTACTCTTATTTATGTACACGAATTTTGATCTTCTTCTATCGGTCGTTTCGGACAGAGGGCGAGGGTTTCGAAACTTGATCAGATACGTGGGTCCTTTACCGGGATGAAGTAATCTTCATTCTAGGTATATTAGAGTCCGTGGTGTAGAGATAGTGCTGATCGCCAAAACTAGCATATGATGGTATTCTCCTTTCAATGGGGACTATCTCGCATATTCCTTGGTTAGTTCTTTTTTTTTCATTTGGCCTTAGTTACAGTTTATGATGCTATTAATTGTGATTTGGGGTGGGAGAGGGGCACGTTTTTGTGGTTTGGCCCTCCCCCGCTCATCTGTTGCGGTTGGGAAGAAGAGATTATATATTCGAGCGAGTTCCAAGACCACAACAGATTCGATCAGGTCTTCGACCAGTGCTGTAGTGTTTTTGTGTGACGCATTTTCAGGCGATCACATTTTCAAACTAACTTTCCTCGTGTGAATTAACGGTAAGGTAATTGAGGCACTTTATTTTGTTTGTGTTCAATCTTGACTCGCAAATTAGTGGGAGAAAACTGGCTCACTTAAACGTAGTTAAATCATTCGGAGATTCTACATAAGAAAAATAGATCATTTGTAGCAATATTTAATTCCTAACTTGTTTTTAAGAACCAACATAATGGGGTTAGGTTGAGTATTTCTTTTTTTTAGTTAGGTTAATTATATCGCTTAGTGTAGAATATTTTTAGTAAGATGTTAGCTACTCTGCTGTTTCGTGGGAAAAATAACTAATGGCCTAATCTTTAGTCAAAAATGACTGCTTTTTATGATGGTTGTTAAAAAACTACTCGCATTCTCGCCTGAATATTATAATAGTTTCGAAGCTCTAATTCAATTGGTCATTAACACGGCCAATTCGAAAAGAATGTTTGTAAACGTCAAGGGAATTAGGCTGAATTAGTTTTAACGAGAAGGATATAGAGATCATTGTTAAATTTCAAGCTTCGACTACAAAATAATATAAAGGAAATGTAACATCGAAATCGAATTTTAAAACTCTCAAAACTAAAGGTGCTTAAATAACAACCTACTTCTAACCCTCAATATATTAGTTTAATTAGCATCACCTTAATATGTAGTTCTTAAATCGGTGCAATAAAACTCCTTCATGTATTGAAAGTACTAATTTGAAAGTATAATAACCCAAAAATAGTGGCTTTACGCGGCTTATAAATAGCAAAAGACAATTCCGATAGTGTTATAGAATAACTTTAGTTTCTTGTAATCCTTTATGTTCAATTTCACACTGCAAGGTTCACCCTTTTAATTTTAGCATTTTATTTCTGAATATTCAACTAATAACTACAACTAACGCGAGATTTGGGAACTCTCTTCGCCTGTTATTCTTTCTTGGATGCAATTGACTTGGAAAAACAAAGCATCCCCCATCCATTGGGGGAAAGTCTATGCTAACGCTATTCGAGAGCTCTTGTGTACGATTTCTTTACCCAATTTCATAAATTAAATAATATGTTTAGGGGAAGTGAAACCGTAGGAACTGCAAAAGCCGACTACAATAGCGAAAAGACTTCTTGTCGAGTCGACGCTATAATGCTGTTCTCTATGGTAAGGTTGTAATCCGTGTGTTTTCCACTCTAATCCAATCCACCTTCCAAGGATAGTTGTGCTTCCGTCCGCCCTCGCGAGTTTAATAATGGACTAGATTTATGCAAGGTTTGGTATGACCTAAATTATACTTATTATACTACTTTTGAATAGTTCTTTAAACTTTAAAATGATTCTACAAGTTATTAGATTTGATAGCCTTTTCTTGGAGTCTAAATTGCACATATTTTAATATTTATATTGTCTATTGTAGTTGAGTGGTAGAACTTTTGACGAGCCTTAAAGCTTCGTCTATATTCTGGATACTATAATTTGGACGTAGTTTATGAAATGGATGGGATTATCTTAACTCATCAGAGGATGGAAAGGACTTGGGAGCAGTAATAGCTAGGCCCCTGAGTTTTAATGAGCTGTATATTAAAGTAAACAATAAGCAAATAGTGTTGGAATTCATTAAGAGAAATGCTAATTACAAAAGTTATCTTTCAAAGTCTATATATAACTCGTATGCGAGGTCATACCATTTTTGGAATCAGTTGAATAATCACATCTAAGTAGCCAATTTGCTCATCAGATCCACACACGCCCGACGTGGAATGGCCTGGGACGCGAAGCTTTCTTTCATATTGTTGGAGTAAAAAATCATTCATCTCTTCCCAAGGTGGCATGTCATTCTAATCTTTATACGCATTTCATTATCTGGTCGGTGTATATTGTCCACGATTGAAAAGGGACGGATAGCATACCCGTTCACACAAATGTATGAGCAATCTTAAACTTATTTTTGTTTGCATTCTAAAGTCTTTATACCTGTATGGTTAGGATATACGAAAATGAGACGATATATGTATATATATATTGGTTTGGGTGCAAAAGAACCTTGTGGCTCCAATCCTGAAGCATTCTCTCCTATAACCTCAACTGAGCTATTTCTGCACCCAATTTTCAGTTTACTGAAAGGGTATCCCCTTTAAAATAAATTAATTCTCCAGAGAAACCGGTAATATCTCGACTGCAACTCATAGAAAACGTACTTTTACATTTTATGGGCTAACTTTTAGAGTGTCTACGATTTCAATATAAAATATCTTCTTAATCGAGGCTTTTGTTGCTCTCCATTGCAATTAACTCATTGCTTAGTAGTGTATTAGCATTCTTTGACATAAAGTATATTTTGGTAGCGTTTCGACAAATGTTCTAACTTTGTTCGAGCAATTGTGACTTGTGCCGCCACTCCAAATTGTAGCGAGACAATCAATTCTGTATATTGTAGACTTGTCCTAAACTGTTGTCGCTCGTGAATATCACTTCCTAACTGCGGATTTCTTTTCTTTTTTTTCCTTGGTCTGTCTAATATTTTTACTTTTACCAGGCTTTCTGTTCTTTGAGGAGTAAGGGGAGGGGGTCTTTTTTATATTTTTTTAAGTTAGTACATTTAAATACTTAGTAATTTTTAGGTATAGTTGGATGTATGTTATCGGTAGGGTTTTAGCCATATTTGGCTAAAAAAGTCTTATTTCCTTATTTGGTATAAGTTTTCTACATATTCATCATGCGTAGAAGGGTACTTCAACACTGGGTTCCTTTATCCTGTAGCAAATTGGTTTTTAAGTACTTTTCCGATAGACATTCAACACTGGGTTCCTTTATCCTGTCGCAAATTGATTTTCTCGTTGGTTTCTCCGTACTTTTCCGATAGACATTCAAGACTGGTTTCCCTTATCCTATCGCAAGTTGTTTCGCTCGTTGGTTCTCAGTACTTTTCCGATAGACATTCCACACTGGGTTCCTTTATCCTGTCGTGAAATGATTCACTCGTTGGTTTACCGTACTTTTCCGATAGACAGATAAACATTCAACAAAGGGGTCCCTTACTCTGTCGAAAATTGTTTCACTTGTTGGTTTCTCCGTAATTTTCCGATAGACATTCAATTCAGGGTTCCTTTACCCTCTCTCAAATTAATTCACTCGTTGGTTTCTCGGTATTTTTCCGAAAGACATTCAACACAGGGTTCCCTGACCCTGTATCAAATTGATTCACTCGTTGGTTTCTCGGTACTTTTCCGATAGACATTCAACACAGGGTTCCCTTATTCTCTCTCAAAGTGATTTACTCGTTGGTTTCTCGGTACTAGGCCGATAGACATTCAACACAGGATTCCCTTACCTTCTCTAAAATTGATTTACTCGTTGGTTTCTCGGTACTTTTCCGATAGACATTCAACACAGGGTTCCCTGAGCGTGTATAAAATTGATTCACTCGTTGGTTTCTCGGTACTTTTCCGATAGACATTCAACACAGGGTCCCCTTACCCTCTCTCAAATTGATTCAATCGTTGGTTTCTCGTTACTTTTCCGAAGGACATTCAACACAGGGTTCCCTGACCCTCTCTCAAATTGATTCCCTCGTTGGTTCCTCGGTATTTTTCCGAAAGACATTCAAACCAGGGTTCCCTGACCCTGTATCAACGAGTGAATCAATTTGATACAGTACTTTTTCGATAGACATTCAATACAGGGTTCCCTTACCCTCTCCCAAATTGATTTACTCGTTGGTTTCTCGGTACTTTTCCGATCGACATTCAACACAGGGTCCCCTTACCCTCTCTCAAATTGACTCACAAGTTGGTTTCTCGGTACTTTTCCGATAAACATTCAATACAGGGTCCCCTTACCCTCTATCAAATTGATTCACTCGTTGGTTTCTCGGTACTTTTCCGATAGATATTCAACACAGGGTCTCCTGAGCGTGTATAAAATTGATTTACTCGTTGGTTTCTCGGTACTTGTCCGATAGACATTCAACACAGGGTCCCCTTACCGTCTCTCAAATTAATTTAATCGTTGGTTTCTTGGTACTTTTTCGATATACATTCAACACAGGGTTCCCTTATTTTCTCTCAAATTAATTCACTCGTTGGTTTCTCGGTACTTTTCCGATAGACATTCAACACAGGGTTCCCTGACCCTGTATCAAATTGATTCACTCGTTGGTTTCTCGGTATTTTTCCGTTAGACATTCAACACAGGGTCCCCTTACCGTCTCTCAAATTAATTTAATCGTTGGTTTCTTGGTACTTTTTCGATATACATTCAACACAGGGTTCCCTTATTTTCTCTCAAATTAATTCACTCGTTGGTTTCTCGGTACTTTTCCGATAGACATTCAACACAGGGTCCCCTTACCCTCTCTTAAATTGATTCACAAGTTGGTTTCTTGGTACTTTTTCGATAGACAATCACCCCAGGGTTCCCTTATTTTCTCTCAAATTTATTCACTCGTTGGTTTCTCGGTACTTTTCCGATAGACATTCAACACAGGGTCCCCTTACCCTCTGTCAAATTGATTCAAAGTTGGTTTCTCGGTACTTTTCCGATTGACATTCAACACAAGGTTCCCTTACCCTCTCTCAAATTGATTCACAAGTTGGTTTCTCGGTACTTTTTCGATGGTCATTCAACGCAGGGTTCCCTGACCCTCTCTCAAAATGTTTCACTCGTTGGTTTCTCTGTACTTTTCCGATAGACATTCAATACAGGGTTTCCTTAGCCTGTATTATATTGATTCACTCGTTGGTTTCTCGGTACTTTTTCGATAGACATTCAACACTGGAGATAATGCCGATCACCCTAACTATCATATGATAATATTCTCCTTCCAATGGTGACTATCTTGCATTTCCATTGGTTAATTATTATTTTCCATTTCGCCTCGAAGATGTTTTTTCTTTCGCTTTCTGGCGCCGCCATACAAGCCTGCATAGCCGCGTTGCGCCATGCGCACTATATTATCTGACTATAAACATCTGCGCCTTGAATTGTAGGCAATTACTCTGTGCATGGGCATTGGATATTTATGCTGTCTCTATCGAGTAGAGAGTGGTTGAGCTTTTATTTGCTATTTTAGTAGTTTTTTTCGCGTGCCTAATCCTATATTTCTACTTAACTGTCTCTGGTTCGTTTTTTTTTCAAAATGGTTTCAGATTAAACCATAGCTTGCCCCTAATAAACCTAATGGGGAGGGGAGCGAACTTTTGTATTTACACTATCCCATAAATTATTTTTGTTGCTTCATCTTTCCATTGCCAATGGCAGAAGAGCATGCTCTCAGCTCTTTCGGTGACGCCTTGTAAAAGCCTTGGGTACAGTTTATGATGTTAGGAATTGGGATTTGGGGCAGGATTGGTGTACATTTTTGAGATTTGGCCCTCCCCCGTTAATCTGTTGTGGTTGGAAAGAAGAGATTATATATTAGAGTGGGTTCAAAGACCCACAACAGATTTGATCAGGTGTGGTTTCTGTGTCACACGCTTTCAAGCGATTATATTTCAAAGGTAATTGAGGCACTTTAGCAGAAAACTGGTTCACTTGCACGTAGTCAAATCATTTGGCGATTCTACCCAACAAAAATAATGCTCTGCTCCAGAGTCAGGTTTTGTTATGACACTAGGCTTTGTTATGACACTAGGCTTTGTTATGACACTAGGCTTTGTTATGACACTAGGCTTTGTTATGACACTAGGCTTTGTTATGACACTAGGCTTTGTTATGACACTAGGCTTTGTTATGACACTAGGCTTTGTTATGACACTAGGCTTTGTTATCACTCTAGGCTTTGTTATCACTCTAGGCTTTGTTATTACTCTAGGCTTTGTTATTACTCTAGGCTTTGTTATTACTCTAGGCTTTGTTATTACTCTAGGCTTTGTTATTACTCTAGGCTTTGTTATTACTCTAGGCTTTGTTATTACTCTAGGCTTTGTTATTAATCTAAGCTTTATCACTCTAGGCTTTGTTATTAATCTAAGCTTTATCACTCTAGGCTTTGTTATTAATCTAAGCTTTATCACTCTAGGCTTTGTTATTACTCTAGGCTTTATTACTCTAGGCTTTGTACTTACTCTAGGCTTTGTACTTACTCTAGGCTTTGTACTTACTCTAGGCTTTGTACTTACTCTAGGCTTTGTACTTACTCTAGGCTTTGTACTTACTCTAGGCTTTGTACTTACTCTAGGCTTTGTACTTACTCTAGGCTTTGTACTTACTCTAGGCTTTGTACTTACTCTAGGCTTTGTACTTACTCTAGGCTTTGTACTTACTCTAGGCTTTGTACTTACTCTAGGCTTTGTACTTACTCTAGGCTTTGTACTTACTCTAGGCTTTGTACTTACTCTAGGCTTTGTACTTACTCTAGGCTTTGTACTTACTCTAGGCTTTGTACTTACTCTAGGCTTTGTACTTACTCTAGGCTTTGTACTTACTCTAGGCTTTGTACTTACTCTAAGCTCTGTTCTTACTCTAGGCTTTGAATCTGTTCTCGTTTCAAACGTGTATATAAGAGGGAATGATTTTTTCCCAACCTTTTCTTATTTATTTTTATTTAGCCTATTATGAAGATGTAAGGTTTGTTCGGTGAATTTTGCTCTAGTAAACATTTACTTAAACATTTACTTAAAATTAAAGAGGGTTCTACAAGTTAATAGTTTTTATAGACGTGTCTTGGTGTCTAAGTTACACATTTTAATATTGATATTGTCTCTTGTAGTTGAGTGGTAGAGCTTTTGACGAGCCTTGAGCTTCTTCTACATTCTGGATACTATGAAATGGATGTGATTATCTTAACCCATCAGAGGAGGGAAAGAACTTGGGAGCAGTTATAGCATTTTTCAATAAGAGAAATGCTAATTCTAAAGGTTATCTTTTAAAGTCTATATATAACTCGTATGCGAGGTCACACCTTGTTTTGTATACAGACATGGATTCCACATGGAATCGGTTGAATAATCACATCTAAGTAGCCAATGTGCTCTTAAGATCCACGTACGTCAGAAGTGGAACTGGCTGGGACGCAGAGCAATTCTTTACGTAAAAAATCATTCATCTCCTCCCATTGTCATTCTAATCCTTATGCGCATTTCATGATCCGGTCGGTGTATATGGTCCACGTCTCAAAAGGGACGGATGCTATGCCCATTCACTCACAAATGTATGAGCAATCTTAGCTTATTTGTGTTAGCATCCCTAACGTCTTTATTTCGTTTGGTTAGGATATACGAAAATACAAGATATATGTATATATATTTTAGCATGGGTGCAAAAAAACCTTTTGGCTCCATTCCAGAAGCGTTCTCTTTTCTAACCTCAAATGTGCAATTTCTGCCCCCAAATTCGCTTTTCTGTTTCAATGGTAAACAGAATATGAGGATCCCCTTTAAAATTAATTTACCCTCTAGAAAACTTACTTCTACATTTTAGGGGCTAACTTTTATAGTTTCTGCGATTTCAATATAAAATATGTCTTAAATCGAGGCTTTTGGTACTCTCCATTGCAATTGAATCTTTGCTTAGTAGTGTTTTTTTTTGGGTAGTGTTTCGAAAACTTCTTGCTTTGTTCGAGCAATTGTGGACTTGTCCTAAACTGTTGTCGCTCGTGAATATCACGTCATAACTACGGATTTCTTTTTTTTTTTCTTCGTCTGTCTAATATTTTTCCTGTTATCAGGCTTACTGCTCTTTTGGGAGCAAAGGGGGAGTGTTGTTTTAAAGAAATTCAACTTAGTACCTTTATATACTTAGTATTTTTATGTATATTTTGGTGTATGTTATGCTTATTCATAATTAGTAGGATTTAAGCCATATTGGGTAAAAAAATCTTATTTGGCGTGAGTTTTCTACACATTTATCATGCGTAGAAGGGCACTTCGCCCCCGAGGAATTGGAGGCCAGCGGAGCTTGAAAATCTTGCACGGCTGCTGGATCTTTTGTTCTGGTTAATAATTTGAATGATTTCTTCGTTAATCTCTTGATTAACCAGTTCCTACATATTCCTAGTCCTTTATTCGATGTAATCGTTAATGGGACTAAACCCTGTCTCCCAGTGCAGGCGCTCTTGGCGTCGTCCTCGCCTGTGTGTACTCGTATTTATGTTCACGCATTGTGATCTTTTTATGTCGGTCGTTTCGGACAGAGGGCGAGGGTTTCGAAACTCGATCAGATACGTAGGTCCTTTACCGGGATGAAGTAATCTTCATTCTAGGTATATTAGAGTCCGTGGTGTAGAGATAGTGCTGATCACCAAAACTAGCATATGATGGTATTCTCCTTTCAATGGGGACTATCTCGCATTTTCCTTGGTTAGTTCTTTTTTTTTCATTTGACCTCGTAGATGTTTAGTCTTTCGATTTCTGGCGCCGCCATACAAGCCTGCATAGGCGCGTTACGACAAAGACACTGTATTATCAGGCTGAAAACATCCGCACCTTGGATGGTGAGGCAAGTGGGGTGTACAGGGGCATGAGATATTTCTGCGGTCTCTATCGAGTAGAGAGTGGGTGAGCTTGGATTTACTATTTGTAGTCTTTTTTCCTCGCGCCTGATCCTTTATTTCTACCCAACTGCCTCTCGTTTGTGGTTCCCTTCTTCTTCAAAATTATTCCAGGTATAACCATATATTCTTGCTCATAAACCTAATGGGGAGAGGGGAGTGAATGTTTGTATTTTACAATATCCCATAAATTATTACAGTTGCTTCTTCTTTCTATTGGCTATTAACGACCAGAATGCCTTAGTTACAGTTTATGATGCTATTAATTGTGATTTGGGGTGGGAGAGGGGCACGTTTTTGTGGTTTGGCCCTCCCCCGCTCATCTGTTGCGGTTGGGAAGAAGAGATTATATATTCGAGCGAGTTCCAAGACCACAACAGATTCGATCAGGTCTTCGACCAGTGCTGTAGTGTTTTTGTGTGACGCATTTTCAGGCGATCACATTTTCAAACTAACTTTCCTCGTGTGAATTAACGGTAAGGTAATTGAGGCACTTTATTTTGTTTGTGTTTAATCTTGACTCGCAAATTAGTGGGAGAAAACTGGCTCACTTAAACGTTATTAAATCATTCGGCGATTCTACAGAAGAAAAATAGATCATTTGTAGCAATCTTTAATTCCTAACTTGTTTTTAAGAACCAACATAATGGGGTTAGGTTGAGTATTTCTTTTTTTAGTGGGGTAATTTTATCGCCTAGTGTAGAATATTTTAAGTAAGATGTTAGCTACTCTTCTGTTTCTTGGGAAAAAATAACTAATGGCCTAATCTTTAGTCAAAAATAACTGCTTTTTATGATGGTTGTTAAAAAACTACTCGCATTCTCACCTGAATATTATAATAGTTTCGAAGCTCTAATTCACTAGGTCATTAACACGGCCAATTCGAAAAGAATGTTTGTAAACGTCGAGGGAATTAGGCTGAATTAGTTTTAACGAGAAGGATATAGAGATCATTGTTAAATTTCATGCTTCGACTACAAAATAATATAAAGGAAATGTAACATCGAAATCGAATTTTAAAACTCTCAAAACTAAAGGTGCTTAAATAACAACCTACTTCTAACCCTCAATATACTAGTTTAATTAGCATCACCTTAATATGTAGTTCTTAAATCGGTGCAATAAAACTCCTTCATGTATTGAAAGTACTAATTTGAAAGTATAATAACCCAAAAATAGTGGCTTTACGCGGCTTATAAATAGCAACAGACAATTCCGATAGTGTTATAGAATAACTTTAGTTTCTTGTAATCCTTTATGTTCAATTTCACACTGCAAGGTTTACCCTTTTAATTTTAGCATTTTATTTCTGAATATTCAACTAATAACTACAACTAACGCGAGATTTGGGAACTCTCTTCGCCTGTTATCCTTTCTTGGATGCAATTGACTTGGAAAAACAAAGCATCCCCCATCCATTGGGGAAAGTCTATGCTAACGCTATTCGAGAGCTCTTGTGTACAATTTCTTTACCCAATTTCATAAATTAAATAATATGTTTAGGGGAAGTGAAACCGTAGGAACTGCAAAAGCCGACCACAATAGCGAAAAGACTTCTTGTCGAGTCGACGCTATAATGCTGTTCTCTATGGTAATCCTGTGTTTTTCCACTCTAATCCAATCCACCTTTCGAGGGTAGTTGTACTTCCGTCCTCCCTGGCGATTTTAATAATGGACTAGATTTATGCAAGGTTTGGTATGACCTAAATTATACTTATTATACTACTTTTGAATAGTTCTTTAAACTTTAAAATGATTCTACAAGTTATTAGTTTTTATAGCCTTTTCTTGCAGTCTAATTTGCACATATTTCAATATTTATATTGTCTATTGTAGTTGAGTGGTAAAACTTTTGACGAGCCTTGAGCTTCGTCTATATTCTGGATACTATAATTTGGACGTAGTTTATGAAATGGATGGGATTATCTTAACTCATCAGAGGATGGAAAGGAATTGGGAGCAGTAATAGCTAGGCCCCTGAGTTTTAATGAGCTGTATATTAAAGTAAACAATAAGCAAATAGTGTTGGGATTCATTAAGAGAAATGCTAATTACAAAAATTATCTTTCAAAGTCTATATATAACTCGTATGCGAGGTCATACCATTTTTGGAATCAGTTGAATAATCACATCTAAGTAGCCAATTTGCTCATCAGATCCACACACGCCCGACAGGAAATGGCCTGGACGCGAAGCTTTCTTTCATATTGTTGGCGTAAAAAATCATTCATCTCTTCCCAAGGTGGCATGGTCATTCTAATCTTCATACGCATTTCATTATCCGGT